>CAUYUJ010017395.1:0-160000 GCA_963575745.1 Prorocentrum cordatum | reverse complement strand
CAAATTTCCCTATATTTTCTGGGTTCTCGTCTTCGCCCCCACTTCCCATATTGTTCCATATTTTCCTGGGAGTCAACGATTAATTGTGTCTGTGTGTTCTTCCCTCCTGATCCTCACAGGGAGGCGAGGGGGGGGCCTCTTTCCAACGAAGAGGAGGGGCGCGGGTCGGAAGCCCTGGGCGGCCCAGGGTGGGCGCGTACAGTCAACCCGTAGCATGAGAACGCACGCTAAGGATGCAAGGGCACTTGGAGGCTTTCCCAGCGGGGCGCGGCCAGCGAGTGTGGCCAAGAATGGGCAGGAGGGGCAAGGATGCAGGGGTACCCTTGGGAAGGCTGCCCATCCTTCTTCGGCGGGTCGGCTCTACACTTTTGTCTTTGGAGCGCCGCCGGTGCCCATGAACTTCGTTGTTAATCCCAGTGCAATGATGACGCGTTTGCGCGGGTGCAGGCAGTGATCCGTTGCTTACTGGGGCTCTGCAGGCCGGCGGCCACGACCAGGCGCGGCCCGCCCCAGAAAGCTCGGGGATGGACAGAGACCCAATTCAGCAAAGCGTGTTTTTATAATATAAAAAAGAGGGACCTCCGGCCCGCACCTGGCGGGCGCAAGTCTGGAAGATGACGGCCGCGGCGCCCTCTGAAAGACCGAACACGGGCAAACCACGAACCGACGTGTCGGGGCGGGGGTTCTGCCCACCCCCGAAGCACGATCCTCAGCAGCAAGATTGACACGCGCATCAGAGCGGAGGGAGGCGGAGGGGAACCGACTACCGGCTCCTCTCGCACCTCCTCTCGGGGGCGGCCAAGAGGGGGGTGTCCAAGAGGGAGGGGGGGCTGCACATCATGGCCGGCGGCACGTGCGCGGCCCGAGGGGGGGGGGCCATGGAGGCGCCATGCAGTCTGGGGAAGCATCATGGCCCACGCCATGATACCCCCCCTACTAACATCGGCTACACGCAGGAGTGACCCTGGGTAAGAGTGACCTTTGGTGCGCGACTTTTCGGGGGCCGCGGGGGGACCAAACCTGGGCGCGGAAGCAGCTGTTACTGCCTCGCTTTTAGCCATCTGGGGACCCATCTGTGCCCGCACCAAAGGTCACTCCAGCGAAAGGTCACTCTTACGTCTAGTCGATAACATCACCCGCCTCTTTGCCGCCCCCGATTCTCCGTCTTGGCGCTGACGCTTGCCGGCCAGGCCCAGTGCACTTCCCGGGGACTGGTACCCGCCACCGCGCCTTACGCATATGGAGTGCCCGAAGGCTCTCATGCAGTCACAACAGTTCCATGGGCGCTCTTCGTTTGGCGGCGAACGAGGGGGGGGAATCAGGAGGAGGAGGTCTTCTCAGAAGGCGGCGGGACTTCTCAGAAGCCCTCGCGCTTTCTGAGAAGCTGTTTCTGTTTTCGGGGAAGGCTCAGAAAACTTCTCAGAAGGCCTGGGGACTTCCGAACCTTCTGAGAAGGCCTTCTCTTTCACACTTCCCCCCCTCGCTCGCCGCCGACTGGAGGGCCCGGACCACACAAAGTTCCCAGAATTGCTGGGCTTTGCCGTGAACTCCTAGGGTTTGTCGCAGGGGCCTCTCGGACGGGAACCCCGCCCAAAACGGCCAGAAAAACAACCAGTGTTTCCTGAGAAGCACCCGGGGGGGGTCGACGAGCGCCCGAGACGGCCGCAAAGGCCCCGAGACTGCCACCGATACGATGCCCTCCAGACAGCCCAAGAGGCTCCCAAGAAGCCCCAGGAGAGCTCCAAGAGGCCTCCCAGAGGGCCCCGAGAGGCCAAAATCATTGATCTCACGCGGGTTGTTAAGAGATTTTGACGTTCTTGTCCCCGATTCGGAACCTCCACAGGTCCGGCTCAGGGGGGGCCCGCTCAGGGGAGGGGGACCAGCCTCGAGATGAAGTCGGCGATACGTCGTCGGTGAATCGAACATGGGCCCCGGACACCATAACTGCACGCTCCTTGGCTTGCGGGGGCTACCAGGCCCCTCGGGGCGATGAGTTAACGATTGGGGATTGAAGCATCCGCCCCCCTGGGCATGCGAACGTTTTCTTATCCGTCGTTCTGGTACCGGGCGAAGGGGGGGAGTTGGGGGCTACGGCTCCGAACCTCTGCTCAATGCGACTGCTTGCAACGGTGCGTTCTACGGGGGGAGACTCCACCTGCTCGAGACAGCCGCCCCAAATTAGCCTGGCGAAGGACCCAACCATATGCACTTGTGAATACCGCAAATCTGAATCTCGTTTTCGGTGGCGCTACCTCTGTGCAGGAGAGACGCATGCGAACACCCCCGATGGAGCCTTCGGTGGAGCTCCCTATGGGGCTACGAAGCGCTGCCCTGGGTAAGGGGAAACGCATGCGGGCAGCCCTACTGGGGCCTTCGGTGGAGCTCCCTATGGGGCCACGAAGCGCTGCCCTGGGTGGGGGAACCGCATGCGGGCAGCCCTACTGGGGCCTTCGGTGGAGCTCCCTATGGGGCTACGAAGCGCTGCCCTGGGTGGGGGAACCGCATGCAGGCAGCCTGGTTGAGTCCTTCGGTGGAGCCCCCTATGGGGCCATGAAACGCTGCCCTGGGTGGGGGAACCGCATGCGGACACCCCCACTGGGGCCTTCGGTGGAGCTCCCTATGGTGCCACGAAACGCTGCCCTGGGTGGGGGAACCGCATGCGGACACCCCCACTGAGGCCTTCGGTGGAGCTCCCTATGGGGCCACGAAGCGCTGCCCTGGGTGGGGGAAATGCATGCAGACACCCCACTGGGGCCTTCGGTGGAGCTCCCTTTGGGGCTACGAAGCGCCCTGGGTGGGGGGAACCGCATGCGGACAGCCCCACTGGGGCCTTCGGTGGAGCTCCCTCTGGGGCTACGAAACGCTGCCCTGGGCGGGGGAACCGCATGCAAACACCCCCATGGGAGCGTTTAGTGGAGCTCCCTATGGTGCCACGAAACGCTGCCCTGGGTGGGGGAACCGCCGCATGCGGACACCCCCACTGGGGCCGTCCGTGGAACGCCCTATGTGGCCACGAAACGCTGCCCTGGGTGGGGGAACCGCATGCGGACACCCGCACTGGGGCCTTCGGTGGAGCTCCCTTATGGGGCCACGAAGCGCTGCCCTGGGTGGGGGAACCGCATGCGGACACCCGCACTGGGGCCACGAAGCGCTGCCCTGGGTGGGGGAACCGCATGCGGACACCCCCACTGGGGCCTTCGGTGGAGCTCCCTATGGGGCTGCGAAGCGCTGCCCTGGGTGGGGGAACATCATGCGGACACCCCCACTGGGGCCTTCGGTGGAGCTCCCTATGGGGCTAAGAAGCGTTGCCCTGGGTGGGGGAACCGCATGCGGACACCCCCACTGAGGCCTTCAGTGGGGCTCCCTATGGGGCTACGAAGCGCTGCCCTGGGCGGGGGAACCGCATGCGGACACCCCCACTGGGGCCTTCGGTGGAGCTCCCTATGGGGCTACGAAACGCTGCCCTGGGTGGGGGAACCGCATGCGGACACCCCCGCTGGGGCTTCAGTGGGGCTCCCTATGGGGCGAAGCGCTGCCCTGGACGGGGGAACCGCATGCGGACACCCCCACTGGGGCCTTCGGTGGAGCTCCCTATGGGGCTACGAAACGCTGCCCTGGGTGGGGGAACCGCATGCGGACACCCCCGCTGGGGCCTTCGGTGGAGCTCCCTATGCGGACACCTCCTTTGGGGCCTTCGGTGGAGCCCCCTATGGGGCCACGAGACGCTGCCCTGGGTGGGGGAACCGCATGCGGACACCCCCACTGGGGCCTTCGGTGGAGCTCCCTATGGGGCTACGAAACGTGTGAGAGGTGTGCCGAGAGCAGAGGCAAGGAGGCGGAGGAGGGAGGAGGGGGAGGAGGGAAGGAAGAAAGGAGGAGGAAGGAAGGAGGAACACGGGGCACCGCCTCTTCAAAACGAGGACCCAACACCACAGGATGGTTGGGGACAAAAAACAGCCAAGATCTACTCCGGGGGGGGGAAGCTGGTGCGAGGGCACGCGCCGCTCGGCAACGCAGTGAATCCCACCAGCCCTCTGGGCGCAAGTGGTCTAACGATGACTTTTCTGCACTCTGCCAAAAACCGTCTTCCCCTTCTGGGAGGGGCTTACTTCTCAAGCCTGGATTTAAGCAGGTGCGCAGGGTGCGTGGCAGCGCTGTGCGCCACAGGAAGGAGGAGGAGGCGGAGGAGGAGGAGGAGGAGAAGGAGAAGGAGGAGGAGGAAGAGGAGGAGGACGAGGAGGAGAAGGAAGGAGGAAATGGAGGAGGAGGATGAGGAGGGGCGGGGGGGGCGGAGGAGGAGAGAGGGCAGGAGGTCAGAGGTCCTCCTCATTATCATCCTCGCTCCTTCTCCTTCTCACTGCCCTGCTCTGACACTATGCGCCCTTGCTCCCCCCCTCGCCCCCCTCGCGCCCGCCTTCCTTGTTGTCGACCACCCTCCTGTGAGTCCGTATCCTCATCAGCCTTACTATTTTTTCTTCTCCTCCATCCACCCTTATTATTATTCTTATTCATATTCTTATTATTCATCGTATTCTTCTTCTGCCCCTGCTAACGTCATTATAGTATTTATGCTGTTTGTTCCCCTCCTCATTTTTCACGGTGTCCTCCTCCTCCTCCTCCTCCTTCTCCTCCTCCTCCTCCCCCATCCTCCTCCCCTCCTCCCGGTCCCTCCCCTCCTCCGCCTTCCTCCTCCACCCCCGACCCCGAGCGCCAACAGCGCCCCGTCCGGGGGGGCTGGCGGGCGGCAGCGGCCCAGCAGCCGCGGCGCCACCGCCGCCCGGCCGCCGCCAGGCGGCCTTCTCGCCGCGGGGGGAGAAGTAGGAGGAGATGGAGGAGGAGAAACAAGACGAGGAGGCGTAAGAGGAGAAGGAGGAAAGAGAAAGGGCGGGTGGATGACCGAGACGCGGAGGAGAGGGCTGGAGAGGAGGAAGAAGAGGGAAAAGGTGAGGAGGAAAAGGAGGGGTGGTCTGAGAAGGCGACGGCGATGCCAGGTAGTAACGGGGGGGGGAGGGGGGGGCAAGCAAACAGAGTAGCAGGTCGAGCTTGAGTAGCAGCAGGGGGCAGGAGATGAGTCATGCAGTGGAGCAGGAGAATAGTGCCAACGAGTTAAAGAAGAAAGAGGGGAACGGGGTAAGCGACAGCGCGAAGTGGGGGTATCCTCCTTCTCTCCTTTTGGGGGCCAGCTCTGATGATGACGGACGTGGCGATGTTGATGACGATGTTGATGTTGAAGATGATGATGCTCAACTCACGCCGTGCCGCAACGCGCTATGCGCCACGGAATGTTGGTCGCGAGGCACGGGCCTACGCCACGAGCCACCATTGGGGCAAGCTAGGCGATTCCAACGATTCTATTCACTGGCTTGCTGGCCATTCTATTCACTGATTGCTGAACTCCACCGCCGCAAAACCACATAGCGGCAGCGCGCACTACTCGGCGGTAGTGCCTAGGGACGTGGAACGCAACAACGTAGGAATGAATTGGCCAACATTGACTTCAAAAGGGTCTGCTGCGCCTCTCCCTCCTTCCTTCTTCTCCTCCTCCTCCTTCTCCTTTTCCTGATCCTCTCTTCTTCTCCTCCTCTCCTCCTAGCCGCCTCGAAGCCCTCAGGGCTTGCCGAGGTCCTCCGACGCATTCACGCGGCGGAGTTTGGCAGGCGGAGGCGTCACCACGGCGGGCTCAGATGGCGAGGATGTTGCCCCTCCTCCCAGCAGCGGCGGCGCCCTGCCGCCGACGCTGCTGCCGCTGCTGCTGCTGGCCGACGCTGCCGCGGCAGCCGAATACGCCGACCAATAATCCGTCGTCTCCTGCGACGGCGACGACGTCTCCTCGTCGTCGGAGGGGGGCTGCACCAGCGGCGGGGGGCTGCACCAGCGGCGGGGGACCAGCGGCGGGGGGGACTGCACCAGCGGCGCGCGACAAGGCGGCGTCATCACAGGAGGCGGCGGCCAAGGGCCGCCGTCGGGGCTCTGGTTGCGGTGGAAGCGGTCGAGGATTGTCCTCGGTCGGGGCCCGTCCTCGCCCTCACTCTTTGTCCTTCTTCTCCTCCTCCTCCTCCTCCTCCTCCTCCTCCTCCTCCTCCTCTCCGTCTCTCCTCCTCTTTCTCGAACCGACTTGCGCGGGCGGGGGTGTGTCCTGATAATTTTTGCATGCGTTGATCCTGCGGTACCCCGCCGTCGCCTCGCCAACGCGCGGCTTGCGCAACCCGGCGGTGTGGTACCCGCCGTGATGACGCCAGTAGTGACCACACGTTGCACAGAAGAGGAACTCGCGATGGTCCGCCAAGCTGAACATATGCGCGTGGGTGACATGCACTTGACCCAGAAGTCCGTGGCCCCGCGGCGACACCCAGAACACGGGCACGGACGACTCGTGCCGGAATAACGGCGGGGGAGCCTGCACCACCAACATGTCTTGGTCGCGCTGGCCAGCAGCCACCAGCCGGTATGGCTGCGACCGGCGCTGGTCCATGGCGACTTCGCGGAGCCACGGCGGGGGGGGCGCGAGCAGAACGAAAATTGCTTTGCCCCAAAAAACAGCTGCCACGGACAGTGGGCTCGACGACCTAGGCTCTGCCTAGAAGGGTTCTTACTCGGTGTGCTCAAAAAGCCGGGCAGTGCAAAACGCCCCCCTGGGCGGTTCCCCCGGCATCCGCTCCGCGGCCCCCCCAGCGACGTGCCCTTAGCCTAGCGTTCCTTCTAACATCTTAGCTTCGCTAATTTCATCTTAGCTCATTAGCTTCATCTTAGCTCAGGTTTATCTTAGCTCAGCGTACCTTCATTTTTTTAGCTTCGCTGAGCTTAAGCAAAGCAGAGCACACTATAGCATAGCAGAGCGTAGCACAGCACAGCGCAGCGCAGCATATCATAGCAAAGCCCAGAAACACAGCGTAGCGCAGCACAGCGCATCACAGCATAGCGCAACTCAGCACAACACAGCAGAGCACCGCGCAGCATCGCATAGCATAGCATCATAGCAGAGCAGAGCGCAGCTTAGCATCGCATAGCATACCATAGCTTAGCATAGCTCAGCGCAACATGGCATCGCATAGCTTACCATATAATAGCATAGCATGGCATAACATAGCACAGCATAGCATATCATCGCATATCATAACGCAGCATAGCATGGCCTAGCGTAGCATAGCATAGCATAGCAACTAATGCTGCTTTCCTGGGGGCTCCACTTTCTAGGCAGGGTCGCACTGGCGCGCGTAATTGCTGCGGGCATCAGTGGCAGGGCAGGACCGGCCTGGCCCAGGGGAGAGAGGAGGAGAAGGGGGGGGGGGGAGGAGACGGAGAGGAAATGACGAGGATGAGCAGGAGGAGGAGGAAGAGGAGGAGGAGCGGGGGGAGTGAGAGGGGCAGGGGGGGGGGAGGAGGAGGAGGAGGAGGAGGAGGAGGAGGAGGAGGGGGGGGAGGAGAAGAAGGAGGAGGGGGAGGGCCCGGCGCAAGGACTACCGCCCTCATCCGAGAACGCTGGCGCTCTCGTGCCCCTATCCCCCTGCATCCTTCTCCCCCTTCTTTTGCTTCGCCTGTCTGCTTGGAACCACCCAGCCCCGCTGGATTGATGAGGGCCCCGGGGCCCAAACTTGCCTGGCAGGGGGGTAATGCTTCTTCTCCCTTGTCCTGATTCTGCCATCTCGTCCCGGTCCTTCCTCTGTTTCGCCGCCATCCATATTATCCGTGATCCTCCATATTTTTCCTCCTCCTCCCTCCTCCTTTTCGTGCCCCCCATCGTCCTTCTCCTCAGTCTCCTCCTCGTGCTTCTCCCCCGTGCCCTGCGTTGCCCCTCATGTCTCGCCCAACGCCTGCGGCGTCACCCTCGCCGCCCCATGCGCCCCGACGACGCGGGGGCGACAGGGAGGGAGGAGGAAGAGGTCGGTGGTCGGCGTCGTCACCGTCAGCAGAGTCAGTCATGTCAGCATGATGCCGAAAAGCTGCCGACGCAGCGCTTGCTCTTAGCAGCGGGGGGGCGCCGCCGCGGGCCGGCCGCGGGCGGCTGCCGCCGCGGGCCCCTGAAGACGGGAGGGCTGTTGCAAGGCAAGAGTGGTGGAGGGCTGGATACGAGGATGAGAGGGGGGCTACTAAGTAAGGAGAGAAGGTGGATGAGAAAGAGGAGAACGAGGAGGAGGAGGAACATGAGTGGAAGGAAGAAGACGGCAGGAGCTAACTAATTAATAAAGCAGCAACTGCCCCCTCACTTCTTCTTCGCCGAAACCCAAGGATCGCGCAAGGGGCCAGTGACCCCAGCCTTGGGCAAGATCCTGGCGAACAGACGCGCGAGCACGTTCGCCGACATCCCGTTGCCAACCTTCTGAGCAGGGATGGGAAAGATATGATGATAGGAGGGGGGGGGGGGTGATGGCGGGGTGGAGGGGGAGGAGGAGGAGGAGGAGGAGGAGGGCGAGGAGGAGGAGGAGGGGGGAGGAGAAGGAGGGGGAGGAGAAGGAGGGGGAGGAGAAGGAGAGGATGAGGAGGAGGGGGAGGAGAAGGAGGGGAGGGGATGAGAAGGAGAGGAGGCACACCATCGATCCAATCTGGCTGTCGGACACGCCCTTGCGCTTGAAGCTGCCTGGGGGGATGCCTTGGAGACGCAGGAATTCTGAGACCGTGGGTTTCCGGTGGAGCGAGGTGATCCAAAACGCGAACTGGTATCCACGACTCTTTGTGATGCACGGGAATCGGTCAAGCCCTCGAGGGCGCGGCGTGAGCCCCCACGAAAAAACGCAGCCCCGGATGGCCTCACGCCTCTGAAACCGCCCGAGATGGCCCCCAATGGCTCCAAGATGATTTCCCCCATCTTTTGATGATCGCCTCCTCCCTCTTATCTTTCTCGTGTTCATCCTTGCCTGTTGCTTCGGATCATCACCCCTCGTTCCTCCCCCGTCGTCGCGGCACTTTGGGAAACCAATCGCCTCCCCCCCCCTCCACCATTTTACCTTTCGCCTGGGCAGCGCGTCTGTCTAGACCCGCAGGTGGGGATTACGCGAAGCGTCAAATATTTCTCCTTCATCATGTGCATTGTCGAGTTACCGAGGTTGACCACGTACAATGATCTGCGTGGGTTGTCACCCTTGGCAACGATCGACGCGACCGCGTCCTTGAGATTACGCTGGGCCGTCTGACCACTAGGAATATCTAAAGTTTGGCCACGAATTTTGGTGTCCAGCAGCGTCTTGAGAGGAATCGTATCAATGGGCTCAGGGAAGGGGTCGAACTCGTCCTGCACCAAGTCCGAACGCATACCAATCAGATACATCCGCTTCCGGCTGTGGGGGATCCCATGCTCGCTAGTATCCAACACTTTCAAATATGTTTTGTATTGGCCTGTGCGTTTGATAGAGGCGACCATCTTCATCAAAAACGGGCGAAACTTGTCATTCTCCATCAGCGCTGGAACATTTTCAAGTACGAATATCTTGGGCGCGTGCGCGGTAATGCACTTGGTGCAATACTTCCCCATATGGCCCCTCCCCTGTTCATCGTCCTCTCCCTCTTGCTTGCCCTGCAAAGACCAGGGCTGGCAAGGAAAACCAGCGACGTAGAGATCTACGTGTTCAAGGTCGGACATGGAAACTTTTGTGATGTCATCATGCAAGCGTTCGCAATGCGTGTTCTGGCGGATCACGTCCTGGCAAGGGCGGCTCCATTCAATTGAAAAGGCGTGCCTGAACTTCAACCCGAGGGCCTTCAAGGCAAAGTGCGGGGTGTCCATCCCCGCGAAAGCGGTTCCGAGGGACATCATCATGGGGGCCTTCTTGGGGAATGGAGAAAAAAACCGGATTCCCTCTCTTCCTCCTCGTTGCTCCTCCTTCTCCTCCTCCATTCTCCTCCTCCTCTTCCTCATCCTCCCCCTCCTCCTGCCCCCCCCTTCTTCCCCCCCTGCTCCCCCCCCCCTCTGCCCCTCGCCCCCCCCCCCCCCCCCCCCCCCCCTCTTTGCCCGCCCCCATGTCCTCCACGAGGAGGGGGGGAGGAGAAACGGGAAGAGCAGGAGGAGGGGAGGAGAAGACGGGAGGAAATGCCAGGAAAGGAGGGGGGGGGAAGGAGGATCAGCGGGCTGCCTCTCCTCTCCCTCCTCGTTCCATCCGTGGTCCTTCTTTGCTGGCCTCTTCCGGACGCATCCCTTCTGCGCCGAAGCCACGGCTGCAGGGGCTGCTTTCCCCATGATGGCGCACAGTCCGCCGGCTGCGGCGGCTGGGCCAGGACCGAGCGGGGGCCAGGGGCAGCGACTCCTTAGAGCAGTGACGATGGTAACGAGAGCGATCACGATGACGATGTTGACGATGATTACGATGCTGATGATGATGATGATGATGATAATGATGATGATAACGATGATGCTGATGATGATGATGATAATGATGCTGATGATCGTGGCGGTTGCTTCGACTACAATTAAAATTATTACTATTATTATTATCCCCCTCCCCCATCTTCCCTTGGCGATCTCTGACCACGGGCTCCTGGATCTGGCGCGATTTCCTGGATGTTCTGGATCGTCCCGCGGACCACCGCTCACGGTTGACTCGCCGCGAGGGTCGTCGGCCAGTGGTTCTCGCGCCCGCAGCCTAGCCGGGCAGCGCATGGCATTGCGCATGGCCGAGAGGGAGGAGGGAGGGCGAGGGGAAGGGGAGGGGGGAGGATGGGGGGGGGAAGGAGGAGGCAAGGCCCGGCAGCGCGAGGGAGGAGGGGTCAGGGGCAAGACGGCCGCGCACCTACTAAGCAGAAAACGACCGCTCAATATCAAGCTCGTTGTGGCGTGCGCGTGCGCGTGAACGGAATATTGAGTGAATGCCATTGCCGATTGATATCGAGCAGTCCCCAGGACAACCATGATGACCTGGTGGTAGCCAGCGTTGACTGGCGTCGCTGGCCCCCCCACTCACTCCTCCTCGCCGTCGCTCATGGAGTCCTCCTCCTCGAGGTCCTCGTCCTCCTGGCCATCGGCGCCCTTCAGGTTGTCGAGCATGTCCATCAGGGCAGCCTTGGACCCAGCAGCAGCGGCCTTCCCCCCCTTCTTGGCCTTCTTCTTGGGCGAGCCTGCTGCTGGATCCGTCTTGCCACCGTCGGCAGCCCTCTTCTTGCCCCCCTTCAGTTTCTTCGCCGGCTGCTCGCCCTCCCTGGGCTGGCCCTCGCCCTCGGTGTTCTTGTTCTCGGAAGTGTTCTTATTGAGCTTGGGCTTCGGGGCAGCAGTAGGCCTCGCAACGGTCGATACGACCTTGGCCAAGGCCGGGTCGTACAGGGGGTTGTTCTCGTCGATGAAGCCGTTGAAGATCTCCGAGGATATCTGATCGTAGAGTTTGTTGGCGTGCAGCTCAGTAAAGCAAATCCCGACGTACTGCTTGCGGGCCCACACGTGCGCCTTGGCCGCGTTCCCCACGCCCGCGTTGCAGTCGATGGTGGCGCGCACTGGGAGATCCTCGAGCAGCATCGCGTAGTATTGCACCGGCATCACATGGTAGAGCACAGGCTCCTTGCCCGCGGCGTCGCGCGGCAGAGGGCCCGCCCCCTCGCAGGGGCCGCCCACTTCAATGCGGTGGCCACTCAACATCTGGCGCTTCACGGAAGCTTCCTCGTGCCACGTGGAAGCCCACGTCTGGAACATCATCGGGCCGATGCTGTCGCCTCGGTTGGTCCTGCTCAGCCCGTTGAAGTGGTTCCTCCTGCGCTCGGGGATCTCGAGCGGGCTCTGCGTCCAAATGCTCGCCGTCTCCAACTGCGAGAAGCTGCCGCGCACTAAGTTGAGCCGGTCCCTGAAGCACTCCTCCGAGTAGATGATGTTGAGGCGGCGCGTCTCCTTGCGCATCTGGCGGGGCTTCGCGCCCGTCTCGTCCACGAACGCGTTCGCAGCGTGGCCCTCGTTGCCTGCGCGGGGCACGCAAACAGGAGATGATGCACGAGGAGGGCAGGGCGAATGGGGAGGGCGACGCGATGGGGAGAGGGGGGGGGAGAAGAGTGAGGATAAGGAGCAGGGAGAGGGGGGGGCGAGATGGATGACGAAACAAAGATGGCAAAGAAGAGGGGGAACAAGGAGAGAGGGCGACGACGGATATTGAGGACAAGAAGAAGAAGCGAGGACGACAGATGAGAGGGGGTGGGTAGGAGGAAGGCCTCTCTTGAAGCCATCGTGCCACATGAACGCCATGTCCTGAGGGATCTCCGTGGGCCCGGCCTCCCGCGTCCGCAGGATCGCCGTGAACAGCTTCTTGGTGCGGGCCACCGAGAACGGCGCGATCCTCGGGGACCGACCGCGGCAGGGGGGGCGACGACGCAGACAGAAGACGACGACGACAATGGCAACCCAGAAGAGGCACGGGGTCTCCCCCCCGAGGAGAAGGACCAGGAGGAGGAAGGAGGAAGAAAGGATGATGAGGAGGGCAGGAAATGACCAGGAGGAGTAGGAGGAGATGGATCGGATGGGGGGAGAGGAGGGGGGCAAGGGGAGGAGGAGGAGGATGCAGAGGAGCAAGAGGAGAGCGGCGGCGGGCCAGCTCAGCTCGATCCGCCGTCGCCCCCATCTCAGGCTTCCCCCAGCCAGCGGCATCTCACCTCCTCATTTCCCCCTTCTCCGTCTCCTTCTTCTCCCTTCTCATTCTCCTCGTCGTCATCCTTCTCCTGCCTGCCATCCTCCTTTTTCTTCAAATCTGCCTTTCCGTCTTCGTTCGTTGGCACAGAGCTCCTGACGTGGGGGTTTGACGTCGCCTCGCCAGCGAGCTTGACGTCGTCCAGCACCAGGATGTACTCGCCAGCCTTGCGACGTTGGCAGGGCGAAAACGTCGCAGTTTCCATGACAGGCCCTGGTGTTCAGAGGTTTGGGATCCAAGGTAAACGTGGGGCCCCTGGATCCGAAATATAAATGTCGGGAACATTTGGATTGCCGCCTCCTCATTATTCTCCCCATCATCCCCCTCTCCTTGTCCTTCTTCTACCTCTTCTCCTCCTTCTCCTCAGTCCCCTCCGCCTCGTCATTCCCCCCGTCTCATGATTTCCCCCATCGTCCGCCTGCTCCTCCTCCTCATCCCCCCTCTACTTCTCCCACCACTCCCCCCCTCCTCCCCCCCCCTCACCACCCGCCAGCAACACCTCGCGAGTTCCGCGCAGTCTGGCCACTGCGGTCTCGGACAACGCCTGGTACATCGCCTCCTCGGACTTCGCCTCCACGATGAGCGTGACGAAGGTCCGAGTCAGCCGCCACGCCTCGTCTTGCTTCTTGGCGACGCGATCCACGTCGTCGGACGAGAGGCTCGTCCCAACCCGGCCCAGCGCCTCGGCGTCGAGCCCCGTCGACCTCAAGATGACGATCGCCTTGTCGATGGGGTCCTCCTCCCCGGGCTCGGCCGCGTCCGCCTTGGCCTTCTCGATGGCCGCCGCGTCAACAATCTTGGTCGTTTGCGCCTCCCTCTCCGCGTCGTTCAACTTCTGGATCTCTACCTCCACGGCGTCGTCCACAACCTGGAACGCGCCCTTCAGACTGCCGTGGTTGGCCGCGTCCTCGGGGGTTTTGCGCTTCCGCATGGCGTCCGCCAAGCTCTCGGAATGGGCATCGCTGTACACGGCGCCCTGGTGCATGGAAGAAAAAATCACGGGGGCATGGGCGGATGAGGATGCGGAGGAGCAGGACACGGGGGCAACGCGAGGAGGAGGAGGGAGGGGGAGGAGAGGAGGATGAGGAGAAGAGGAAGGAGGAGGAAAAGGAGGATGACATGATGAGGAGGTGGAAGAGCATAGAAATGCATGAGATGGGATGAGGAGGTAGGATGAGGAGGAATGACAATGAGAAGATGATGAGGGTGACCCATGAGGATACGAAGACGACAACAGAGAGAGAGATAGAGAGAGAGATAAGGGGGGTTGTGGTCATTGTCGCCGCCGTCGTCGGCGGTCCTCGAAGAGCTCCAGCGCCGCGAGGGCGGGCTTGCCGAGCTCGGCCTGCCAAGTGATATCGACGTGAGAATTGTCCATGGACCGGCACCCGCACTTCTCGCGCATCGTGGCGAAGTCACGCGTCACGTCGCGGATGATGTCCTTCTCGGCGTTGGTGATGGCCTTCAGCCTGCGGGGGACAGTTAGTTGAGAGGGGAGGAGTTGTTGGAGGAGGAGGTGAGTGGACGAGTGGAGGGGGAGTTGGAGAGAGGAGGGGGAGGAGGAGAAGCAGGAGGAGGAGGAGGAGGAGGGGAGACTTCCGAATGGATTTCGGCTCAGCCTCGTGAGCCACTCCTGGCGCATCCACTGCTTCACGTCCCTCTTGAACAGCACCTCGTCGATGACGCCCTTGCCCATCTGCCCGGCCCCATAGCCCTGCAGCTCGCGCAGGGGGAGGGTGACGATCATTTTGTGGATGAAGGCGTCAGCCAGGGCTAAGAACACGTACTCGATGTTCTCCTCGGTCTTGGCCTTGGAGATGATGGTCTGGAGCTTGGTGATCGAATCGAAGAGCGACCGGTGAGAATGGGACTCGTCCAGCTGGCGAACTGCGTGCAAGACGCTCGGAATGCTGAGCGCCCTGCTCCAGACGGTGAGCGCGGAGTCCACGAAAGAAAATGTAATCTCCTCCTGGCTATCAGCGCGCTTCGACTTCGTATTGTACAACTCCACGAGTTCGCCAGCGCTGATTTCCTTGCCATTGGATTGCTCCAGCTGCGCCTTCAGGTTGGCGATCTCGCACACCTCCTGGAACGCTGTCCTGGCCAATGAATCGTGCTCCTGGACGATCGTGTTCCTGAGCGTCTTGGCCTTGAAAAAAATTAAATCATCATCGTAGGCGGTGAACTTCATGGTCACTGTCAGGAACAGTGTCTTCCAGGCGGCGAGGACATCGTCGGACTTTCCGGCGCGGATGTCTCTGGCGCACGCCCAGTAGGCCGCGTGGACAGCCTCCTCTGGGGAGATCAAGCCGTAGGTGCCCAGGTCTTTCTTGTCCACCTTGCCGCCAGAGACGTTCACAATTATGATCCCCTCGTAGTACCCGGGGGCCTCGCCATCCGGGTAGAGGAACTCCGCCAGGGCCTCGGTCGTCCGATGCCGGCAGGGGACCCCCTTTGCAGCTACATTCAAGCAGTCGGCCCAGAAGATGTTGGCGCCGCACTGGTACTGCTTCGCAGTGGCCATCGCGGCGTCGCACAAGGCCTGGTCAAAGGCGACCTGAAAACCAACCCCGCCCCCGTCCGGCACCTCGCGGTTGATGGGCAAGGGGTCCAAAGATTGGATGTTGGCGAACACCGGGTGGTCCGTGATCGTCTTCACGAGCTCCTGAATGTTCGCATTGTAGTCGGCGTTCATCGTCTTCTTCTGGATCTCGGCCGGCTCCAGAGGGGCCACGATGACATCAGGATCAGCAGCCGCCGCCCCGCCGCCGCGGCCCCTGCCACCGCGCCCACCGCGGCCCCTGCCAGCAGCCGTGATCTTCTTGACAGCAGCACCGCGGCCTCCCTTGGGCGCCATGGATGCAGCGCGAGGTGGTGTGAGTGAATTTATTCCGTGAGCTGGGTGCTGCGAGCTCGCAGCGATTCTTGTCGCGATTGACTGAGCTCGGTGGAGCCGAGTCAAGCTGCCAAAGAAAGAGGATGACGACCGCCAACATGGGAGGAGGATGGATAAACATATGAGACGGAAGAAGGGGGCGAGGTTGAAGGCGGGGAGGGGGGGGGGCAGAGGGGGAAAGACACGCAGGGCGAGAAGAGAGAAGAGAGGCAAACAGAGAGACAGAGGCAGAGACAAAATAAGAAAGGGGAGGAAGGAGAGGGACAAGGAGAAGGAAGAGACGCACTGCTTAAGGTCCCAGTGGCAGCCGCACTCTCCAGGAACCGGGACGACCCTCTTGTTGAGAGCGACCTCGGCATTCGGAGTCTGGCTCAACAAACCCTTGCGCAAGGGTCTGTTGAGGGAATGTCGGAATCAAGCTGTTAGGAGCAGGCGCCCACGTTGAGGGCGCGCGCCAGTATAGGTCTCTATCTCAACATAGCCCCTCCTGAGCAGCAGAGCCAAAACGCACGTACTCTCAACAGACCCTTGCGCAAGGGTATGTTGAGAGAGAGAGCCGACATTCCAGACTCTGTCTCAACAGTCTGGACCCTGTTGGCCCTGTAGGGTGCGCGCGCCCAGCGCTCAGCGGGGGGCTCTCAACAGACCCTTGCGCGAGGGTCTGTTGAGAGACCCCCTCGCTACCGCCCATTTCCCTCGCTATCGCTGCGTAACATGTGCCCCTCGCTATCGCTATCGCCCCGTGCTATCGCTATCGCCCCTCGCTATCGCTATCATTATCATCCCTCGCTATCGCTATCGCTACCACCCCCCTCGTTATCGCTATCATCCCTCGCTATCGCTATCACCCCTCACCATCGTCGCTACCAATCGTCATCCACCATCGCGTCGTCGTGCTCATCATTCATCGTCGTCACCACGCTCCGTCTGCTGCGTCATCCCCCCCCCTCGCGCGCCCTCTTCTCAACAGACCCGGCGGTCCTCAGCAGGCAGGGGGGCGCTAGCGACGCGTGGCGGCGGCGGCGAGCTGCGATAGCGATATTGAGGCGCGATAGCGATAGCGAGGTCAGGCATCGGTAGCGATGGGCAGCCGTGACGATAGCGATGAAGCTCTCAACAGACCCTTGCGCAAGGGTCTGTTGAGGGCCTGCCCTGATTCAGAAGCGCCCCTCAACAGGGGTGGCGATGGCGATAGCAAGGGGCGATAGCGAGGCGTGATAGCGATGGTGGTACGGGGCGATAGCGATAGCGAGGGGCGATAGCGATAGCGATATCAGGGGCGATAGCAGGGGCGATAGCGATAGCGAGGGGCGATAGCGATAGCGAGGGCGATAGCGATAGCGAGGGGCGATATCGATGACGAGAGGCAATAGCGATAGCGAGGGGCGATAGCGATAGCGAGGGGGGGGGGGCAGTAGCAGCACCATAATAGAATAGCAGTAGCGACTGATGCGCAACAACAAGGGCGATGCCCTTCCTCCAGGTCGCCTCACTTCCCCCTCAGGCGCCCAGGGGCCCACGAGGAGGGGGGGTCAGTCAGGGGGGGGGATGGGGGGGATGAGGAGGAGGGTGAGAGGACGGGGGGGATGGGGGGGAGTAGGAGGAGTCAGATGGTGAGGAGGAGGAGTAGGGGAGGGGGGGAGGGGGTCGACGCGCTCGCCAACCCCCTGGGGTATGTTTTTTTATTCCCCCACGACGTCGACGTAAACTGGCCCAGGCAAGAAATTATCACCAGCGATGGTGTCGGGGCCTCTCAGGATGGGGGCTGAAAAATCAGATCTTCGGACGATGCGTTCAACCGCCCGCGCCCCGAGGAGACGATCGCCTACTACTGCCTGAGCTGTCCTGGACCGCTCCGTAAGAAGCAGAAGAAGAAGGCTGCCCCGCCTCATCATATCCCCGCTTGCCGCTTCTAACACGTCGCTCCCCTGTCCTCCTCCAGCCCTCCTTATCCCTCCCTATTTTCATTGTGTCCGTCCTCCCTCGTCATCCCTCCTCCTCTGCCCCTCGCTGACCCCTGCTCCTCCTCCTTCCCCCCGGCGACGACGACGACGCGACGTCGACGGCGATGGCGCGATGGGTAACGCGGCGAGACATGGTGATGATGACGAACATCAACGGACGATGGTGCGATGATGATGGCGGCTCTGGTCGTGATAATAATGCACAATCGATCGATTTTTCGATTTTTGCCCGCCTCGCGCCGCACGACGACAACGGACGCAGCCCCTACTATACTACTTCTACGGACGTACTCATGTGACGATTCTCACACATGTACACTCGCACAAAATACAAAACTAAAATGTTGCACTACCCACCACCAAAAGCTGGAGGTGGCCAACACCACAACGACGTGCTGTTGTTGTTGCATGTATTCCAGGGAACGCAGCAAGAAGACGGGGAGGATGCTGAGGAGAAGCTGTGTTCGCAGGCAGGGCGAGCGATCGCACAGCAGCGCGCTTGCTGCGCCAACTAGCGGACATCGGACGATGCCGATTGGCATTGATATTTAACAACATGCATCGCAACAACGGCCTGAATTAAAGCCGTGCTGCGTCCTCCTTCTCCTCCTTATTATCCTCCTCTCCTCTCCTCTCCTCCTCGCCGCGAGCTGGAGCGGGCGCGCCGCTCGGCTCCGCTCAGAGGCCGACGAGCCCGCCGCCATGGGAGCAAGGCGAGCCGCCAAACCGCGACGGGCACACGCACACTTGCTTGCGCTTCTTGGGCGCGGGCGGTGGAGAAACTGCTGGCGAGTCGCATAAATTCCGCCGCCGCGTCAGGCGGCTGGTGGGTATGTTGACCGTCACCTCTTTGGCTTCATTGTTTTGGTATTGTTTGGATATCATTATTCGTTACTCCTCATTTGGAAATTATTATGCTTGACTCCCCCTCTTCTCTTATCATCATCTCGTCTTCTCCCCCCCCCCTCTCCGCGCCCTTCCCCTGACCTATTCTCCTCCTCCCCATCATCCTCCTCATCTCGTCTCCTTCTCCTCCTCATCTTGTCCCCCTCGTCGCCCTGGCGGGGTCGTAGTGCGCGCCAGCGCGCCTTGGGCTAGAAAGCGCCGCCGCCGTGGACGCGTCCGACGCGGTGGCGTAGAACAGCTCGTCGTCGGCGATGTTGCTCAAGAAGAGCACGTCGCCGTCGTTGCTCCCGTCGCTGCGGGCCGCGGTGTTGACCGCCTCTCAGGCCCAGAGATTACAATAATTACATTCCTTATCATCCTCCTCTCTCCTCCTCCTTCTCCTTATCCTCCTCCCTCCTGCCCCCTCCTCCGTCTTCTCCCACTCCCCCTGTCCTCCTTCTGATTCTCCTCCTCCCCCTGAAGAATGGCCCCCCCCTCCTCCTCCTTCTCCTCCTCCTCCTCCTCCTCCTCCTCCTCCCCCTCCTCCTCCTCCTCCTCCTCCTCCTCCTGCTCCTCTTCCCCCTTGTCCTCCTCCTCTCTTGCCCATCCTCAGTACAATCATTCTTCTCCTCCTCCCCAGGGCGCCCGATAGCCTCAGGGATGATCATCTGATCGTCGCCCTCTTCGGAGTTCACGTCGAAAGAGGAGGAGTAGAAGTTCACGTCCTCTTAAAGGAGGTGGAGGAGGAGCAGGAGGAGAAGAAGAGGGAGGATCAAGAGGAGGAGCAGGAGGAGCAGGAGGAGGAGCAGGATGAGCAGGATGAGCCCTCCTCCTCGCTGGCGCCGCCGCGCTCGCCAGGCAAGTCCAGCGCGCCGTTCTCGATCTTCTGGTCGAGCTGGTCGATGAGCCACTGCAGCAGCCTCTCCCACTCGCGCGGGTGCTTGTCCGCGTCCACGACCCGGCGACGCGGGCGCAGGTACACTGACACGACCGCACATCGGCGCTGCTCCATGAGCAATATACCCGAGAGAGCGAAGGGCTTTTTTCGGGCACCCCGCCGACCTCCTCCTCTGTCTTCCTGTCCTCGTCCTCTCCTCCTTCTCCTGCTCCTTCTCCTTATCCTCCCCCCCCTCCCCTCCTCCTCCGCCTCATCTTCCCCCCCTAACGCCATGTCCCAAAAAAAACATTTCGCCCTCTCAGTGGGGTAAACCCGCGCCGCCGGGGATTGCGCGTCGATCGACGCGCGCACTCAAATTCGAGCCAAAACGGCTATGCATAGGGCAGCATATGGCCCCGACCACGCATAGGGCCCCATAGAGGCCCATAGGGCCCCCGCGCACGCCAGTTTTTCCAGCGGCGCCCCGTCGCGGCGACAAAGAAAAAAGCCCCCACCCCGCCCCCAAAGGCTGACAGGCGCCCCATCTTCTCCAAGGGCGCGGCCCCCTTCGTCAGTCAGTCAAGGCCCCGGGGCCCCCTGCCCCTTCAGTGAAGGAGCCCCCTTCATCGTTGAGTGAGTTTCAGTGGTGACTGGCGCCCTTGAATCGATCAAGACCCCCCCCCAAAAAAAAAATGAAAACATCAATAACAGAGCATCTTGGCTCGCTCAAGACGGCGCCGCTTCTCCAACGCGCTGGCCCAATATGCCCCCCCCTCTCCGTCGTTCTTCAACGACGGGCGGCGATGAGTAGGAGGCGAGGGGCGGGGCGTGGCGGGACGGGGGGGAGGGGGTCCAGGGATGAGGGGGAAGTGGAGTCGACGGAGGTGAAGGAGGCATGCAATGATGATGGGGGGACAATAAGAGGGCGGATGATGAGGGGAGGACCCCGGGAGGAGAGGCCGACGACGACAAACGAACAACGACGATCGCTGTTGGCCACCGCGCCCCACGAGGCAGCCCGACTTCCACGAGGTCGCGGAGCAAGCTGCGCAGCGACCGGCGACCCGCCGCGCCCTGCGCGCTCCGTGCGAGAGTGGAGGGGGGGAGCGAGGGCGCGCCCTTCCCCCTCGTCATCATCCTCGCCTCTTTTGGCCCCCGTCTCATCGTAAGCCCCCGTCTCATCGTAAGCCCCTCTCCTCCTCCTCCTTCCCCTCCTCCTTCTCCTCCTCCCTTCGCTCCTCTTCCTCCTCCTCCTCCTGCCCCTCCGCCTCCTCCTCCTCCTCCTGCCCCCCCCCTCCCCCCCCGACGTCGCAAGCATCGACCGCCTGCCGCGATCGATCGCTGCATCGAAGCTGGCGCCAGCCGAGGGCGCCTGCAGACCAGAGCCCGCTGCAGACAGGCAGCCGCGTGGCCCCAGCGGGACAGGAGGAGGAGGACGGGTGGAGGAAGGGGGGGGGGGGGAGAGGAGAAGGCCCCACCAGGCTTCAAGGGCCCCTCCGTCGTCTTCGCCCAGGGCCTCCAAGGCCTCGCCTAGGGCCTCCAAGGCCTCGAGCTGGGCCCCCAAGGCCTCGAGCTGGGCTTCCGAATCCTCGCCGAAAAACAAAACCGAGGGACCCTTCGTTGCCGCGGGGGAGGATGCAGAAGAAGAGAGGAAGAAAACAACAAGAAACGACTAGAAGCCACAGAAACCGCTAATGGACCGCTTCCGGTCCACGACAGTCAGCCACGCCCTCGCCTCCCTCTCCGTGAGCACGTACTTGACCTTCTTGAATTCCTCGGGGAGAAGACAGAGCGGTATTTTCGTGGAAGCAGATTGCCCCAGTGCGACGCTACCTAGAAGTTGGAACCCCTAGGAAAGCAGCATTCGTTGCTATGATGCTATGGTATGATATGATATGTTATGTCATGTTATGGTGTGCGGTGCTATGATATGCTATGCTATGATATGCTGAGCTGTGCTGGGATATGTTATGATATGATATGATATGCTATGTTATGCTAAGCTGTGCAACCAAAGTAATGCTGCGCTGTGCTATGCTATGCTATGTGCAGCTGCGCTCTGATATGCTATACTATGATATGATATGCTACGCTGCGCGGTGTTATGTTGTGCTGTGCTGAGCTGCGCGATGCGATGCTATGCTATGCTGCGCTATACTGTGATATGCTGGGCTTTGCTATGATATGATGTCCCCCGCTGTGCTTTGCTACGCTATGCTATGCTATGCCATAATATGATGTGCTCTGCTATGCCACTAAAGCTCAGCGACGCTAAGATGAAGGTAAGCTAAGCTAAACCTGAGCGAAGATGAAGCTAAGCTAAGCTAAGATGAAATAGGCTAAGATAAAATGAAATGAGAAACGCTACGCTAATACTGAGGGAACGCCACTGGGGGAACCGCAGAGCGGATGCCGAGGGAACCGCCCAGGGCGTTTGACACTGCCCGGCCCTTTGAGCACACCGAGTATGAACCCGTCTAGGCAGAGCCTAGGCAGGGAATTAGGTCATAAAGTTAGTTTCGTGAGATGGGCGAAGAGTCCACCACCCTCCCATCCATTTATCCATCTACCCATTCCCCCCCTCCCGGCGAGGCCCTCCTGGACAGCCCCCTGGACATGGGTGCCGAGGCCCTAGGGGTGACGACGCAGAGGGTGCCAATGAGCAGCATGACGGATGATAGGGGGAGCGGGCGGACGAGGAGGGCGAGAGGACAGAGCGGGAAGGGGGGAGGGGGATGAGACAGAAGAGAACGAGCAGGATGAGGAGGGGGGATGAGAAGGAGGAGAAGGATAATGTTTTTTTAATGTATATCCCGAGCTCCTCGGGGAGGTCGCGCTTCTCCCTGAGCGAGACCAGCACCAGCAACTCCGCCTCCCGCCCCGCCTGCTTCAAGGTGAGGCTCTTGTCCCTCACGTCGTTGGCCGACTTCAGCCACGTCCAAGTATTGCCCTGCATGGTGGAGCACGCGTGAATCACATCGTACACGACCGGGTGGGCCTCGATGAAGCTGTCGGTGGCGAAGACCTGCCTGCGCTTCTTGGCCGCGCACTCGTAAGCTATCGCAGTCCCCTGCTCGGCGTGCGACATCACGAACTCCAGCGTGGACACGACCCCGCCCCTCATCGCGCACGCCCAACCTGTGCGCTGAGACACTGCAGCAGGCATGCCAACCACGTAGATGTCAGCTTGGGACCGGTCCGTAGTTCGCGTCATGTTGTCCTTCCTGATGCTGCGAACGAGGTCGACCTCGCAAACGTCCACGTCCTTCTCCACAAACAAGCGCAACCCCTCGAGACTCCGCTTCGGCCCTGCGAACGCATCCTCATTGCGCCGCCACTTCGCACTGCGGCTTAGCGACGCCTTCCTTCGACGCTCCACCTCCTGGAGGACGACGTGGCACATCTCCTCGCTCAAATCTTTCACAGAAGTCGTCCCATCCATGATGCTGTCCACGAAGTACTCCATTCGCTTATGTTTCAAGGTGGTCTCTTGGCGACTGTGGGAATCAGTCCACCCGCCGCCGCGCACCGATTCACGCCGTACCTTGGCGACGGCTTGGCTACACGCCACCTCCCCGGCTTGGGCCATCATGTCCTCGACTCCTCGGCGACGCCTCTCGACCCAAGCTTTCTCGGAGTCCATCAGCGCGGCGGCCTTGCGCTTGATGTTCTTCTTCGAGACCCCCTTGTCGATGCGGCCCCATGGCCCTGGGGTGCGAGGGTTGCCGTACTTGCATAGCTGCCACACTCCTTGAGCAACCTCCGCAATCGTCGACTTGTCCATGCACTTCTCCCAGCACGCAAGTTGGATCTCATCGTTCTCCAACGCGTCAGAGCAAGAACTGCGCCGCTGCTCCACCGCCCATTGAAACTGCTTGAACGATCTCTCCACTCGGCTGGAGGACCCGACCCACGCAGCATACCGGACAAGGGCTGCACGAAGTGCTGAGATCTGCGTCGTCTCCTGGGGCTGGCAATGCCTCCTCCATTCCCTCTCCTTCCTCCTCCTTCTCCGTTCTTGTCATCCTCCTCCTCACTCTCTGCTCCCCCCAACCTGCCCACCCTTTCCCCGCGCTTCCTCTCTCTCTCTCTCTCTCTCTCTCTCTCTCTCTCTCTCTCTCTCTCTCTCTCTCTCTCTCTCATCCCTCCACGACCCCAAGGGGCAGAAGAGGAGAGGAAGCTTCAAACCCCGCGTGGTCCTTGCGCGCAGCCTTAAAATGGGACATCGCCATCTTCCACGCCTCGACGTTGGTAAGACCAGGGCTCGCTTTCTTCTTCTGCAAAGCGACCGGAAGCACGCTTGAATACCCATTCAGCAACGCGGGGAGGTCGAGGCCAAGCGTGTTCGCAATCATTTCGCAGTGGGCCTTGTTGGCAGTCTTCGTCTCCAGCGTGTGTCGCCCAACAGTCTGCAAGTTGAAAGCGTCAAAGGCTGCCATCACTTCGAAATCTGGCCATTCGGCCTTGACAGTAGCCTGAGCGAGGCGGCACCATGCAACCATGCGGTTTCTGCAGCGCTCCTTGATCTCGGGCGTCACGCTGCCGGGGCCGCCTATGGTCCTCGGATGGCCCCGCACAAAGATCGTCACTGGCCTCCTCACCAAGGCATCGTGCACGAACTTCGTGTACCCGAGGTCGTAGCAATGAGACTCGACGAAGAGCATGGCGATGCGCTGCAAGAAAAACGTGTTGTGGCTCGGCAACTCCGCCTCGTCTAAGTCGTCGGAATCGCAGATCCGCGTGTGCGCCAAAGCCTCGTCCCCAGCGTCGGCAAGCATCCCCAGCTGCAGCAACTTCTCCTCGTCCACGTAGTCCAGGAAGTCGGCGGCAATGTCGCCCTCCGAGCTGCCTCTGCGGACCTGCGCGATCTGCATCGCAGTGAGCAAGCACGGCTCGTAGAAGAGCACCCCGCGGCCCGTCGGCTTCGAGTGGCTGTCAAAACGGCAAGCGCACATGCTCATGTCTTTGATCCGCAAGTTGACAATGAAATGCTCCTGCACGCGCGCAACGTTCGACGAGAACCAACTCTGAAACACCTTCGAATACTGGATGAGGTGTGTGAGCGATCTATCACCAAGAACCATCCGCTGCATCACATCATTAAGAAATGCATCTGATTTCCAAGGTGTCGAAGTCAAGCGACGAGAAGCATGTGCCCGGTCCCGAGAAACGATGCGCAGATTTGGCAGAGGCGACCACATCTCTTTGACCGATGGCGCTCGGCACGGCCTGCCGCGAAGCAAGTTGCCAGCGAGCTGCTCGTCCGGGGCGGCGTCAGCGGCGTAGTGCTCGACTTTGTGCAGCACCGCCTTGAGCAGCGCCTGGTCGACCTTCACCCTCGGAGCCCTGTTGCGCGGCGCGCCGAGCAGCGGCGTGCAGAAGTTGGTGATGATGCGCATGGACGCCTTCATCAAATCATCTGCACCTGCCCCCTGCTTGAGCTGGATGTGGCCGAGCACCCCCTCGCGGACGTCGAGGTCGTCGCTGGCCGCCTCGGGCGGAGACGGCGGCGGAGGAGGAGGGAGGCGGCGGCGGCGAAGGGGCAGCGGAGGAGGAATAGGAGGCGGTGGTGAATCTCAAGGAAGAAATAAGAGGTGGATCTCAAGGAATAGGAATAGGAGGTGGATCTCAAGGAAGAAATAAGACGACCCCGGGGCGCCAGTGGTCGAAGCGCCGGCAGCGGCCAGAGGAGGGGATGATGATGGCCTCCCCCTTCTCCTCCTTCCCCTTCTTCTTCCTCCTCCTCCTCCTTTCTCGCCCTCGTCCTCCCCCCCCCCGCTCTCCCCCCCCCTCCCCCTCCCCCCCCTTCTCCCTCTCCTGCTCCCCCTCCTCATCGAGAGAAGAAAAAGGGCGCCTTGAAGCGCATGAGGAGTTTGTGCTTCCGGCTGTCTTGCATGATCGTTAAGCTCCTCGCCCCGGCAATGAACTCGCGCTGCGACATCCTCACGGCCTCGGCGAGGCAGAAACCCATAACGCGGACCTTCTTCCTCTTGCCAACGTCCTGAACCCCCGCCGACGACCGGGCCTTCCCCTCCTGGAAATGCGCCAAGACAGCCTGGAACGCGCCAACAGATGGAGCCACTGGCGCAGCCTTGCCGGCCAGTAACATCTGCACAGCAGCCTGGTGCGACTTGGAATTGGATCCGTGCCGCTTGAACACGAAGGGGTGCGGCTTGGCGGTGAACGTGCCGAAGATGTCAAGCCTCGAATGCATTTTAATATTTGCGCCTACCCCCCCCCCCCCCCTACAGAGGCTATCTCTGAAGGCTCCCCCGTCCAAATCAGGGGGCAAAAGGGCGGGGGGAGATATCCGGAACCCGATGCGACACCCATAGGGCGGGCTTCTTTACTGACCCCCACCCACCCCGCCTGTTGGCCGCCTTGCACGCCAGACACCCCCAGCCCGTGCTCGCGCGATGCAGCCAACTGCCAAGCTCTGGACGGCGAGGATCCAATAGGCATTGCGCCGACGAAGGGGGGCGATAAGGAGTGGGAGGATGCGGATGAGGAGGAGAAGGATGAGGAGGAGGAGGAGGAGGAGGAGGAGGAGGAGGAGGACAGCAGGAAGGAGCGACGACGATGAAAGCCCGAGAACGACGAGGAATTATGACAGATGACTGGGAGAAGGATGATGATAATGACACGGAGAAGAAGGAAGATGAAAATAATGATGAGGAGGAGGGGGGACGAAGAGAAAAAGAAAAAGGATAGGGATGGAAGAATGCCTTCCAAGAATCCACGACGGATTCCGACGGCTCGCCGCACTTCTTCAGAAACACCATGGCGGCGGCGGCGGGAGGAGCGAACGGCGCGAGCCCGACCCGGCCCCCCACCCTGCCTCCCCCGCCAGGCGCGATCGCTCCTGGCGACGTGAGGCCTCCCGGTGGTGACTGACCCCTCCCTTCTTCCTCCATCCCCTCCTCCCCCCCCTCCCTTCTTCCTCCATCCCTTCCTCCATCCCTTCCTCCCCCTCCTCCTCGCCACTTCCCCCCCCCTTCTCCTCCCTCCCTTTCCCTCTTGGACGGGAAGGGTTCGCGCCGTCTGCTGCAGCCGGCGCTGCAAGGGCAGCGCAGCGCCGGGCAGGCGCGGGCGGCGCTGCTGCGCCCGAAAATGGGCTTGATGTAGTAAGAGCATGAAAGGAAGAAGATGGAAGTGATGAGGAGGAGGATGAGAGGGTGGAAGAGGAGGAGGAGTAGGAGGAGGAGGAGGAGGATGAGAAGGTGGAAGAGGAGGAGGAGGAGGAGGAGGAGAAGGAGGAGGAGGAGGAGGAGGAGGGGGAGGGGGAGAGGGAGGAGGGGGAGGGGTGATGGCGTGGCTTCTCTGCGGGCTTGGGGGTCTGACCCTTCTCCAGCGATGCCATGTGTCTCTTTAGCAGCTCCGTGAGTCTTTGACTCGGCCCCCCGGTGATTACAGAGGATCGCAACCGATCTGTTCACGGGGGAGATGCACATAATATTATAGAGAAAAGGGCAGTAGAGAGAGGAGGAGGAGGCGGAGGAGGAGGAGGGGGAGGATGAGGAGGAGGAAGATGAGGAGGAGAAGGAGGAGGAGGAGGAGGAGGAGGAAGGGGGGCACAATGAAATAGTTGATTGTTGATGATGCTACTAAAGATGATGATGTCATCGGCGTTGCTGGCTGGGGCAGGGGAAGATCCCTCGCGACCGCAAGGCGAGGTAGGCAAATTAAAGATGAGAAGATGAGGAAATGAGGAAGAGGGCAGCGATGATAATGAGAAAGAGGAAAGCGAGGAGGAATAGGACACGGATAATGAATGATGATCACGACAAGCGCGACGACGATGATACGACGATGACAACAAGCCTGGAATAAAGATGATATGTTGGAGGCAACGCCTGATAGTCCTTGGAGGGGGCACGAGAAGAGGGAGCATTAATGATGAGGAGGACGATGTCAGGCAGCAAGATGATGAGGAGGTGGAGGAAGAAGGCGGGCCCCACCACCGCCAGGCGGGCCTTGCCGCGGCGCGGTGGCCCTGGCGGCGGCGGCGCGGCTGCTGGCTGCGCTGCCGCCCGCCAGCCCCCGCCAGAGGGGGCGCCCGGCGCTGATCCTCCTCCTTCTCCTCCTCCTCCTCCCCCTGCTCCGTCTTCTCCTCGCCCTTTTCTTTTCTCTCCTCCTCATCCTACCCCTCCACCTCTCCTTATCCCCCACCTCTCCTTATCCTCCACCTCTCCTTATCTCACCCTGCTTCCCCTCCACCTTTCCTTATCCTACCTTCGCCTCCTCGCTCTCCCCCTTCGCCCTCCCTCCCTTTCCTCTTGCCCCTCCTGTTATTCCTCCTCCGCATTATCATCCTCTCATGGCTGTTCCTCGTTCCCCCTCGGCCCTCTCTTCTTTGTTCTTCCACAACACAAAGAAGGGAGGATATCAGGGTGATGAAGGTGGAGGTGAAGAATCTGGAGAAGGAAACAAACAATGAGGAGGTGCAGGTCGATAAAGAGGCGAAGGTTCTCTCGAGCCCTCGGGAGGCTAAGGGCAAGTTGCGCCGAGCGCTGCCGCGCACTCTCGGCACCTGCGTGAGTCCAGGCTTGTTCTCCCCCTACCCCCTCCCCTGGACCTGGACGGGAGGGGCCGCGATCCGTTGGAGCGTCCAAGATCGGCCCCTAGGAGGGCCAATTGTTGACACCCAACACGAGGATCATGACCCCCGAGGGAGGGGCGCCTATCGGGGACCCGCCCTCCTTTGATCGATAGCCTCGAAGATGGCCCCAAGAGGCGCACTAGGGCTCCCAAGAGAGCCCCAAGAGAGCCCCAAGAGGGCCCCAAGAGGGCCCCAAGAGGCCCCCGAGAGGCCCCCAAGAGGCCCCCGAGCGGTCTCAAAGAGCCCAAGATGACCTCCAAGGTGGCTCAGATAGCCCAAGCTGGCTCAAGATGGCTCCCAAGACGCTCCTAACGGCCCCCAGACCGCTCCAAGAGCGCCCAAGAGCGCTCCAAGAGAGCCCCAAGAAGCGGTTTGCCGGCTCCTGAGGGGGCAATTGAGTTGGGGACCCCCCGATCCTGTAATCGATGGCCTCCAAGATGATCCTAAGAAGCCTTCGGGGTTACCCAGAGGTTTCCAATGAGGGCCCCCCAAACTCCCAGAGAGCACCAGCAGCAGCAGCAGCAACAGCAGCAGCAATAATAGCTCTAGATGGTTCCACGAGTCCTCGTACGCGTCGTCCTCATCCTAGTCCTCATCCTCCTCGTCCTCGTCCTCATCCGCGTCCTCGTCGTCCTCGTCCTCCTCGTCCTCGTCCTCCTTCTCATCCTCCTCCTCCTCCTCCTTCTCCTCCTCCTCCTCCTCCTCCTCCTCCTCCTCCTCCCCTTGTCCCCACGCAGCACCCAGGGATGGCCCGAAGAGACCTTCCAAGGCCACCCCCTTGCTCGCTTTGTTTCCCTAGATGTGTCTCTTCGTCCCTTTTCCCGTCAGCACTGAAGGGCAAGGTTTCTGAATGGGCTGGTGGGGATACTTTTTGATCGCGAGCGCACCGGAAGACGCCGGGCGCCGTCAGGACGAAGCGTCAATTCAACGGCCAAAATTACACACCGGAGCGCACAGGAGCGGGCTACGACGCTGCGGCTCAGGAAACGCGGAGGGCTGGTCGGGATATGCGAAGCGTGAAGAAGGAGAAAGCGATCAACTGGGCCTATCTAGGGTCAACCCGTATACTAGGGATGCGCGATAAGGACGCAAAGGACTTGGAAGCCCATTTCGAAGCTTTCGAGCGGGACGCGGCAAGCGAAAGTGGCCAAAGATGGACCGAGGAGGCAAGGATGCAAAGGGTGTACCCTTGGGAAGGTTGCCCATCCTCAGTATGCGGATGACTGTACAAGGAAAAATTGCAGAAACAGTAGAAGAAACAACGCCATAAACATACACTTTTGGCGGTCTGCACGGACTTCTTGGACCTGCGCTGCGCGCCAGGGGCGGCGCCGGAGGCGCCGCCAGGTAGGGCTCAGCACGGATCCAAGAAGTCCGCGCGGATCGCGAACGTTTATGTTTATGCAGTTTTTTGCAGGGGTCCATGTTCTGGATTTGATGCGTGTCCTGCTTCTTCTTCCTCCCCGTCTTCTTCGGCTACTTTTTTTTCTTATTCTCCTTCTTCAGAGCTGCTGTGGTGAACCCGATAGGGTAGATGTCCCTCTGCTTCTCCCTTTTGGCTGTGGTTTAGTACCAGTTAACCGGGACAGCGGAGTGCTCATGGAGCTGTTCCTTCTTCGATTCGGGAGCGGCCAAGAGGGGGGTGTCCAAGAGGGGGGGTGCAAATCATGACCGGCGGCATGTGCGCGGCCCAGCGGGGGGGCCAGGGACGTAATGAAATAAGAAGAGGCGCCATGAAATCTGGGGACATATCATGGCCCCCGCCATGAGATCCACCCCCCCCCTAGTCATCACCCCCCCCTTTTCCGCTCTCGATCGATGGAAGGGGGAACTGCGGAAGCATAGAACCCCGAAGCTCCGCGCGGACCTCTCGTGGACCGCCGCCGGGGCCAACCCCTCCCCGGATCGCGGGCGGGGCGCGCTCCCCCGGGGGCGGCGCCTCGCGCGGGGCTCCGGAGGGCGCGCGCGCGGATGCCGCTCTCTCTCGCTCTCCTTCGATCGGCCCTGCGACTCGGGCCTCCGGGTTTGGGCGCCGAGTTCACGGGGGGCCGCGCCCGCAGGAGGAGGAGGAGGAGGAGGAGGAGGAGGAGGAGGAGGAGGAGGAGGGGCGGGGGAGGAGGGGGGGGAGGAGGAGGAGGAGGAGGAGGAGGAGGAGGAGGAGGAGGAGGAGGAGGAGGAGGAGGAGGAGGAGGAGGAGGAAGAAGAGGAGGAGGAGGAGGAGAAAGGCGCATCCTTATGATACGGGCAGCGCGCCCGCATCAGAAGGATGCGCGATGAGGACGCCAGGGTCGCGTTGCTCCCATCATACACGAGGTGACCACATCCCAGAACGAATTTCGAGCACCCCGGAAGGTATCGAAGCGGTGTTGGACGAGCATCGCCGCCCAGGGCCCGACGCGCGAAAGCCCTCCAGTTTCGGTACTTTCTTGGTGCTCGAAACTCTTTCTGGTGATCAAGGCTGAAGAAGGATGAAACAGTATAGAAGGCCAGGGCCTGGGACGCCCATGTCGGAGCTTCTCGAGCGAGGCGCGGCCAACCCGAGGGGCCAAGCATGGGCCGAGGGGGGACAAGGATGCAAGGGTGCCCTTGGGAAAGTTGCCCATCCTTATCATGCGGGCTGACTGTAACTCCTTGCCATCGCTCGGACGTCCATTCCCTGTGCATGTTTCGGTTTCGTGCGTGCTTCTTGTTTGCTCGATGGTCCAGGAAACTCCTCCAGGGTCCTCGCCGAGAAAAAAATTCACACGTCCGAGCGATGCCAGGTGTCTGGGGGGGGCAGCGAGGGCTCCAGAAGAAGGGGCCCTTCGGGGCCCCAGAGGGGGCTAGGAGGGCCCGAAAAGGGCACCTGTCTCCCCCACCCACGCTCGCCTTCGGTCGGGCCTGTCCCCCCTACAGGGGGATTTTCGGCGAACAACTGAAAATACTAGAAAAAGACCCCCAAATGGTCAAGCAATAGTCCAAAAATAGTCCCGAGACTATTTTGTTGACTATCTTTGAGTATTCCTCCTGTAGAGGGACGGGCCCGACTGAATGCTCGCCCCCATTGGTTCGCGTCTCGGGGATGGACAGACCTCCCTTTAGTAAACGGGGTTTGGTGAAAACGACCTGAGCCCCAAATCTGGCGGCCGCAAGCCTGGTAAATAACGGCCGCGGCGCCCCCTCGAGAGCCGAAAACGGACAACTCACTAATCGACGTGTCACTGTTGGGGGTTCTGTCCACCCCCGGGCGCCCAACCGGTGGCCGTTCGGGACGCTCCGGGCAGCCTCGGAACGCTCACGGCGAGGCGCAGCCGCTGGACGGCAGCCCGCGCCTGGAAAGCCTCCGGGAGCCAAAGGAAACCTGCGGAAGCTCCGAGGAGTGTCCTCCTCGAGCGCTGCCGCCTGCCGAGCTGGCTCCTCCTCGTCTTCCTCGACCTGGGCGAGAGGAGGAGGAGGAGGAGGAGGTGGCGGAGGAGGAGGAGGAGGAGAAAGTGGAGGAGGAGGAGGAGGAGCCGGAGGAAGAGGAGGAGGAGGAGAAGGAGGAGGGAGGAGGAGGAGGAGCAGGGGGAGGTGCGCGTCCTAGGCCCCCCCGTCACGCCACGCCGGGTGTCTCGTCGTCGCCAGCAGATATACGAACACCATCTGTCCCCAGCCAGTGCCAACAGAAGCAACATCGTGAAACCACACGACCAGAACCACAGATACGTAGACTGGCCATCGCTCGGACGTCCATTCCCTGTGCGTTTTTCAGTTTCGTGCGTGGCTTTTTCGCCAAATGATCAAGGATGCTCCTCCATGGTCCTCGCCGAGGTAAAAATACACACGTCCGAGCGATGCCAAGTAGACACCACCGTCCTGCGTCGCGTTTCGGGCCGGATCGATCTGTGACGGCCCCCAGGCCCCCGAGGCCTGGCGAGAACGCCCGTGGTGACAGAAACTGCAACACCAGGATCCCGGAGATCGTTGCCCCTGGAAGGACTGGCTCCTCCTCCTCCTCCTCCTCCTCCTCCTGCTTTCCCTCCCCCCCCTCCTTCTCCTCCTCCCCCCCCCTCCTCCTCCTCTCCTCCTCCTCCTCCTCCTCCTCCTCCGCCTCCTCCTCCTCCACCTCTTCCTCTTCCTCCTCCTCCTCCTCCTCCTCCTCCTCCTCCTTCTCCTCCTCCTACTACTCCCCCTCCTTTCCCCTCCTCATCCTTCCCGGATTTGGGCGATGGCGCTCGTCAGTCTCTGAGTCTCTGGCGGCCATTCGGGAAGATCCAAGCCGCTGGACAGCACCCCGAGGCTGTTTCGAGCCTGGAATCTCGATCGTCAGAGGGGATAAGCTCCTCCTCCTCGATCTGGCCCACGCGCCATGGCCTGCAGAAGCCGCGATCCGCAGTAACTCACGCCAGGTTCGCGCCCCCGTGGCTACGATCCTTAAGGCCGGACCTTAGTGGGCCCTGGAAACGACAGGGCCGTTTTTTTACCGGTTCCGTTCTGCCGTTTTTGTTGCCGGTTCCGACGCCGTTTTTTTACCGGTTCCGTCGCCGTTGCTTGACCGGTTCTGGCTCCGGTTCCGTTTCCGGTCGCCGTTTATCTACCGTTTCCATTTTCAACGGACATTTTTTGGGAAACGGTGAAAAAACGGCCCTGCCGTTTCCGGGGCCCACAAAGGGCAGGACCCCCTCGCAAATCAAATCACCCCAGATTTTCTCCTCCGCCTCGCTCTGGGCGATGGCGTTGACGAGATGGATGCCTCGACATCGCCAGGTCAATGCCCAGGCACATACTGCGCCCAGCTGCCCCCGAACGCGCCCACTTGCCGTCGCTCGGACGTCCATTTCCCGTGCGTTGCTCGGTGCCATGCGTGTCTTGTTGCTCGATGGTGCAGGATGGTCCTCAAGGGTCCTCGCCGAGAAAAAAGTACACACGTCCGAGCGATGCCAGGTCCATGCACGCATGCCTCGAGGCATGCGTAGGCATGCCCATGCGGATGCCTAGGCATCGGCAGCGGCATGCCTGGACACCCCTATGCCTAATCATGCTACGACGATCCGTGGGGATCCAGGCCTGGAGGCTCAAGGTGATGGCTGTGAGCAGAGCGGGCGGGCCGACCAAAGGAGGAGGAGGAGGAGGAGGAGGAGAAGGAGGAGGAGGAGGAGGGGGAGGCGGAGGAGGAGGAGGAGGAGGAGGAGGAGGAGGAGGAAGAGGAGGAGGAGGGGGAAGAGGAACATGAACAGGAACAGGCTATCCCACGTAGTGGTCCAGGAATTAGCGGGCACGAGAGAGCTGCTCAGCTTGACTGAGAGCTTTCGGCCACAACCCATCATCGATTCTACTCAAATATTCACGACGATGGGGATCAAGCTTATGAGAACATAGTTTCGACAGCCCACGCATGGCAACATGGGCATAGAAACCACAAGCTTGACAGAACCAGACATTATGAGGAGGAGGGGGAAGAGGAGGAGGAGGAGGAGGAGGAGGAGGAGGAGGAGCTCCTCCTCCTCGACCTGTGCGATGGCGCTCGCCAGCCTCTCGGCTTCCAGGCCAGAACTCGGGTCTCCAGCGGCCGTTCGGGACGATGCGAGCATCCCTGGAACGCTGTCGACACGGCGCAGCCGCTGGAACGCATCCCGAGGCTGGTAAGCCGCCGACAACCAATGGAACCCTCGAGCATCGAAGCTCGAACCTCGGGCTGGCCCCCCTCGGTCGTTACCCCTGCAAGGTTTGGCGGCAACTCATGGGAGCCTCCCATACCATCTTTTCGGCTCTTGCGACGCTGAATCGACGCCGATCGACGCTAACCGACGCTAAATCGACGCTGATCGACGCTAACCGACGCTACATCGGCGCTATCGCATCGACTCCCAGACGCGAATCGAAGCCAATCGACGCGAAAGACGGAATTGAGAGGGCACATCAGGCTCCCATGGTTTGTTACTGAAGGAAGGTCTGGCTCCTTCCCTTCGATCTGGGCGATGGCTAGAGGCCTCCTGGATGGGGTCGGAGTAAATGTGGTCGGAAGATCCCGGCGCATTGCCGATACATCGGCCATGCATCGGCGTTGCAACGGTGATGCACTGGCGATGCATCGTCGACGTCGGCGACGCATCGGCGACGGCGACGAGAAGCGACGAGGCGCCGCCCCACATCTGTAAAGAGTAACGGTGCTTCCAAGAGAAGCCTTCCCACGCTCCCCCATACCACCCCCTCCGCGCGTGGCTGACTATAGGGGGCCCATGAGGAGAAGAAGGAGGAGGAGGAGGGGGAGGGGGAGGAGGAGCAGAAGGAGGAGGAGGAGGAGGAGGGGGAGGAGCAGAAGGAGGAGGCGGAGGCGGAGGAGGAGGAGGAGGAGGAGGAGGGGGGGGAGGAGGAGGAGCAGGAGGAGGAGGGAGGAGGAGGAGGAGGAGGAGGAGGAGGAGGAGGAGGAGGAGGAGCTCCTCCTCCTCGATCTGGGCGATGGCGCTCGCCAGCTCGGCCACGTCGTCCACGGGCGCGCGGCTCGCCCCCACCGCCATCGGCCGCCGCGCGGCCGCGGCGCGCCCCCGGGGGGCTCGGCGGGGCGGCTGGGCGGCGGGCCGCTCCGCCTCGCCGCGGGGGTGCCCCGGCGCGCCCCCGCGGCGCCTTTGGACGCCCGAAGTGGGCACGGAAAGAATGGGTACAACCTCTTCTTGGTCCTCCTCCTCCTCCTCCTCCTCCTCCTCTTCTTTCCTCCTCCTCTTCTTCGTCCCTCCTCCTCCTCCTCTTCGTCCTCCTCCTCCTCCTTCTCCTCCTCCTCCTTTCCTCCTCCTCCTCCTCCTCCTCCTCCTTCTCCACCTCCTCCTCCTCCTCCTCCGACGACGACGACGACGACGACGACAACGGCGACGAGAACGACGACGATCACGACGACGACGACGACGACCCCCCCGGCGGCGAGGGCCTAACAGCAAATGTTGTCCCAAACCAACAGCGGCCGCTGTTGGGCAGGCGGCCTCCTGTCCCGAATTGACACAGGCCGCGGCGGCGTGGACAGCGAGTCCTGTTCAAAATGAGTACGAACTGCTGTTGGGCATTGTACCCATTCTTTCCGTACCAATTTCGTTCGTGCCGAGCGTCAGCGGCTGCGGCAGTGGCCCGCTCGTCGGCCCAGCCCCCCCCTCGGACCAATCGGGCGATCATTCGTCGGGGGGGGGGCAAGCACTGGGGGGGGAGGAACGTGCACCCTTCGTGCCACGCTTGGTCCCCCTGCCCCCCTATCCCGCCCCCTATCGCACCACTACAGGCCTCCCAGATGGGGACCGAGCAGATGGAGTCGAAGGATCGCGCCGAATCGCAGATGCATCAGCCATGCATCGCCGACGCCACTGCGGAGCAACTCAGGCTCAATATCGAGCCGCATCGGAGATGCATCGGCGATGCGGAGCACTCCTCCCCCTCCTCCTCCTCCTCCTCCTCCTCCTCCTCCTCCTCCTCCGTTTCCTCCTCCATTTCCTCCTCCGTTTACTCCTCTGGCTCCTCCTTCTCCTCCCCGTCCTCTTCCTCCTCCCTCGGGTGCGGCCAAGAGGGGGGCGTCCAAGAGGGGGTGGCGCAAATCACGGCCGGCGGCATGTGCGTGGCCCTTGGGGGGGCGAGGGACGTAATGAAGTAACAGGCGCCATGAAATCTGAGAAAATATCATGGCCCACGCCATGATATCCACCCCCCCCTCCCCGACTTCCTCCTCACCCCCCCCCGATCCGATCTGCTGGGGACAGGCAACTCTAAGCGCTGCCTCGCGACGACGCGCGGACGGGGGCGTCGGCGGGCGTGGTCCGTGGCGCCGGTCACGGCCGGGGAAACGTCCTTGGACTCGGGGATGTCCTCGAAGTTCGACACGTCGTTGTCGCCCTTCATCGCCGGCTTGTAGGGCGCGGGCACCTTGGGGAGCCCACAGGGGGAGAGCCGCGCGGAGGTCTCGGATCGGCGCCGCGCCCCCCTCGCTGGCCAGGGAACGCGCCAGGGGCGGCGCCAGAGGCGCCACCACGCGAAGCCAGCGCCGAGCGGACGTCTGACACATGATGCTCATTCATGCTTGTGCTGATGCTTCGTTTTCGAGGGGGGAGAGGGGCGAGGGGGGAGGAGGCCGAGGGCTTCCTCATCCGTCTCGCGTCTACCTCGGTCACCCCGTCTCCGCGAACCCCCATCCCTCTCCGCGGGCGCGGGCGGGCCACGTGTCAGCTGCGCCCTCGCCCTCGCCCCCCCCAGGAAAACTGTGTCCCCGATGGGAGGAGGGGGAGGAGGAGGACGAGGAGGAGGAGGAGGAGGAGGAGGAGGAGGAGGAGGGGGGGAGGAGGAGGAGGAGGAGGAGGAGGAGGAGGAGGGAGGAGGAGGAGGAGGAGGAGGAGGAGGAGGAGGAGGAGGAGGAAGAGGAGGAGGAGGAGGAGGAGGGGGAGGAGGAGGAGGAGGAGGGGGAGGAGGAGTGGCGAGGCGACGCCAGCGGTGAGCCCCCCGAAGCTCGACAGGCGGAAGGCCGAGACATGCAGCGGGAGGAGGGGGGGGAGGCCGAGGTCCGTCCCCCAGGCGCCGCCCTGCGACTGCCCTCGGGGAGGCGGCAGGGAGGAGGGGGTAGGGGGGGAGGCGGAGGATCGAGATGAGGGGTAGGACGTCGCCCTCGCCCTCGTCCTCGCCCTCGCCCTCACCCACGCCCTCGTCGTCGTCGCCGTCCGCGTCCTCGTACTCGTCCTCGTCCTCGTCCTCGTCGTCGTGTCCTCGTCCTCCTCGTCCTCGGCATCGTCATCGTCTGCTTGCCTCTCATCTGTGTGCCTTGGCCAGACACGGCCCGACGCAGGCAGAGGCGGGGGAGGGCGGGGGGTCACTGCTGGAACCCGGCGGCGCTTCGGCGTGGCAGGGGGAAGGATGGGGGAGGGGGAAGGCGAGATGGGGAGGGGGATTTTCCATCCCCCCATCCCGCCTTCCCCCTCCCCGATTTCCCCCTCCCCAGCCCCCCCTCCCCCTCCCGATCGCCCCCTGCCGATCTCGCCCTCCACTTCCCCCTCCAGTTCCGCCTCCCCACCTCCCCCTTTTTGCTCCCCGCTCTCCCCTTCCGAAGAGGGGAGAGCGGGGGGAAAAAACGGAAGAGGAGACGGAGAATGCGAAGGGGTGGGGGGAAAGGTCGTGGGGCCACGGTAGGAAGGGACCGGCACAGAAGGAGGGCGGATTTTGGACGCAACATGAAAGACAAGCAACAAAAACACAACCTCGAAAACAGTGGGAAATTGTCGAAACATGGTCTCTGGACCATTGTTTCTATATTTTCGAATCCGCCGACCCTGTCGGCGTGTGTGAGGGGCTTTTCCGTTCGAGCCGTCATCTCCGTCATTCTTTGTAATCGTCGTCTCTGTCGTTCCCTTTCCCTGGTACCCCTCTTCCCCTGGGCTCCTCCCCGCTCCCCTCGCCCTTTCCCAGGGCCTCCTCCTCAAGCGCGCTAGCCAAACCGACCTTCAGCAACGTCGTAATTGATTCGAAGGGAAGCCCCTTCCCTTTCCCTTCCCCGACGGGGGGGGGAGGGGGGGTCCCGGGGGGGGTCCCGGGGGAGTCCCGGGTCAGATACGACGGCCCCCCCGTACCGACCTTGAGCAACGTCGTAATTGAGTCGAAGGGAAGCCCCTTCCCTTTCCCTTCCCCGACGGGGGGGGGAGGGGGGGTCCCGGGGGGGGTCCCGGGGGAGTCCCGGGTCAGATACGACGCCCCCCCCGTACCGACCTTGAGCAACGTCGTAATTGAGTCGAAGGGAAGCCCCTTCCCTTTCCCTTCCCCGACGGGGGGGGGAGGGGGGGTCCCGGGGGGGGTCCCGGGGGAGTCCCGGGTCAGATACGACGCCCCCCCCCGTACCGACCTTGAGCAACGTCGTAATTGAGTCGAAGGGAAGCCCCTTCCCTTCCCCCTTCCCCGACGGGGGGGGGAGGGGGGGTCCCGGGGGGGGTCCCGGGGGAGTCCCGGGTCAGATACGACGCCCCCCCCCCGTACCGACCTTGAGCAACGTCGTAATTGAGTCGAAGGGAAGCCCCTTCCCTTTCCCTTCCCCGACGGGGGGGGGAGGGGGGGTCCCGGGGGGGGTCCCGGGGGAGTCCCGGGTCAGATACGACGCCCCCCCCCCGTACCGACCTTGAGCAACGTCGTAATTGAGTCGAAGGGAAGCCCCTTCCCTTTCCCTTCCCCGACGGGGGGGGGAGGGGGGGTCCCGGGGGGGGTCCCGGGGGAGTCCCGGGGAAGTCCCGGGTCAGATACGACACCTCCCTCCCCCACCTTCTCGTCCTTCTCCCCGTTCCCCAAAACCATCCCACAGCCCGTGCCTCTTGCTGCGCATTGCGAACAGGGTCGGCGGCACCGGCCGTAAGGCCTTCGCAATATTCTGGCCAGGGCTGAACCTAAACAGTGCTTTTCGTTTTCGTAATGTGTTCGTTTCTCTCCCTCGTGTTGTCTCCAATCCGCTTTTACCGCAAAGCGAAATCGAAACGAACACGACCCACGATATCGCCAACACACCGATTAGGTCCACCCTTGGGACAAGTCACAGTTGCACCTGGAATCGGCGATAAATCGCCGACAGATCAAGCGGTATGCCCCCGATGGCGAATCTGCACGCTCCCAGGAGGAGCGGGCTGTCGGGCCCCTGCGGGTGCCGAAGGACCGATGGGGGGCCGACGCATCCCCCCTGAGACTATCGACCCCGCACTGTGCCATTTATTGCAGGGTTGAGGTGTGATGGGGGGGAAGACGCGGGCGGCAAAAGCGGGGGGAGAAGGCCGAGTGGGCCCCAGAAGCTGCACGGCAATGCACCAAAAAAACAAAAAGTGGACAGCACGAAAACGATAAGCAAACGGCTGCCAGAAGCATGGGGACCGCGGTTCCGATATTGAAGCCGGGGCAAAGCGAACGGGGACGGGACCGGGAAATGACTGACCCAGAAACGGCAGGAGCACAGCAATACGAAACCAGAAAAAAAAACGCCCTGTCGCCTCCAGGGCCGCAGATTGGAGGGTGGAGGGGGGGGGCATTGAGGGCAATGACACGGAGGGACAGCCCAGGGGGGGGGGGGGGGGAAACGTCGCCCTGGAATCGGCAATTCATCGCCGACAAATCGGCGACTGGCCCAGGATGGCGAATATGCACGGTCGTGGGCGCGGACGGCTATCAGAACCCCCACCGGCGATCAGCGGGCGATTGTCGGGGGCGCACAAACATGGATTAGCGATCCATGGATTTGGCGCGCGGTCGCAAAATCCATGGATCGGGGGAAGTGCCCTCCCCAAAGTGCGGCCGTTGCCGCCTCGCCCGGCGGCGAACACCCACGATTTCCGACGGAAGCGGGGCCCGTCGCTGATCCCGGCCCCCTTGATCTATGTCTGCGATCGCCTGGGACTGGCGTTCGACACATCCCCCCCCGGGCCTAGCCCCTCCCAGCGCTTGCACCTCTCGAAAGGAGGAGGAGGAGGAGGAGGAGGAGGAGGAGGAGGAGGAGGAGGAGGAGGAGGAGGAGGAGGAGAGGAGGTGAGAGGGGGATGCGAGGAGGAGGAGGAGAAGTATGAGGGGGATGCGAGGAGAAGGAGGAGGAGGAGGAATAGGAGGGGATGGAGGAGGAAGAGGAGGAGGAGGTGATAATAATAATCATCATCAGCCGCATCATCATCATAATCATCATCATCGTCATCTCACACGCGCGACTGCATTGGGGGTGACGCGAGCTAGGCCCACCGACGACAGCGCACGCAAGCACTGAATCAGCACGAAGCATGAAGGGCCGCGAACGCCGTGCACTCATACAGCTAGCACAAGTGCACACACAATACGGACTACTGTGCATTAGGAAAGGGGATGAGACTGCTCGAATCGGCGTCGAGCTTCCTGAAACCGTCTCGAAAACCGCACGCCATACTTCACACTGAGCTGAGGAGGAGGAGTAGGAGGAGGAGGAGGAGGAGGAGGAGGAGGGCGAGGACGAAGGGGAGGCCCGTCGCACGGCTCGCGGCGGCGAGGGCCTGGAACAGCAACAGCTGGATCGGGGCTCAGGCCTAAACGTCGAGCTCGTCGATCGCTGTCTGGATCCTCCGTTCGAGATCTCCTGGTGGCACCACCCCAGGGTGCTTCACTGGTTTCGAACGAACCCAACGTGGCACGATGATTTGCTGGAAACAGATGTCGCTGTCGCTGTTGTTCACTGCGTTCGCCTCGAGGCGCTCGATCTTGCTGTCGCGTGTCTTGCAGCAGCGTGTGCGGCGAACTTCTTTCATCGCCGTGTGATGGTCTGCCTTCGAGTCCGTCGATCCATTATTCTTCTTCTCGGCGATGTAGGCGACGAGGTTCGACGCCCGCGGTGGATCGAAGTCTTTCTCGGCGAGCTCCTTCTTGGCAACTATGAAACAGGCGTTCCAGACGTGAACGTGGAGATGCGATCTTCTGTTGCTTCTGCTATGTCCCATGCGTCTTGGCCGCCTCCGCGTAGCTCTCTGTAGAATTCCCTCCCCGGGCGAAGTGCGCGGATTCCTCGCTCACCTGACAGTTTTCCCCCTATCTGATTGCCCCGAGAATCCTTGACGACGTAGCAGGCGACGGGGGGGGCGAGCGCTGTGAGGCCGCGCTGACTTTGGCCCCGGCGGCGCTCATTCTGCGGCGGACGAGGCGGGCCCGCTGCCGGGCCGAGGTCCATCTGCGCGTCAGCCGCACGGGTACATATGGAAGTAGATGAGGCGCCATGGACCATGCAAGTGCTGAGAGCGGATATGACTGTAGACGTAGATGTCATCGCAATCGTAGGCATTGCGATACAAATTGCAAGTAGGGCACGCGTATGTCGCGTCGGAGACGATGGGGGGCGACGGAAGATAACTTTGGTCATCTTCACATATGTTATCATGCCACTTTCTGCGTGCACGACCTGGCGCCATTTTTTCGCTCAGGGAAATGTCTGGGGCACCATGGGCATGCGGCTGCAGGCGCTATGGAGCCGAGCGCAATCGCGCCGCGCATAGGTTGTTCACGCATACGACGCAGACGTAAAGCTGCAAGGGCAAGGAGGGCAAGCGCGCAAAGGTTGCCATCAGTACGCACGAGACCGCAATATTATTCTCTCGGAGGTAGTGAGCACGGTGATGCAGAAGGGTGCAACACGTCTTGATCATAGTGTGTAGTTGGGGGCTGACAGAGAGAACGTATGATCGCACTGAAGACGCATCAATCTCGGGACAGTCGTCGCGCAACGTGCCTGTCTGACTTTGCTGCCGCGGGGGTGCGTACTCGAGAATGCACGCGCATTCCAGCGACGAGAGCGCATTGGTATCTGCCTGCAACTGTTGATGCCACGGATGGTCAGGTGGCGACCCCATGGGGGCGTGGGGAAATCGTCTGAACATCGTGGTGTTATAAAGCTGATGATGAAGAGAGTGATTGCAAATTCTCTGAAACCATTCAAGTCGTTGGATCCCGAGCTTAGCAGTCGCGCCAGCTAGACCAATGGCGCGCCAGACATCCATGGTGGGGATAGGCTTGTATTTGATCGCACCGTAGTCGAGCGGGGGTCTTTCTGGTTCCCTTGCCTTGCGCGAGCTTGCGTGCGCGATATATGGTGGACTGGTCGAACGCTGCGTAGTCATGTTCAGTTAGCGCGAAAGTGGCAAGCCCCGAAAGTATTGCGGGCCAGACTGCGCACCGAAAAACCTGCGCGCGAAATCGACAACCAATCATGCTAAACCAGAGATGCTGGAAGATTCGCCACGCTTTAGCCGCGGCCCGAAGCCGTGCGACTCCCCCCGCGAAGAAGCAGTAATTGAAATGTAAATTAGGCACAAGACACCGCGCTGCGCTGAATAATGTACATTGCGACCGCTGTCCGCGAACCATGCGCTGGCACGGGAGCGCGCTCGTGCCGACGGATAGCACGGTCGGCTCGCTCTTGCCCTTGTGCCGCGCTATGGTATACTCTGCGAAGATCCTGTCGAGTCGTGCGTCATGGTCTTCTTGCGTGCGATATAAGCTCGAAGGCGCGGTGACGACACATCGTTGCCATTGATCGTCGACGAGGGAGGAGATGGATAAGTCGGCGATGTCTGCTCCGAGTGGAGATGGAACAAGGAGGTTAGGATCTTGCGTCTACAGGCCCCATTCCCGACTTGCTTTCCAATCTGGCATGTTAAGCTCATTGGTAGCGGCGCGATTGCCTTTCAACGTGCCACTGCGGGGGAAAAACTCGGCGGGCACGTCTGATGTCTGCAATGTACAGGTAGAGTGGCGATGACGTTTGCGTTGTAGGCGTTCATCATGTTCAGCAGCGCGAGGAAGAGTTGCTTCTCTATCCTCTGGAAAATCGTCGCCGGGCTGAGCAAGCATAAGCGCCTGCACTCCTGCGTCCATCATACCGCGAGAGGGAGAAGCGAAGGCATCGACCACGTCGTAGCGACGATTGGCGATGCTGGGACCAAATATAGAACAACGGTGAGAAACCACCAGTTACAAGAGTAGACTCTGCACGCCGGCGTCCTGGAACTGCTACAACGGCATGGCATGGTGCTGGTCGGTAAGGTTTGCCAAGACGACGTAGTAGACCTTTGTGATCTGCTGTCGAAAAAAATGATGTGAACGATGGAGACTTCGTCTTTCTTGGTGTTCAGAAAACCTCGACTGCGGTGAAAGTTATATGGGCTGTGACCCGCTGCGCGTGTCACCTCCGAAATCTGTTGTAGACGCGTCAAGAATTCTCGTGGTTCAAATAGAAACGCATCGTGGCCAATTCCAGGGGATTCGGCTTTGAATACTGAATGCGGCCAGAGAATCATTTTCCAAATTTCGTTTGAATCACCCCATGGTGGAGGCGATGGGAGATTAGAGATTTTTCAAATCCACCAACATGTTCCTTTGTGATCACATTATCCGAGAGCGCGGCTGGAATAATCGACGTGAATGGTGTCGTCGTGATCGTCGAAGAACTCCTGTCAGACTTGATACATGGGAAAAGAACGCAATCGCTTTCACCTTGAGAGCCGGCCTGAAAAAGCTTAGAGAACCATTCTTCTTCATATCGTCGTCGTAAAGATGTTATGTGGTAGCTGCGTGAGCGTTTGCCGATACGCGTGTCAGTAAGGAGGCGAAGGAGGTGCCATGCTTCACCTAGCCGTCGTCCTCCCCAGGTGTCTTGTAATTCGAGTCGACGTCGTTCGTTGAGGGTTTTTGTGGGTGCTGCATGGCATTGACGAATAAGGCGATTAATCTGGAATAACCGAGCGAAGTTGTGCAAATGATGAAATGAATAGAATGGAACACCATGTGTAGAATTTTGTACTGTATGTAGGACTTTGAGAGCGTAATTCGCGTCGACGATGGAAAACTCCTGGGCGTTTGTGAGAAATGCTGTCCAGGTGTATGTTGTGTGTTCTTTCCGTTGTACTCCGCAGCGAGACGATGTAGACCTTCTTTTTCGGAAAATGCTCCCCATTGTTCTGATGAGCGCGTTTTCGAAACAGCGTCAAGATCGCGACCCTGGTGCGTAGTCCACTGTTCGAGCGCGATAGGAAACGCTTGTCGTTCGGGGCCGTGTTTGCAACAGTGAACCAATGAGTCAAAATCCCAGTGAGCATGATGAAGCCCCTCCTGTCCATCGTATACCAAGTTGTTCTCGACAAGTGCGTATACTGGATGATGGTCGACGAGTTTGACATCAGGAACCAACTGTAGTCGATCACCGAGGGAGCGTAACGTTTGGCACTGTATCACATGTTGGGCCAAATAAAAACTGCGTGGCGCGATGATGTAGTCAATGTGGCCGGTGGACCCTGGCAAGCCATGATTATATGTCGGAAGCGAGAGCAAAACGTGCTCGGTAAAACCAGATCATGCTTGAGTAAGAAATCAATGAACGATTGCGTACGAACCTGCTGTACACTGCGATTCAAGGGTCCAGTGCATGTGTCGTTTGTGTTGAAGGGCCCAGCGCATGCGTCTGAGGAGGAGGAGGAGAGTCTGGCGGCGTTGTCACCTCTCCTCGAATTTTCCCGCGTCGCCTTCCCCCCCGCCATCCTCAGCGGTCCGCGGGCCGCAGGCCACGAGCGCGGCCCTTTGCCCTTTCTGCGTGCTGCCCTCCTCTGAGCAGGGACCGACCGTTCCGGAAATCCTGTGGTCCGACCACGAAGTGTTCTCAGCACGGCAGGACGTTCTAAGAACAACCATCTTCTTAGACAGCCGATTGGCCCGAAAAGGCTCTGAGGCCCTCTCGCGCAAGCCACGAGTGGGTTCTTAAGACTTCTATGTGGGCCTACATGCGAGTCAGGACTCTTCGCCACCGCTTGGCTCCTCCTCCTACGAGCGCGACGACGACGACGGACGGCGACCAATCGCACTCACCACTGCGCCGTACAGCCATCGTGCTGCAAGGATGAGGTGGAGAGGAGGATCAAGAACGAAGGGTGTTGTTTCTCAGCAACCGCGAGCCTCGCCCGAAGATGGGTCACGCACTGGTTTAGCTCTAAAGAGCGGCCCGAACAAAAACAGACCCTCTCCTGAGCCCAAAGGGCTCCGTACTTCGGAGTCTTGAGACTGCGACTTGGCGACAAGTGCGATGGCACAAATTCGCGGAGCAGGTTGGTGCCGACAACATTATCGGCGCGTTCATCCTCATGTTCCTTCTCATCATCATGAATATTGCCCCCTCCTGCAATCCTCCTCCCTCCGTAATTCCCTTCCCTCCCTCTCCTCCTCCACGTTCTCCTGCTCTTCCTTCCACCGCCGGCCACACGCCCCTCTGCACTGCAGAGCACGGCTCATCAACGACAAGTGCGACAGTTCAGCAACGACCGATTCAGGCGGCGACGTCCACGAGAGCAGCGGCAGCGAGGGCCGCGGCGACGCAAAAGACGACGAGTGTCACGCGACCAGGCGAGCCAGCCTTGAATTCCTCCAGCTCTGCGAAGTTCAGCGAGGAGAACCAGGCGTGCTTGAGGATGTCCGTCGGGCCCCGCCAAGAGGCAACAGTGGAGGGTGGAAGGCCACGTCTAGCGCGCGCGAGCGATCGGCCCATACACACAGGCACACACACACACGTGTTTTTGGCATCGCAACCCCGCGCGCCGCGACGGGGCGGAGAAAGTCGAAAAACAGCCGACGCGGGCGCTTGGCTAGAAACGCCCGGGCCCTCAGCAACCGCTCAGCATTCCGCAACAACCGCCAGCCATGAGTCATCTGGGATGGATGACTGAGGGGCAACGATAGGGGGGGACTGGCATAGGGGGGATGCATCGACCTGGAATCGGCGATACATCGCCAATAGATCGGCGATAGGCCTCCGATGGTGAATCCGAATCTTCCTGGGCAAGTTGGGGCTGTCGGGCCCCTGTCGGCGATCAGTGGGCGACCGGGGGTAGATGCATCACCTCATATGCCTATTTTCCCTATCGTTGCCCAAGAATGGCAGGGCGGCCCAGTGGAAGGACGAGACTGCGGTGGAAGGTGCCATAAACTATCCAGGACTGGACGGCCGGGGGGGCGAGTAAGCAGCGCGGAGCGGCAAGGAGACCAACACCGACCATATGCCTAGAGGGCAGGGGTGCCAAAGCGCACAAACACACGTACATACCTACCTACCTACCTACCTACCTACCTACATACCTACATACATACACATACATACATACACATACATACATACATACATACATACATACATACATGTATACATACACATACATACATACATACATACAGACAGACAGACACACATGTACATACATACATACATACATGCATGCATGCATACATACACATACCTATACATGCACATGTACATGTACATGTACATATGCATGCATACATAAAAAACGTACAAACATGCAAACCTGCATACATACATACATGCATACATACATGCATACATGTGGTTGTTTATCTTTACTGATTAAACAAAATAGTTGGCGTGCGGCCCCGCGCGCGGCGAAGGGGCGCAGAAAAGACACACACACACACCAGGGGTCGCGGTTCATTATACTGGTTCGTATCCTGTCAAAAGACCGTTATAATACGGGCTATGCCTCTATATCCGGTCCAATTTAGGGTGTGCCGGAATTGGCTTTTGCACGCCAGCTCACCCAGCAACCGAGGAGCCAACCAGCCAGCCAACCAACTAGCCAGCCAAGCAACCCTCCCCGGTGAGTTTGTTGAGGGTGTCCTGCACCGCTGGGCCCATAATCAATTGTGTACCCTGGAATGTACGCGGGGCGGGAGAAGGGAAGGGTGTGACGGAACATAATACAGTGGACGGAATCGAATGGAAGGAAAGTGTGGATGGAATGGCGTGACATGCGATGGAATGGATGCGAAGCGCGCGTGGAGCGGCGAACGGGCGGGCGGGCGAACGGGCGGGCGTGCACACGTGCGGTCGGGCGCACTGTGTTGCGTCGCGCTTCATCGCATCGCATTGCATTGCGTTGCATTGCGTTATTTTCAATTGCATGGCGTCGCATGTGCATCTGCATTGCACTGCATTGCACTGCATTGCATTGCATCGCATTGCGCTGCGATGCATTACATTGTAACGCATTGCATTGCACTGCATTGCGCCCTGTTTCGATGCATTGCGTTGCGCCCCGCTGCGGTTGCATTGAATTTGCGGTACACTGTATTGCAATAGACTGCGGGCGAAGGGGAGGACGGGAGGGTGAAGGAGGAGGGGGAGGAGGGAGGAGGGGAGAGGGAGGAGGAAGGAGGAGTAGCACATGGCATTTCAGTGAGGAGGGAGGATGGGGGGAGGAGGGGAGGGGGAGGAGGGCGGAAAAGGGGAGGGAGGAGGGAGGATAGAGGAGGGAGGAGGAAGGAGGGAGGGAGGAGGACGAGGAGGTTAGGATAGTATGCTCGTTGATCTCCCTGTATCTCGTCATCGCCATCATCGTGGCATAATGTTTTTCACTCGCCCCCAATGGCGCTGCCACGTGACGCGTTCCATTGCATTGCTTTGCATTGCATTGCATTGCATTTCGTTGCACTGCGCTGCATTGCATGTTGCCTTGACGTGCAACGCCATCCATTATATTGCATGCTGCGGCGTCGCATTGCATTGCGCGGCGCTCCAGTTGCGTTGCATTCGCAATACATGTTATTGCAGAGATATTAACGTTTCCAGCCGTTGCCACGTGGCGAATGGAACGGCGTAGTGCGTTCGTCGCCCCCCGCAACGTTGCCGCCGGGTGAATAGCCTGGACTTCGTTATCTTGTGAATTTTACTCGGCCCCTACGGCGCTGCAGTGTGTAAGCAGAGTGGATGGAACACTGCTCCTTCGCGCCACCAAGCCTTGCCGTGTTGCGCACGATGCGGCTGCTTAGTATTCTTGTCAGCTCCCGCTCACTCCCCTTTTCTTTTTCACTGGCGAGGCGCCAAAACATCGAGGCCGCTCCCGGCCCCCGGCGTCGCCGCAACACGGACAGAAACAGAAAAGGGTGGGCGGGCGGGACAAGCGGTCCCACTCGTGAGCCCGAACCAGCGGCAGGCAGGCGGCGCGCGCGCAAGAGACACGAGGCGGGGCAGCGGGGAGTCGAACATTGCTTCACACACGTGAATCCGAGCTCTGGCCCCCGAGAGCGTTGCCACGTGACGAGTCGTGGAAGCGTGTCCCGATCCCCGCCGGGCGTTGCCGCGCGCCCAACGTGGCGTCGCCGCGCGACGACTATGGTGGAATCGTCTTGTTTCGCTCCCCGCCAGACGCTGCCGCGTGGCGAATGAGGTTGGAATAGTCTTGGGTCTGGCCCCCGCGGCGCTGCCACGTGACGAGCAGGAATGGAATAGCAGTGCCGCCCGCCCAAGCGGTGCCACGCGGCGGCCACCCAGCCAACTGACCAACCACACTGCCGACCGACCAGCTACAGTCAAAAACCCGAATAAGGACGCGCGACTTTGCTCAGGGTACCCTTGCGTCCTTGCTCTTCCTTGCTCTTGCGGCTCGTCCTTGGCCTCTTTCGCTTGCCCGCTTGTCAGGGTACCCTTGGGGTTTTCGTCGTGCGCCGCCCCAAGAATCCCAACTGCGGCTTCCAAGGGTCTTGCGTCCTTTTCCGCGCGTCCTTCTTAGGGTTTTTGACTGCAGAGACGGTGTCGGCGGGCGCGCCTCGAGCTCCTCCTTTCTGGGGCCCGCGGGCCGCGACCCCGGGGCCCGGACCGAGGGGAGCGCCAGGGCCTGCGGCGGTTGCCCCTCTCGCCCTCCGGGGTGCGCGGCTGCCGTCGCGGGCAGGTCCCTCTTGACGGGAGGAGTGTTCAGGAACAGTGCTCGAAGATGTACTAGCCACCGGACCGGCCTGCCAGCAGACGGTGCTGCTGAGCTGCATTAGCAGCACATTGCATGGCAGCGACTTGCGGGCGAGGGGGGTGGGGGACACGAGCACGGAGAGGGGAGGAACGTAAAGAGGAGAGGAGGAACGAGAACGGAGGAGGGACGAGAGGCTGAGGAGGGGGGGGGGAGGGGAGGGGGAGGAGGAGGAAGGAAGGGAGAGGAGGGAAGCAAGAGGGATGATGGAGGAGGGAGGTGGAAAGGGTAAGGGATAAGGACGAGGAGGCTGATGCGATACAATGGTTCTTCACCTCCATGGCCCTCGTCATCGTCGTCGTCGTCATCATCGTCCTCTTCGTTTTCGTCGTCGCCCTCGCCGTCTTCTTCGTGGCATAAGGATTGCTTCGGGCACCGCGGTGCTGCCGCGTGACGACCAGAATGGAACACGAGTTCTTCACGCTTACAGGCGTTGCCACGTGGCGAGTGGAGTGGCATAGTCTTGTGTTCGGCCCCCGCGGCGTTGCCACGTGACGCATCGAGGTTGTTTGTGTGCGGTCCCCGCGGCTCTGCCACGTGACAAGCAGAGCGGATGGATCACTGCTTCTTCGCGCCTCTGGGCGTTACCACGTGGCAAATGGAGTGCGTGAGCACTTGCTCGGCCCCCAGCGGCGTTGCCACGTGACGCACATAGTGGAACAGTACCTGAATTGCGCCTAGGAAGAGGCGGTGCCACATGACGAATCTACTGGACTTGTATTTTTCTCAGCCCCCGCGACGCTGCGACGTGACGAGTAGTGGGGACTAGTATTCTGTCGCCCGCCAAGGCGTGTCACGTGACGAATGGAGTGGAACATACGATTTTCGGCCCCGCGGCGCTGCCACGTGACGAGACGCACACTCCGCAACAGCGCATTGCATTGCAGTGCATTGGCATTGCGTTGGGTTGCGTTGTTTTTTTAAGTGTGCTGCATTGCAGCGCTGCATTGCGTCGCATTATTGCATTGCGTTGCATTGTGTTGCACCGCATTGCGTTGCATCCTGTCGCGTTGCATTGCGTTGCACTGCGATGAATCTACATTGACGTTGAAATACACTGCATTGCAGCAAATTTCGGGCGAGGGGTAAAGCAAGGAAGACAGGATGGGAGCAGAATGGCGGAAGATACAGAGAAGATGGGGGGAAGGAGGAGGAGTGAGGAGAAAAGAGGTGGGAGGAGGGGAAGGGGGGAGTGGAGGGGAGAATTGGCCAACCACCCTGGCAAGCGGGTGACCGGCGACACCCAGCCATCCAACCAACTGGCCAACCAATCCACCAACCAAACAACCATTCAACCCTTCCTGGTAAAACAAGTTTGACCGGGCATCTGGCGAGCCAACCAACCGACCAATCGACCAACCATCCCCAGGCAAACGGAAACCCGGCCAAGCAACCAATCAGACAACCAACTGACCGACCAACCAACCCACCCGCCAACCAACGAACCAACCTCCCAAGTACATGTCTTTTGACCCGGCAATCGTAAAGCCAATCAGCCAACCAACCCACCAAGCAACCAATCGTTCAATTGGATTTCTTCGGTTGATCCCAGACCAATTCATTTGACCCGGGATGAACTGCTTGACACTCGGGTTGAACATTTGTGGACCCTGGAAGAAAATGCTGTTCAATCCTTCTCCCTACTCTTTCTGGCAGCGGCCTCGCGGGCAGCGACGAGGCGGAGCAAGTAGAAGTACCAAGCGGGCGGACGCGGCTGGGCCCTCAATACAGTGGAGGCCAGTCCACAAGAAACCTTCCACGAGCAGCCCAACCTTGACACACCAAGGCGTCGATTGATTCTTGGTGCGGGCAGGTCACGCGTTCCATCGCAAAACCATCGAAACTCAAGAAACCCAGGGCACCCTGGAGGCAAGCAGGGCGTCTCTTGGCATGGGCCCCCTCTGTACTCCCCACACGTCCTCCTCCTCCTCCTCCTCCTCCTCCTCCTCCTCCTCCTCCTGCCCCTCCCCCTCCTCCTACTCCTCCTCCTCCTCCTCCTCCTCCTCCTCCTCCTCCTCCTCCTCCTCCTCCTCCCCTCCTCCCTTCCTCCTCCCCCCTCCTCCTCCTCCTCCTCCTCCTCCTCCTCCTCCTCCTCCTCATCCTCTCCTCCCCTCCTCCTCCTCCTCCTCCTCCTCAGGGCACCCTGGAGGCAAGCGGTGCCCCGAACTGCCGCAGTACGAAGCCTGAGAAGGAGGCCAGCCGCCTCGGCCACAGGCCGAGCGGGCGGCCCCCCTCTTCGCCCCCGTGCCCTCCCCGTGGCTGCCCTCGCACGCGACCTCGTCGCCGCGTCCGCCCCCGCTCTCGCTCCTGCCCTCGGCCTCGCCCCCTCCTCCTCCTCCTCCTCCTCCCCTCCTGCTCCTGCTCCTGCTCATGCCTCCTCCTCCTCCTCCTCCTCCTCCTCGTCGTCACGCTCCTGCCCTCGGCCTCGCCCCCCTCCTCCTCCTTCCTCCTCCTCTTCTCCTCCTCCTCCTCCTCCTCCTCCCCTCCTCCTCCTCCTCCTCCTCCTTCTCCTCCTCCTCCTCCTCCTCGTCACGCCCCTGGGCCTGCCTCTCCAGACATCCCGCGCTCCAGGTAGTTCTGGGGCCAACGTCCAGGCCCGAGTCGTGCCTCGACGCCCCCAGGGGGCCAGGGCGAGGGCCCCGGAAGGCGGGAAGCGGTCAAAAGCAGGCCATCGCAAGTTTGTTCTTCGCACCTCGGAATTTCGGGTTCCCAACCTCGCGGGGACAGCAAGCGACAGGCGACCACAACAGACATCGAGGGCACGCCATGGGGGAACGTCTTGCGCATGCCCACGGTCGTGTGAAAACCGACGCCAGCTCTATGCTAGATGTGGTTGATGCGGCGCCCCAGGACGGCGACATCGACCACCACCACTACCAAAATGCCCATGCCGAGGTCGATTTGTTTTCTTCCCCGACGGCACATATACTCATTTGTGGTTGTGGCTCTTTGTTGTGCCTGGATATCTGGGTCCCCTTCCTTTGGCGGCGCGCTCAAAAGATTCAGAGGAGGGGGGGGGGTCCCAGAAGGAGACTTTTGTTTATTAAAAGAAGGCGCCACCCTTACGCGAGGGTGTTTCTAAGAAGCAAGGGTGTTTCTAAGAAACCCGCCCCCCTCACCCATGCACCCCTCTGCGCGTGGCCGACTTGATGTGCCTGGATCTCTGGATCTCTGGATATCGTCTCCGCGTCTGCCCCCCCAACATCGATTTCGGCATCGTCCTCACCGCGCTCCTGTGCCACTGAGCCGCTAACGGTCTGAGAGTCCCACGGGCGCGACCATCCCCGCCACAGGGCCACTCGCCTGGCGACTGCTGGCGCGATCTATCCACGCGACAGGCCCTCCTCCTCCTCCTCCTTCTCCTCCTCCTCCTTCTCCTCCTCTTCTTTTTCTTCCTCCTCCTCCTCCTCCTCTTCCTCCTCCTCCTCATCCTCACTCTCCTCCTCATCCTCCTCCCACTCCCCCTCCCCCATTCCCCTCCCCCCATTCTCCTCCTCACCTTCCCCCTACTCCTCCTCCTCCCTCCTCTTCCTCCTCTCCTCCTCCTCCTCTTCCTCCTCCACTCCCCCACCCCCCCCCTCTCCCACCCCTCCTCCTCCTTCCCCACCCCCGCCTCTTCCTTCCCCTCCTCCTCCTCTCCTGCTCCTCCTCCTCCTCTCCTCCTCTCCTCCTGCTCCTCCTGCTCCTCCTCCTCCTCCTTCTCCTCCTCCTCCTCCTCCTCCTGCTCCTGCTCCTGATCCTGCTCCTGCTCCTGCTCCTGTTCCTGCTCCTCCTCCTCCTCCTTTTCCTCCTCCTCTTCCTCCTCCTCCTCTCTTCCTCTTCATAGTACTATTCACAATCCGAGCATTGGTATTATTATCAGTATCAGTTGATTGTTATTCTTCAAAGTTAGTGTTCGTCTTTCTTATCTTCTTCTTATTATTGTTATCCTCCTCGTCCTGCTCCTCCTCCTCCTCCTCCCAGTGAATCTATGCGTTCGGAGTCACACGCTCCAAACGTATAGAGGTACTGGGACCGTTGAAATACGACAGATGCGGGCTCCCGAGGCCACTCATCCCCTGCGTAAAATTCAATGTGTTCGCGCCCCCGATGCCAGACTCCCTCGTGACTTACAGCGCGCTCGCACTCCCTTTTTCGTCGCCTGGCACAGAACACCCGAGCTGGTGGCGCGCGAAGCGCGCGGCCCACCTGATGAGGGTGCCCAGAGTGCCTGTGTGAATTCACACTCAGTCGGCCCATACAGCCTCAGGACGGAGCCCGAGAACAGCGGCGGCTCACGTAGCCTGGAGCCGCCACAGTTGCATGGCGCTCTCTGGCAGCCAGCCAGAGAACACGGGCGCCGGCGCCACACCCACTTGCACGCCGGCCCAACGAAGCGATGGATTACCCACAGCAGCGTTGGGACTTTAGTTCCCCCTCACCTCCAAACGTTAGGAGGCCCCCGTACCGGATCTCCGTTTGAAGGAATCCTTTCAAGGGTGGATCCAGAGGCCGGATCCTACACTCGGCATGCTAGGCCGAGCGGAAGGAGTCTCTCCCCATGCTGCGTCCAGGAAGGGGGACGATCGGGCTGCCACCCGCCTGTTCTCCAGAGGCGGCCGAAGCCTCTTGTGGCACAGGTGCCAACGCTCGCAATCCCGAGGAGCCAACCCCTTGTACATTACAACGGGATCTCGCTGCCGAGGCGACAAGCGCGCTCGCCCCGCCGCCACAAACCTCCTTTTGTTGTTCTGATTTGTTGTCATGAATATATATATATATATATATATATCACAAAAAAAAGGAGATAACAACAAAAAAGTCGAGTGAGCTCGCGAGGCAGCTTCGCGCTCCCGACGCCGCGGGCCCACCCCACTGGGGCCACAGCCCCCCCCCCCCCCTGCCCCTGGATGGGCGAGGAGGGGGGGAGGGGGCGACGACGCCCACACCGACGCCGACGCCGACGACGCCCCCGGCGCCGAAGACGACGCCCACGCCGACGCCGACGCCGACGACCACGCCCACGCCGATGCCGACGACGACGCCGCCGAGAACGACGACGACGGCGCCGACGCCGACGCCGACGACGAAGCCGACGACGATGACGCCGACGCCGACAACGACGCCGAAGCCGAAGCACGACGCACGACGACGACGACGACGACGACGACGACGATGACAACGACGACACCGACGACCACACCGAGTACGACGAACCACCCCACACCCACAGGGGGAAGGAGGGGGGTCACAGGCACCCTTCACCACGACACGCCGCCCGCAGTGCCACGACCACTGGGAGGGGGGGGCGATCCCATTCGCGAGGCTCACGGGCGTACCCATCAAGCGGGGGGGGCAGGGCTCGATCCCACATGCATGGGAGGGTGGGACAACCATGTATCATATATGGTCGGGGAGGCTTTTCGGCCCCCACGCCGTTCCTACAATGTCTGCCCTGAACCCGAGACGAAGAACCCTTCAAAATAGCAAGGGACACAAGGAACCCAAAGGCAGTCCAAAACGCGCGATGTTGCCCATCATGGCCTCTGGCAACCCCCCGTCGGTCCAAGAGAGCGTCGAGAAGCGTCCAGTACACAACGCGAGGGGATTTCTTTAAGAAGGCAACGAAGCGCCCATCAAGAACTTCAAACTACTAATATGTTCTACTAATCGCAAGCTATCCTGACAAAATCCCCCCGACATCCCACAATCATTTTGATTTAGCCCACGATGACAGTGGGGGGAACGGCGGCATATGGCGAAACCTTTCAGGATATTCTTGTCCCCTCCCCCATTTCGCTCTCATCTCTTCCGTCCCTAACTCCTTCGTCCCTCGGCCAAACCTCAACCTCCCCACGGCATCCACATCTCCCCCCCGTCGGTCTCAAGCTTCCCCTGCCTCTCCTCGGCGGGACGGCATTGGCCATCCGGATCCATAGGACCGTCCTTGAGGTTCCCGTACCTCTTGCTGAGGTCCGCCGTGAGCAGCTTCTTCACCAGCGCCTCCGAGCGGCCCGGAGATTTCTCCTCCCTTTCCGCCTCCTCCTTCCTTTCCCCTACTTCCTCCTTCCCCTCGACTCATCCCTCACCCCCCTTACCTCCCAGAGCTCCTTACTGGACTACCTACCAAACCACCCCAACCCAACCCGAAGACCCAAATGTCGGGTTGGGGGGGGTACGGGTTCCATATGTATTTCTAAATGTTCCCCGACACCCCCCCACTGGAAATGGAGGGCAAATTGAGGCCTTCGGGTTGGGTTGGGGTGGCTTGGTGGGTGGTGATTACTGGTACATGCTCCCACTCTGCCACCCATCCGGCGGAAAGCCAGCCAACCCGCGTGGTCCCATCCGACCGGCAAGAAACAGTGTACGGCCGCCTCGCGCGGCGCAGATTCCTCACTCGCCAATGTGTGGGGGGCCCCGCGGGCAGCCTGCCGCCCTCGCCGAAGCTCCGAGCGCACCTCGCTCGGATGGGGCGTCCCCGCCCGGGCCTGGCGCATGGCTCGCTCGCCGCATCGCATAACATCGATAGCGGCCGAGACGCCGCCCTCGCCAAAACTCCGCGCAGTCGCTGCGTGAAAGTGGTGGCGACGTGCCGGTGCGGTGCATGCTTCGTCTTCGCCCCGCTCATCGGAAGTCGTGCCGATCCCGCCCCTGCGCGGCCCGCGTACCTCACCGTGGCCAGCCAGGTCGTCGGAAACGGGGCCGCGCGCGAGGGCCTTCCTTTCGCTAGAGGGGAACGCGTTCCAATCCCAACATCAGGTTGTGGAGTAGGCGGGACCCTCCTCAATTCGATCCATTCCGCGCCCCGTCTTCTTATACACCGGAATGCCGAACTGGCTGTTCGTTTGGCTTTTTACGATGAGCTGGTTTACAGTGCTCCGATGGTTTACATTGTTTTTACAATAGCTGATCATGTTGCGTGGGTCTCATTTTCGTATCGGCGCTGTGCTCCCGTTGTTCAGAGGAGGCGCGCCCCACAGTGGGCCGCTGTTCTGGATTTCTCAGGTCTCGCAGGCACCACAAGTCCCACAGGACCCACAAATGTCGCAGATCGCCCTGCAATTCCCACTTGTCCCACCAGCCTGACAAGTTCCACAGTTTCCGTCAGTCCCACAAAAGTCGCAGGTCTCGCATGCCCCACAGGTCCTTCAGGTCCAACAAGTCCTGCCAGTCCCAGAAGTGCCGCAAGTCTCACAGGTCCCACAGAAGTCCCCCAAAGTCCACCAATTCCCGAAAGTCCCACCGGTGCCACGGGCCCTCGCAGGTCGCACAGGTCCCACATTTCCCACAGGTCCCACAAGTCCCACAGGTCCCGCAGGTCTGCCAGGCCCCACAGGTCCCCAGGTCGCACAGGTCCCACAAGTTTCCCTTTTCCGACTGCGCATAACGCGGTCGGGTCTTGTGGAGTTCCAAGTCATATACGCCACGCGTCCGCCAAAAGAGACCTTATCAGCGCAGTGGGAAGGGATGGGAAGGAGGAGTAGGATGTCAGATATGGGGCGAGCGCACCTAGCTTTGCATACACCTTCTCCATCCCCCATCTGTCTCCGCCTCCCCCTCCCCGTCCCGCGTCACGCCTCTGCCCCCCTCCCGGTGGACCTCCAACTCAGCCACTTCAAGCACCGGCTCCAGGCTTGTCTGTGGCAATCTTACTCTCGGATGGAGAAGGGGGCGCTGCGGGGCCCTCCTGCCTTATAATTTGCGAATCGGTATCATCATGATATATTTCGTTTGCTTATTCGTCATCATATCGTCAAACACATCTCCGTCATCATCGGTCTGCAGTGGTGGCACCTTGAGCCTAAGAGAGCTAGAGAGGTAATCAAAACATGAACACGGATAACAAGCACGTGCTCTCACACGGAAAAGTTTGAAGAAGCTACGATAATATATGGCTTCGAGAGTTTTGTGGTTAAGATGCCTCGATAGTCAGAGACTTCTGTAGCAGCATGTGCAAAATGATTATTTCGCGATCTGAAGAAAGGATGTTAAGAGTGGGGGATGTGCAGTGGCCCCCACACTTTTAATCTTTTTGTAGCAGCCTGGCCATCGGGATTCCCTGTGTAACGGCCTTACAAGAAGAGTTTCAAGTGTGGGGGCCTGCACTGGTGGCCCCTTGAGCCCAGGAGAGCGAGGGAGGAAAGCAAGTCAAAAGCAGTAACACACATGAAACAAAGATGCGTCTTCGTTCAAATATCAGAACAAGCTAGGAGCACCTGCTGCTGTCGTTTCTATGTGCAGATGCCCCACTAGTAGAACCCTTCTGTTGCAGCAGCCTTTACCGAAGGATCCCTCTTGTGGCGATCGTACACGAGGATTGTGATCTGCAATTGCCTCCACAATTCGAACCCTTCAGTAGCAGCTTGTACCCATGGATTCCCGTTGCGGCGATCTTGCAAAGAGGTTTCAAGTGTGGGGGATCTGCAACGGCGGCACCCTGAGCTTGGGAAGGGCGAGTGAGGAAAATAACACGGACACAAGTTTGAACTTCGTGCGCGTTCACATGGAACGATCGGAACAAGCTAGGACAGACTGTGGCTATCGCCATTTCTATCGTTCATATGCCCCACAGTTGCAACGCATCTGTCGCAGCATTTCCAGGCGGATGCCCTTTGTGGCGACATTACAACAAGATCTTGAATGTGCGGGGTCTGCGATGGCCTCCACACGTGAAATTCCTTGTGCGGCAGCCTGAACAAAATGACTCCTGACGTGGAGATCTCACGGAAAGATTCCAGAAGTGGGGGATCTGCAGTGGCCTCCACACTCAGAACCCTGGAGCAGAAGCCTTTTCCTACCCCAAACCCCAAACAACAATCCAGGCGACCTTCAACCACAAATGAATGTGGGGGGTCCAAGTCCGATCCTCCTATCACGTCGCCATGGCAACGCCTGTTACCTCCCGCGCCCTTCACTCCATGTTTTCATTGGCGAAGCACCAAAGCTTCGAGGCCGCTCATGTTTTTGTTGTCATTGCTGTGGTGCTGGGTCCTCGCTCCGCGCCTCCCTCCTCCCGTCCTTGCTTCTGCCCCCCGCGCCAGCCAGCCATGCCCGCACACCCCTCGCACGCTTCCTGGCGCGACACCGAGCTCCACCGCAGGCCCAAGCCGCTGCGTTCGCATGTGCCCGCCGCACTCATTTCCGGGCACAACGCTCACGCGCTTCGTGGCCCCATCGGGAGCCCCACCGATGTCTAGAGTGGCCGCGTCTGCACGCGCCCGCCGCACTCATGTCAGCAATCCCCTCACACGTTTCGTGGCCCCATACAGAGCTCCACCGCAGGCCCCAGTGGTAGCACTCGCATGCGCCCGCCGAACTCATTTTGGCAAACCCCTCACACGCTTCGGGCCCATTTCGGGCGTTGGCAGAACTCATGAGAGAGCGTGATCCACCGCCGCTTTACTGTGGAAAATCCCCCCCCCCTTCCTCCGGAACCCGGGGGTCACCCCCCCTCCGAAAATCCCCCCCCCTGCTGGACCCCCCCTTCTCCCCTCCCCCGGCACCCCCCCCCCCTCCCGTAACCCCTACCCCCATCCCCCCCTCCCCCTCGAAACCGGAGAGGGGGGTCACTACCGGTTCGACCCCCCCCCCTCAAAACCGGGGGGGGGGTCACTAACCGGTTCGAACCCATCGAACCCACCCCTCCACCCCTCACCGCCAGCAAACGACTCCCGGTCCCTACCACCGTCCGCACCACATCCCCCACTGTTGTTCCCAGCGCCACTGTCTTCACCACCACTGTCCCCATTGGTTCCACCACCGTCCCTACTGTCCCCACCAGTGCCCCCACCACTGTCGCACTGTCCCCACTGTCCCCACAACTGTTCCCACCACGGTTCCACTCTCCCCACTTTCTCCACGGCCCCAACCACTGCCCGACTATCCCCACTGTCCCCACTGTCCCACTGACTCCTCCGCTGTCCCATTGAGCTGTCCCACTGTTCCCACCACTGTCCCCACTGTCCCCACCACTGTCCCCACTGTACCTCTGCCCCATTGTCCCACCGCCGTCCTCGCCACCGCCTTCACCACTGTCCCCACCACCACTGTACCCTCCACTGTCCCACTGTTTCCACCACATTCCCACTGTCCCCACACCACTGTCCCCACCACCACTGTCCCCACAACTGTCCCACTGTCCCCACTATTCCCACCATTGTCCTCACCACTGTCCCCACCACTACCGTCCCCACCACTGTCTTATTGTCCCTACCACTGTCCCGCTGTCCCCTCACCACTGTCCCCACCACCGTCCCCACCACTGTCCGCACCCCCCCCCCCCGTTTTCGTGGGGGGGGTGGGGGGTTCGAACCGGTAATGACCCCCCCGGTTTTCGGGGGGGGGGGGTTCGAACCGGTAGTGACCCCCCCCTCTTTTCATGATGGACTGGGGGAGGGAAGGGGTTCGAACCGGTAGTGAACCCCCTCGGTTTTCCGCCAGCAGCGGTAGAACACGCTCTTTGGCAGAACTGCGTTTAGTGGAACCTGGTTTAGTGATGTGTACTGGGGGAGGCCACCCCAGCCCCGTTCCACTAAACGGAACTGCTGTCACCCGAAAAACACCAGTTACGGCAGACCAGGTTTGGTGATTCTGGCCAATTCAAAGGCCCCCGGGGCCCTACGACTAACCGGGTCCCCCTACCTGCGATCCTGGCTATACCCGACCATTGTGGGCCCCACCGAATGCCCCAGTGGCTACGCTTTTACGCGCCCACCGCACTCATTTGGGTACACTCCTCACACGCTTCGCAGCCCCATAGGGAGCTCCACCGAAGGCCCCAATGGTTGCACTCGCATGCGCCCGCCGCACCCATTTCGGCACACACCCCACACGCTTTGTGGCCCCGTAGTGGAGCTCCACCGGTGGCCTCAGTGGCTGCGTTCGCTTGCGCCCGCCGCACCGTATTTCTAGCACACCCCTCTCACGCGTCGAGGCCTTGTAGGGAGCCCCGCCAAAGGCCCCACTGGCTACGTTCGTACGAGTCCGTTGCACTCATTTCGGCACACCCCTCACACGTTTCGTGGCCCCGTAGTGGAGCTCCACCGCAGGCCCCAGTGGCTGCGTTCGCTTGCGCCCGCCGCACCGTATTTCTAGCACACCCCTCTCACATGTCGTTCCCCGTCCCGTTCCTCGTGGTCGTCGTCGTCCTCCTCCTCCTCCTTCTCCCCTTCCTCCTCCTCCCCCTCTCCCTCATCCTCCCCCCCTCCTCATCCTCCTCCTCCGCCTCCAACTCATCACCTTCGTCCTCCTGCACCTACCCCCTCCTCATCATCCTCCCCCTCCTTCTCAGCCTTGATTACTTCATGCTTCTGCCTCTCCCCTCCCTCCTCCTGCCACCCCTCCCCCTCGCGTTTCCCGTCGTCTTCCTCCTCTTCCGCCATTTCCTCCTCCCCCTCCCCCTGATCCAACTTCTCCTCACCCTCCTCCTCCTCCTCCTCCTCCTCCTCCTCCTCCTCCTCGTCCCCCCTTCCTCCTCCCCATCCTCCTTTCCCTCCTTCTCCTCCTCCTCCTCCTCCTCCTTCTCATCCTCCCTCCTCCTCCTCCTCCTCCTCCTCCTCCTCCCTCCTCCCTCCTCCTCCTCCTCCCTCCTCCTCCTCCTCCTCCCTCATTCGTCCCCCTCCTCCCCCCTCCATCCCTCCTCCTCCTTCCCCTCCTTCCCCTCCTCCTCGTCCTCCCCCTCCTCCTGCCCCTCCTCCCCATCCGCCCGCCCGTCGTCGTCGTCGTCGGCTGGCCGTCCGCGCGGCCCCCGTCGGCGGGGGCGGGCGGCGCCCGCCGACGCGGCGAGGGGCAGGGGCGCCGAGGCGAGGCCCGCCGAGGCGGGAACGGGGGCGAGGCGCGCAGACGCTGCGTGCTCGACCATAGGCACCGTGGACACGTGCGCAGACCGCGGGCCTCTCTGCGGGGCAACGATCCAGCCAAGACGCTGACAGAAGGAGCGGTTTGGGCAAGAGAGGGGCTCGATACCCCTTGGGTCCTTCCATGGCTTTTCCTCTAGCCTTCCTCGTGCACGCAGGCGCTTGTGGGGCCAAACAGGGGCTTCGTTCCTTGTTTATCGTTCCTTCCTTCAGCAGCCCGACTGTAGGGGAAGGAAGGAAGGAACGCCGGAGCCGTGCGTGCTCCACTGGGGAGCCCGCCCGTGCCCTTTAGGGCATGGCGTGAAGGCCGTAGCCTCGACAAAGAAGATATTCAGCCCACGGGGCAACGATAGGGGGGGACTGGCAGTAGGTGGGTAGCATCGATCTGGGCTCGGCGATGCATCGCCAGTAGATCGGCGATGTAGGCACCCGATATCGAATCCGCACCTCCCCTGGGCGGGTTGGAGCTATCAGACCCCTATCGGCGATCAATGGGCGATTGGGGGGTCGATGCATCCCCTCCTTTGGCACCCCCCCCCTTTTGTTGCCCCTGAACACGTGCGCAGACCACACGCCTCTCCCGCCGACCCGCACCCACCCCCCGGCGCGAGGGGAGGCTTGGCCGAAGGGGCGGACCCCTCCTGAGCATCCGTCGGTGTGAGCGGGACGACGAAGGAATAGGAAGGAACAGTGACATAAACATAGAAACTCGAAGGTACGCGCGGATTTCTCGGATCGGCGCTGGGGCCCCCTGGCGGCGCCTCTGGTGCTGCCCCTGGCGCTCTCCGGCGCGCTTGGGAGAGGGGTCCAGCGCGGATCCAAGAAATCCGCGCGGACCTTCGAGTTGTTATGTTTATGCAATGTTTCGCTCCCCTGATATCGCCCATCGCTCCTGGGCCGTCTTCGGCGGTCTTCGGACGGCCTCTCGGCGGCTGTCGGTGGCCGTCTGTTGGCTGCACGCAGGACCTTTGGTGCGCGGCTTTTCGGGATCCGAGGGGCGGACCAAACACAAGCGCGCGAGACGCTGCCATCGCAGCGCGCCCGGCGATCGGGGGACCCCTGTGGGCCCGCAGCAAAGGTCACTCCTGATGGGCCTGTTTTCCACCACCACCATCAGTTGAAGGGGGAAGGAGGTGGAGGGTGAGGGGGAGGAAGAAGAGGAGGGCCCCCTCCCCCCTGCAACTTCTGGTGGTGGTGGAAAACAGGCCCATCAACTCCGGCAAAGGGTCACTCCTGCGTGCAGTCGACTCTGCCTGGGCCTGGCGGTCTTCGGCGGAGCCCCGCGCGCAAGAAGCTGGGTGGCTTCGCTCCACGAGCCCAGACATCCAGCTGCTACCCTTGTTGTTCGATGCGTGGGCCCCGGAGGTCCAGACCTTTTCCCCCGGGCCGGTTTTTCGTCTTAGATAAATCGTTTTCGAGGCTCCCGAGGCCCGGCGAGGGCCCCCGGAGGCCCAGATTTGCCCAAACCTCGCCGTTCCATTTGTTTGGGGGAGCGCCAGATGTCTGGGAAGAGCCCATGATCAAACACCGCTTACATGTTCTTAGGACCCAAAGCTGAACAGTGTTCTTTGAGCACAAACCCGATTTGCTAAAGCAAGACAATCTCTGAGCCAGACATGTTCCGAGGGCAAACAATATGTGGGCAAGACAATCCCCGTGCAGACCACAAAAGCCTCGGGGTACTCTTCGGGGGAGCAGGAGGAGGAGGAGGAGGGGGAGAAGGAGGAGGAGGAAGAGGAGGAAGAGGAGGTGGGGGCGGAAGTGGAGAAGGAGGGAAGGGGGAGGGGCGGGAGGATGCGGAGAGGAGGAAGAGGAGGAGAGGAGGGGGAGGAGGAGGAGGAGGAGGAGGAGGAGGAGGAGGAGGAGGAGGAGGAGGAGGAGGAGGGAGGGAGGTTGGAGGATTTGAGGAGGAGGAGGGAGGAGGAGGAGGAGGAGGAGGAGGAGGAGGAGGAGGAGGAGGGGAGGGAGGAGGGGAGGAGGTAGGAGGAGGAGGAGGAGGAGGAGGAGGAGGAGGAGGAGGAGGAGGAGGAGGAGGAGGAGGAGGAGGGGAGTGAGGAGGAGGAGGAGGAGGCGGAGGAGGGAGGAGGAGGAGGAGAGGAGGAGGAGGAGGAGGAGGAGGAGGAGGAGGAGGAGGAGGAGGGGGAGGAGGAGGAGGGGGAGGAGGAGGGGGAGGGGGAGAGGGAGGAGGCCCGGCAGGGGGCCCCGAGGGGCGGGCCCCCACGGAGGGCCCCCCCCCCGCGCGGCGGGGCCTTGGCGTTTTTGTCGAAGTACTTCGGGAAGTACACCTTGCCCGCCAGGAGCCGCGGGCCCCCGACAAAGGGGCGGCGGGCTGCGCCGGCGGGCTGCGCCGGCGGGCCGGACCGTGGACGCCGGGCGGTGCCAGGCGCGCTGCGCAGGAGCAGCTGCGCGCTCTCGGCGCTCTGATGGCGATGCCGGTAGCGATGATGATGGCGATGGCGATGCTGATGCCGGCGATGCTGACGGCGACGACGGCGACGACGGCGACGATGATGACGATGATGATGATGATGATGATGATGCTGATGATGATGATGATGACGAGGATGATGATGATGATGATGATGTTGATGATGATGATGGTGATGATGATGATGCTACTGTTGCTGGTGTTGATTGCGATGGGGATGGTGATGATGATGGTGGTGGTGATGCTGATACTGATGCTGATGATAAAGATGCAGAGTCTGATGATGATGATGGAGATGATGATGATGGTGATGGTAACTATGACAATGAACATGTTTGTGATGGTGTTGATGGTGATGGTGATTGATGTTGCTGATGATGATGATGATGATGATGATGATGATGATGATGTTGATGATGATGTTGTTGTTGAAGGTGATGACGATGACGATAGCGATGACGATGATGGTGATGGTGATGATTATGATGATGGTTGTGGTGGTGATGATAATGATGTTGGTGATGATGGTGATGCTGATGAAGGTGGTGGTGATAATGGCCCTGCTGATGATGGTGGTGATAATGGTGGTGGTAATGTCCTATGAAGTGGAGGAGGGAGAACGAGCGGAACGAGGAAGGTGCCGCGGAGAAGAAGGAGGATGGAGTGGAGGGCGGCGAGAGGAGGACGAGGGAAGGATAGGAGGACTGAGGAGGGAGGAAACATGTCGTCGCTCGTGGGGGGGCCCTTTGCGGAGCAGCAGGAGGACGTGGAGCACCGGCGGCCCTTGCCCTTGGCGCCCTTTGCGGAGCAGCAGGAGAAATCCTGTAAGCCCTGGGGATCTGGGGAGGCCCGGAGAGTCGTATCAGTCGTATCGTTATCACGCTCCTCAGACTTCCAAGGAGGCTGCCTCTTCGAAGACACCAGCCTCACACCCACAGGTCAGGCCCGCGCCTTCCCAGAAGCAGTGGTGCTTCTGAGAAGCAGTGTTGCTTCTGAGAAGCCTTCCCCCCTACCCCTGGCCCGCCCCCTTGCGCGTGTTCGATTCTCTGAGGAGTGGCGGCAGCCCCGCGAATCTTCTGGTAGATGCCCATGGGGTCCTCGTCGCAGAACGGCGGCTGGCCTGGGCTGCGCAGGGGAGGAGAAAGGGGCCCAGCACGGGGCACTCCACGTCCATCGTCAGCGAAGGAGTGGGAGGGCAAGCATGAAACATTAAGAGCGAGAAGGATCAATGAGGAAGAGGAGGAGGAGGACGACGACAATGACGAGGAGAGGAAGAAGAAGTATGATGATGAGGATGATGAGGAGGAGGACGAGGATGAGGAGTAGAGCAGAAGGACCATGATTATGATGAGGATGAAACATGGGAATAGTAAAAAGCAGGGGGGCCATGATCAATCCTAGGAGCAGGAGGATATCTAGGCTCGTCTAGGGGCTTTCATTGAGGCTGGAATCCCTAAGGCCTGCGGAGGCCTCTTCTTTGGTCTGGTTCGGGATCCCTGCTCGATGAAGAGGTGAAGAGTAAGCCAAGTACGAAGCAAAGGAGGATGAGGAGAGAGGATCAGAGTGGAGGGGGAGGCGGATAAGGCTGGAGGATGTGTGTGGGTGGAGTGTGGGGTGGGGGGGGGCATATTTTCTTCGCCTGGATCCAGCTCTGGCTCCTTATCCTGTTATCGTCCCGTTGGTGCTGCTTCTTCACCGCTTGCTGCAACTCAACCGCACACCTCTCCTCTGTCTCCTCACCTGACCTCCTCCACCTAAGCCTAGCCCGTGTTTGTTCCTCGGCTTAGGAATCCCATGGGCCATGCCGAGATCGTTCGAGCCACTAGCGGATGACTACAGCGTACACGTGTTGGAAGCCAGCAGCTACGTAGCACAAACAGTGCTGGTCAGACCTATCATTGGTCCTTGACTATGAGGATGGCCAATTGAGACAACGGCTGCTCTCCCACCTGGCCCAAATGCGCTTAAAATCGGTCTCCAGACCTCTCAGATGGTTCAACCTGACTTGTTCGAGGCAAATCCAGCCGTGGCGACAAGACCTGGGCCGGCACGGAAACGGAAAGAGCGCTTCAACAACTTGACCGAAAGTACTCACACCACCGTTCGTACTGGGAGCCTTGGCGTTGAGAGCTTGTTACGTCATCCCGCTCTCTTGGGAGCCTTGGTGTTCAGAGATTGTTGCGTTGCCGCCCGTTCCTGAGCCGTGGCTGGGCCTTGGTGTCAGGAACTTGTTACGTCATCGCTCCCTGCTGGGAGCCCTGGTCTTATCAGCTTGTTTACGTCACCGTACGCTCTTAGGAGCCTTGGTGTGAAGAGCATTTTGCGTTACCGATCGCTCTTTATTTGGCTTCTCTGAGCCTTCTTGGGGGTCCTATTGCAGCCCTTTTTGAGGACCGTTGGGGGCCTCTTGGGGGCCTCTTGGGGCTTCTTGGGGGTCTGTGGGGGCCTCCTGGGAGCGTTTTGGGGCGATAAGCTAGACTTTCGGGTTCGTGGTCCCCCTTCCGGGACCGTCATGGGGCCCTCTTGGACCGTCTTGGGCGCCCCTCGGGCCGTCTTGGCGCCCTCTTGGGCCGTTTAGGGGGCCTCTTGGGAGTCTCTGGGGCCGTCATGGGGCGGTCTTGGGGGCCTCTTGGACCGTCTTCAACGCCGTGGAAGCCGAAAAGCCGTGTATGCTAAAAATGTACGTTTTCTATAGGAAATCAATGATTTTGGCTTCCTGATGGCCTCGTCGGACGCCTCTTGGGGGCCTCTTGGGGGCCTCTTGGGGCTTCTTTGCGGGCTGTGGGGGCCTCCCGAGAGCGTCTTGGGGCGATAAGCTAGACTTTTCGCTTCGTGGTCCCCCTCTTGGCGCCGTCTTGGGGCCCTCTTGGGCCGTCTTGCGCCTCTTGGGCCGTCTGGGGGCCCTCTTCGGCCGTTTTGGGGGCCTCTTGGGAGCCTCTGGGGCCGTTTTGGGGCGGTCTTGGGGGCATCGTTGGCCGTTGAACAACGCCGTGGAAGTCGAAAAGCCGTAGATGCTAAGAATATACGCTTGCCTTTGGAAAATCTATGGTTTTGGCCTCTTTGGGCCCTCTTGGGACGCCCCTTGGGCGCCTCTTGGAGGCCCCTTGGGGGCCTCTTGGGCCGTCTTGGGCGGTCTTGGGCTCTCTTGGAGCGCTCTTCGGCCGTCTGGAGGGAGAATCCGAAAAATATACAAAAACCCTAAGGAAAGAACCCACAATAGGACCATTAGACCCCACCTTCCCGCCTCGCCCCTCCCCTGGACCCCTCCCTAGAAGGGCTTCGCCCCCTGCTCAACTCCACTCGCTCGTACCTCGCTCTTTCCTTGCCTCGACTGGATCCTCCTACGATGGACGGCTCCAAGAACAGGGCCTCTGGACAGCCCCAAAATTACCCAAGAAGGCCCGTTAGACGGGCCAAAGATAACCGAGGACGGCAGTACGAGAGCCCAACGAGACTCCCCAGACGGCCACAGGGAGCCCCAAGAAGGCCCAGAGGGTCCCAAGAAGGCCCAAGAACCAAGAAGGCCCCAACGGGACCCCCAAGACTGCCCCACAGGAGCCCAACACAGCCCCAAGATGGCCCCCACGCGAGCTCCTCAAGAAGTCTAGAAGAGAGGTATCACAAGTGAAAGCCTCCAGGCAGCGCTCGAAGGGTAGCTACACAAAGTGTGTCGCTGCCACGGTGACTGCTTTGCCGCAGGCGAAAAAATGTTAACAAATGTCAGAACATATTCGACAGGTCTGGAGCTTCTTGCCGTGACGATGCGGGGTCCGGCTCTCTGACAACACGTGAACCGCACACTGGTTTGGGGGATCTCTGCTCTGGACCCCTGTTTTACGGGTAATTATTACAATAACGATAGGACGGACAATAACGATAATATTTACAATGATCAAACTGCTGACTGCATAGATACGTAAAAAAATGCACTAAGCAAGCAACATAAGATAAGTAACACAAAAAGTGGGGGCGGCGACAAAAAAAGGAACCAGAGGACGTGTTGAAAGAAGACGAGGGTGCCATGACATCTAGGAGATCTCGAGGCCCCAGCCATGACGTACACACGTCCCCCGCCCTCGTCCCCCTCCTGGACGCCCCGATCGTTCGTCCGCAGCGTCTTCCGATGGCCCTGGGCCCCCAAGCAGTGCCCGGAGGGTGAGATGTAGGAGAAGCGTTAGGTCGGGCGTGCCTCCCTACAGGCGGATTATGGACGAAAAATAAACAATACTTTAAGACATGCTCAACAATAGTCTATTCAAAAAATCGTCCCCAATATGTTTTTGACTATTTTTAAACATATCTCCTGCACAGGGACAGGCCCGACATAAATGTAGGACGAGCGCATGAGCGGCAGACAAAGGCGCCGTTCTGCTGCAGGAGGATGCCCAGAACAGCTCTGGCGAGACACGGTTCACAGGGGGGGGGGGGGGGGGGCAACGGTGCGGGGCGGCCACGATGAGGTGGCAAGGATGAGGGGGCAACGAAGTGGGGCCACGATTGAGGGGGCAAGATGGGGGGACAAGGATGAGGAGCAACGATGTGGGGGCAAGGATGAGGGGGCAACGAAGTAGGGGCCACGATGAGGGGGCAAGGATGGGAGGAACACGACGAGGGAGCAAGTATGGGAGAGCAAGGATGAGGGGGCAAGGATGTGGGGACAAGGATGAGGGGCAACGATGTGGGGGCAAGAATAAGGGGGCCACGATGGGAGGGCAACGATGAGGGGGCCACGATGTTGGGGCCACGATGTTGGGGCAAGGAAGTGGGAGCAAGGACGAGGGGCCACGATGTGGGTGCAAGGATGTTGGGGCCAAGAGTAAGGGGCACACGATGTGGGGGCAAGGGCTGAGGGGACACGATGTGGGGGCCACGATGTGGGAGCAAGGGATGCGTGGTCACCATGGGGACCCACGAGGTGAGAGGCCGCTTTAGGGGGCCGGGGCACCACCTCCGGGCAGTTGCTTGGCGCCACTGTAGGAAGAGCCCCCTACAGATAAGCTGCTCAGGGGCTCTGGGCCGGAGGACTGGGTGCCTAGGTCGAAGTACAGTCGACCCCTATTGGAAGGATGCGCGATAACGAGGCAAGGGCCAGGGCCTTGGAAGGCCGTTACGAAGCCTTCCAAGCGGAGCGCGGCCAACGAAAGTAGCCAAGGATGGGTCGAGGAGGCGAGGATGCAGGAGTACCCTTGGGAAGGTTGCCCATCCTTGCTATGCGGGTTGACTGTAACTGGGGTCGGGAGACTTCGCTGCATTGCCAGTGCATCGGCGATGCATTGGCGATGCATGGGCGCCATCGGCGATGCAGAAAATCGGGCTCCACATCGAGACGCATCGGCAATGTATTGGTGATGCTGCGCGATCCTCCGACCCCTGGGGGAAACGATACCGCTACTCCCTGGACCTCCCACGAGAATCTCACCAGCCCTCTGGGCGTAGATGGTCTAGGGAGTTTCCTCTTCTAACCCCCTTCCTCCCCTTCGGGGGGACGTTTAGCACTGTTCCCTATTAGTATGCACCCCGTCCCCCAGGCGACCGGCGGCCAACCAGGAACCATGCTCCCACCCCCTCACCATCCTTATCAAAAACAAAACAACACGCATTCTGCCTCCAAAGTCGGAGCATGCGCAACCAATCCGATGCGCCCCCCCCGCCCACCATCCCTGTCAAACAACAGCACAATGTTTGTGAGGCCCGCGAGCACTGCATCGTTTTTTGACAGGGACGGCGGAGGTGCCAGCATATTGTCTGCTGCGCGAAGGGCTACCGTCCTTGGCAAAACAGTATACAATACAAAATGCACCTCGCGGCTAAGTCTGGATCGTGCGCGGCAGCCACGCGATCATTGTCCAATGGTTTTTGACAGGGACGGCGGGGGTTGTGGCGCACGGCCTGCTGTGCGCAGGCCCACCAGACACAATGATGGGCACTGGTATTCGACAGCGATGGTGAGGGCCGACATGTTTCCCGATGCGAGCTGTCATGTGCACTCTGTACGTGCCACGACCGTGGCGCACCTGGCGCGCCTGGAGCATGGCACGCTCGGGCCCCAAGGGTACCTGGCGCGCGTGGCGCGCCTGGCACGCGTGGCGCACCTCGCCCCACCGTCGCGCACATGGGCTCGCATGTGGTTCCCAATGCTGCCCATCCAGAGACGACCGCCGATCATGATGAGGCTCTCGGCTGTTACTGATGTGTTGGGAGTGCGGGTGGGACTGAACTGGACGGCTTGCTATCTGGAGGGTATTTTGACCGATCCCCTCTGCCCCCTCCCCTGGACCTGGGCGGGGCGCCCCGCGAGGTGTCAGAGGGTGTTTGTTCGCCCAAAATGGCTCCAAGAGGGCCCCAGAAAGCCCAGAATGACCCCCAAGATGGCTCAAGATACTCAAATATGCCTCAACCCGGCTCCCAAGATGCTCCAAGAGACCCCGAGAACTCCCCAAGGCGGCTCCAGCACGCCTTCGAAACCTCGAAGGATGCCGCCAAGAAGCCAAATCCTTCCCAACCCTGCGGGGCATCAATATTGTTAGCGGTCTCGCCTTTTCTTCCGATGGCCGTCCGGGGCCTCAAGATGGATGGCTCCAAGATGGCCCAAGAGCCCCAGGACGGCCCCAAGAGCGCCCAAGAGCGCTCCAAGGGCGCCCCAAGACGGCCCTGGGTCGCCAAAATCTCCTCCTCCTCCTCCGTGCGCACTGTCTCTTCCTCCTTCATCTCCCTTCGCCCTCCTCCTCCTTCCCCGACTCCTCATTCTCCTCCACCGTCCCCGTCCTTCCCCTCTTGGTGGTATCGGATCGTTTCCCCCGCTATTTGCTCTTCTGCATGCTCCCCCACTTCCCTGATAACCTCAACTCCCCTGGGCACCGTTTCTGGATGGGCTGGTGGGGATACTTGTTGGTCTGCGGGCCCGCGAAGCAAGTCGAAAGCCGTCCGATCACTGGCTGGGCAGCGACTGGGCAGCAAGAAAAGAGAGGTGCAAGCGAAGCGAGCGCGCGGGCAGCCACTCAGAAGGAGGACCTGGAACGGCGCTCCCAACCCGGTGGCGTGGAAATCCCCGTGGCGACCATCAAGTAGGCGCAGCCAAAATGGCGCGGGGGCGCGACCATGAACACGCAGCTGGTGGGGACTTGTTTCGTCGCGGCCGCAGGCGGACGCGCCAGCGGCGTCGGAGGTCGGGCGGGCTACGCGCGAACCGGATTGCCCAGCGCACGGGGACCGACGGCCGAACCTAAGCTGCCTAAGCTGCCTTAGCGCTGGTGGGGAGACGCGAGGCGTCATCAAGTTCGAGGCGAATCCTGCCGTGGCGACGACACCTCCCCGAAGACTCAACGAGGCGAAAACGAGGCAAGGGCAGCGGCATCGGCACCTGTTCCTCCTCTGAGCCCCCTCTGCTCGGACCCCATCTGGGAAGCCTGGCTCCCCCTCCCCCTCCCCCTCCCCCCATCCAAAATTACACCATATGAATATTACTCTCCTCTCCCCCCTGATAACATCCAGAAAATATCGCCCCCCTCCGCGCACTGCTCTTTACACACAGAACTCCCGGGAAATGGGTTTGCGATTGGGTTTTGTTCAAAATCTTGCTCCCGCTGCAGCACTGGCCTCCTTTCCGCGTTTCAGCTCGTTCTGAATCGTGACCCCGCTGAAGCGCTGGCCTCATTTCCGCGCTTCAGCTCGTTCCGAGTCGTGCTCCTCGTGCAGCGCTGGCCTCAGTTCCGCGCGTCCGCTTGTCCCGAATTGTGCTCCCGCTGCAGCGCTGGCGTCATTTTTCCCAGTGACATGCCACGGCATGGTTTTCGGTCCTTCCAAACAAGCCCCCAAATCTAGAAAATGGTCTCCCGAAATAACCATCGGAAGCGATTACACATTCGGTGCCGATTCGGTGATGTTTTGGGCCGCAGAAGCCCACCCCCACGTTTGGGCGTCGCCACGCCGTGCTATGTCATACTACGCGTTGACCTTCAACACCATGCCATTACATGAAATGTTATGCCATGCTACGACATCCGATTGCGCGAATAGCGAGGAGATCTACGCCGTGGTAACGGATGGGAGGGCGGGGTAAGACGTTAGATATGACGCGAGTGAACCTAGATTGCCCCTCCCACTCCCCCTCCTCCCTCCTCCCTCCTCCCTCCTCCCTCCTCCTCCTCCTCCTCCTCCTCCTCCTCCCTCCTCCTCAGCCTCCTCCTCCTCCTCCTCCGCCTCCGCCTCCTCCTCCTCCTCCTCCTCCTCCTCCTCCGCCCCCGGGATTCGGCCGCGCCGGGTGGCCGCAGATCATCTCGTAGATGAGGATGCCGAGGGTCCACCAGTCCACGGGCTTGCCGTGGCCTCGGTGCGCGGAAGAGAGCTGCCTCGCCCCAGGGCGAAGAGGAGCAGGGGGAGGAGGAGGACGAGGAGGAGGAGGACGACGACGAGGAGGAGAAGGAGGAGGAGGAGGACGACGATGAAGAGGGGGACGAGGAGGGCGAGTAGGAGGGCGAGGAGGACGAAGAGGACGAGGAGGGCGAGGAGGCTGTGAGATGTCGGGTCTCCACGGGCCGCCGGGGCCTCTGCAACCTCTGAGACGTTCAGGGACCGCGAAAAGGACTCGGAGAAGCAGTAAGAGGAGGGAGGAGGAGGAGGAGGAGGAGGAGGAGGAGGAGGAGGAGGAGGAGGGTGAGGCGAAGGAGGAGAAAGAGGAGGAGGCGGAGGACGAGGAGGAGGAGGAGAAGGAGGAGGAGGACAACGACGACGACGACGACGAAGAGGCTGAGCCTTCCAAGGGCGACATGGCACCGCTTGTGCTGCCCCTTTCGCTGTAATGGAGGACGAAGCGTGTGGGAAGTAGTAGAGGGGTGAGTGGGAAGAGGAGGAGGAGGAGGTGGAGGAGGAGGAGGACAGGAGGAGGACGCCCAAGAGGGGGGGGGATGAGGCCGAGGAGGGCGAGGAGGATGCGCCGCCAGGGCCCGAGGAAGCATAACTGATCCACATCGCCCGCCTGCCGAGGCCCCCGAGGATCGAGCGCAGGGGCGGCGGTTGTGAACTCTGGATTCTGCCGAAACGGGGCTTCCCCGGCTGGGCGAACCTGTCCGCAGTCGGCTTCTGATGCGCAGCTGCCCTGATCCCCCGCTCGCAGATCTCGGCCTCCATCCTGCAGTCGGGGCGTTGACCTAAGGAACCCTAAATAATGAGCGAGGCAACTTTTTTCCATAAGATAACCTTCGATTTCCTGTCGATCACATAAGGAAAGCCTGAGGCAAGCTGTGAAACACTTAAGGAACGCGGGGCCCCTCCCCAACGAAAAGGGTTCCTTCTGCAGGGCCCCGACTCTATCGAGGATGCTTGTTGCCCTGCTGCCGCTGCGCTTGTCCTCCTCTTCCGCCTCCCTCGCGCACGCCGTATGGTACTCAGGCTGCCGCAGGACTGCTGGCCCCTCTATTTGGCGGCGAGCGAGGGGGGAGGTGAGAAGGAGAAGACCTCCTCGGAAGGCGGCGGAACTTCTTGGAAACCCTCGCGCCTTCTGAGGAGTTCTCTGTGTCTTCGGGGGAGGCTTAGAGCACTTCTCAGAAGGCCGGGGGCACATCCGAGCCTCCTGAGAGGGCCCGCCCCTCCTCGCTCCCCCCCCTCGCTCGCCGCCGACCTGTGCGACGGTGAACCAATGGGTGGCTTTAACAAGGGGGGCGGCTTGCTCGACGACCCCTCGGCGCTGGCTACAGCAACCGTGTCCTGCCGCTTCGCAGCCTCTGCTTGCGCCCCCTGCTCCGCCAGCGCGGCTGAGCGCCGCCACGGGCGACTCCTTCGGCCCACCGCGGCCTGGCTGGCTGCGCGCCGCCCAGCTGGTCCAGCGACGCTGGTGCCCTCGCCCTGGCCGAGACGAGCCCGCCGCCGACGCCGATGGAGCTCAACACCTCCTCCTCCTCCTCCTCCTCCTCCTCCTCCTCCTCCTCCTCCCCTCCTCCTCCTCCTCCTCCTCTCCTCCGCCTCCTCCTCCTCCTCCTCGCCCGCCTCCTCCTCCTCCCCTCCTCCTCCCCTCCTCCTCCTCCTCGCCAAGCCTCCTCCCCCGCCCCTCCTCCTCCTCCTCCTCCTCCTCCTCCTCCTCGCCAGGCCTCCTCGCCAGGCCTCCTCCTCCCCCCTCCTCCTCCGCCTCCTCCTCCTCCTTCTCCTCGCCAGGCCTCCTCCTCCAACTTCCTGCCGTCCGCGCGAGCTGAGCAACGCGATGGCGCAGCATGCCCCGCGCCTGCGCAGGCCGAGGCCGGCGCGCTGCTGCGCGCCGCGGCGCGCTGCGGGGCACGCCCGTCTTCCCGGAGATCCGACGACACGTGTGCCTCGGTGTCTTTCGTTGTCTTTACCCCCAGTCGGGTACAGTAGGGGCCCGACCACAAGAGACCTCCCACAAGAGACCCAGCCCTGAGACCACAGGACGTCAATCGAGTTTTGGTGTTGGAACGTTATCACGCTGTCCCTGGCAAAACCATCGAAGCCCGAAAAAAACAGGGCTGAACCCGAACGGCGGTTTTCGTTTTCGCTTTGTTTTCGTTTGCCCTCGTTGTGTCTTCAGTCCACCTCTGCCGCAACAAAAACGAAGTCGAGACGCTAAACGGCCCCCACGAAGTCGCCAAAGCACCGGTTGGGGCCTGGCCCTGCCTCCCTCCTGGTGGAAGATGCTGCTCGTTCGCAGTGCTGTCGGGAACCGCAGACGTGCCACCTCCTGGCCATCGCTCGGACGTCCATTCCCTGCGTTTTTTCGGTCTCGTGCGTGTCTTTTTCGCACAATGAGCAAGGATGCTCCTCAATGGTCCTCGCCATGCACACGCCCGAGCGATGCCAAGCCTCGTGCCAGGCTGTACTCGGGAGCGGCCAAGAGGGGGGTGTCCAAGAGGGGGGGGGTACAAATCATGACCGTCTGCATGTGCACGGCCCAGCGGGGGGGGGCAGGGACGTAATGAAATCAGAAGAGGCGCCATGAGATCCGCGGAAATATCATGGCCCACGCCATGATATCCACCCCCCCTAGTCATCGGCCCCCTCTTTTCCGCCCCCGATGTACCCGTGAGGTCTGGCAGGCGGAGCGGTGCCCGGTGCGGTGCGCGGGGGCCGAGGGGGCGGTGCGCAGAAGCGCTGGGCCCTGGTGGAGCGGGCGAGGGCGAGACCGGGAGAGGGAAGAGGCCAGGAGAGAGGAGGAGGAGGGGGACGAGGAGGAGGAGGAGGAGGAGGAGGAGGAGGAGGAGGAGGAAGGAGGAGGAGGAGGGAGGGCGGAAGAGGGGGAGGAGGAGGAGGAGGAGGAGGAGGAGGAGAGGAGGAGGAGGAGGAGGAAGGAGGAGGAGGAGGAGGAGGGAGGGCGGAGGAGGAGGAGGGAGGGCGGAGGAGGGGGAGGAGAAGGAGGAGGAGGAGGAGGAGAAGGAGGAGGAGGAGGAGAAGGAGGAGGACGAGGACGAGGACAAGACCAGAAGGCGGAGGTGGCGGGTTAGGGCTGGTGAGGCGAATGAGAAGGAAGCTTCCCAAAGGCCATCGAAGGGCAAAAGCAAGAAACAAATGGAAGCCTCCAACACGTCAAACACACGTCGAAGAACTCATACATCCCCTCCAATGCGCCCAGGAACGCTCGGACACCTCTTCCTTCTCCCTCAAATTCCAGAACAGCTACTCCTTCTCCCTCTTACAATCACCTCCTGCTCCTCCTCGTCCTCCTGCAATTGCTCAAAACCTCCAAAACGTCGAACACGTCAAACGCGTGAACAAAGAAAAGTCGGAGGAGGAAGAGGGAATCAAGATCGTTAGACCTATCCCCACTGTCCGACCTACCCCTTTAATTGGGAATAGATGATGTCTCCGTCTGGTTTCGCAGCAACCGTCCACCTCGAGGGAGTAGGCTGAGAACACCAAGAAGCCCTGGTCCGCTGGGGATGGAGACAACTCTGGCTGGCGATGCTGAAAGAATTCACGAATGGCGAAAATATCCGTATCCACGCCCTCGCGGTCTGGATTCCGGGGAGCCATCCCGGCATCCGCTAAAACACGCCCCGTATCCGCGGGGTCGCGGCCCATGGGGCCTGGCCCGCGAGGCCGCGGTATGGATACGTTCTTCGGCCACGAGCCCCCCTCAGCCTTTCACCCCAGCCCCCCCCCGCCCCTCAGGATCCGTCAAACCAATCGAAGGAGGCACGACAGCGTAAACATAAACTGTTGGCGCTCCGCGCGGATTTCTTGGAGACGAGGAGGGCCCCGGCAGGTTAAGAGACCTCTTGCCATCGCTCGGACGTCCACTTCCAGGTGCGTGCCTGAATGTCGTGCATTTGATGTTCTGCGAGGTGGTCCAAGATGTGCTCCTGGATGGCCCTGGCCATCAACAAACGCACAGGTCCGAGCGATGCCGAGAAGACTGCAGTGGAGGCCCGACCACAAGAAACCTTCCACAAGAAACCTTCCACAAGAAACCTTCCACAAGAAATCCCAGGACGTCCATTGATTTTTGGCGCGGGAACGTCACGCTTCCCATGGCAAAACAATCGAAACCCAAGAAGCCCAAGGCACCCTGGAAGCAAGCAGGGTGTTTCTTGGCATGGACCGACACTGTAGTGCCTCCCCGAGATCCGACGCGGCGAACAGAGACTGCACCCCCGCGACAGGCTCTGAGGCCGCCGCCCTTGTTCAGCAGCACCTCGGGGGCGATGTACTCGGGCGTGCCGCACAGGGTGTAGGTCCGCGTGCCTCTCCCCCCCGCTGGCCGGCCTCCAGCAAGCCTCCTCCTTCCTCCTCGTCCTCGTCCTCCTCCTCCCCCATCCTCCTCCTCCTCCTCCTTCCCCTCCTCCTCCCCCATCCCCATCCTCCCCCTCCTCCTCCTCCTCCTCCTCCTCCTCCTCCTCCTCCTCCTCCTCCTCCTCCTCCTCCCCCTCCCCCTCGTCCCCTCCTCCTTCCCGACCCCCCGCGCGCCGCCGAAGCCGCCGCCGCTCGCTCGCTCGCTCCGCCCCGACGGTGCCCGCGCGTGGCCGCCCACCTCCTTCCCGCACCGCTCTCGAGGAGCGCCGGGAGGGGGCCGAGGGCATCATCGATGGGCACCGCCGGGCAGCGAGAACAGCGAGGGCATCGAGGGCACCAGGGGCATCGAGGGCAGCGAGGGGCAGCGAGGGCATCGAGGACACCAGGCGGTCCGAGGGATGCGAGGGATCCAGGGTCGAGGCTCCTGTGGGCGTTTGCGAGTGGGGTGTGGGGGGGGTCACCTCCTCGGGGGGCCTCTCTCCGGGGCGTGCTCTTGTCGCCACGTTCGGGCCCGGCCCCGAGGAGTATGCTCGGAGCGCGCCGAGGGACGAGAGCAATGGGTAAACCCATGTCGGGTATGTAGGAATGCAAACATGTATGCATGTATGTGTGTATGTGTGTATGCATGCATGTATGTGTATATGTGATTGTAGATGTGCATGTGTATGCATATGTGAACGGCGTATAGACATGCCTGCATGCATGCAGGTATGGTTGTGTACATGTCATTGTAAATGTATGTATGGTCATAGGCCTGTCTGTGTGTACGTGCATGCCAGTATGTGTGTACGTGCGTATATGTATATGTGTGTATGTGTAGCTGTATCTATACATCTATATATATGTATGTGTATTCACATGTGTAGTTGTATATAGATAGGTGTATGTATGTGTATGCGTAAATGTATAAAGAGATGCATATGCACACGTGTTTGATTATTCATCTTTATGTACGCATGTATAAATGTATACGTATGTGTGTTTGCAAATGTATGAACAACTGTATATGTGCATGTTTAATGGTACGCATAAGAACATGAATGCGTACACGTACACGAGTGTATGCACATATGTATGTTTACCAGTACGCACGTGTGTATGTATATGTGCATGTGTATATGTGTGATTATGTGTGTATGGATACAGGCGTGCATGCATGCATATACGTATGTATGCATGTAGGCATGTATGCATGTAAGTATGCACATGTGTATGTGTATGCATGCATGTCTGCGCGTATGCAGGTATACATGAATGCATGTCCTCATGTATGCGTGTGAGCTCGTATGCATTCAGGTATGCATGTATACATGTGTGTATGAATGCATGCATACACATGCGTATGTTCGTACACATGCATACACGAATGCATGCATGCGCGCATGCATGTATGTGTGTATGGATGTGTACATGTGTGTATGCATGTATGTGTGACTGTATGTGTGTACGTGTGTATGCATGCATGTATGTATATATATGCATGTATGTAGGTGTGTGTGCGCATGTATGTGTGTATATATGTATGCATGTGTGTATGTATGTATGTATGCGCGCGTGCATGCATGAATGCATGCATGTATGCGGGTAGATCGGTAGGTAGGTTGGTCTGTGTGGATATAAATGCATGTATGTCTGTATTTGTGTACGCACGTATGTACGCATGCATGCAGGCATGCATGAATGTATGTATGTAAGCATGCATGCATGCATGCATTTATGTGTGTATGCAAGCATGTATGTATGTACGTATGCAGGTACATGTTCGTGTGCTTATTATATGTATCTGTATACGTACGCTACCCCCCACCCCTCACAGGGACCTACCTGCTTCGTGCTGTCGTGCTGGAAGATCCCACACCAGACCCCCTGTCGTCACAGACAGCTCGAGGCGGCCGCCTTCCTGGACCAGATGGGCCCCGGCACGGATACCTCGAGGCTGCGCTGCGGCCCCGGCTGGGCCGTAGCACCACACGGAGGGCCGCAGCTGGGGTGGTGTTATGTCGGGCGTGTCCCCCTACAGGGGGATGTTCGACGAAGAATTAAAAAATACCCCAAAAATACACCAGAAAGGTCAAACAATAGTCAGAAAATAGTCCCCGGACCATTTTTGGATTGTTGTTTGATTATGTTGTGGGCATTTTTTCCTTCTCGGGCGGTGTCGTGACTTTCCTCGTCGATTCTCTGTGCGAGACTTCGGGCCGTCCAGACGACCGTTTCGGGCTTCGGGGCCGTCGACCCGGGGAGGACCCGCCGAGCCACCGGCGGCCCTCCTTGGCGCTCCTCGTCCACGCCGAGCCTCCCGGATGCTTTCTCGTCCTCGTCGCAGGAGCTGGCGGGGGGTCTGCCCCGAAGGGCCGGCTGGGCCCGTCTCGAGAAGGGGATCAAGGTGGACCAGGGGCGGGGCCCAGGGACTGGATCTGAGCGCGTCCCACGGCTTGTGAGGGTCCCCATCACTGGTATCCAGCACGCCTTTGCCAGAGGCATCCTCCAAACATTGACGTAACTTGGCCTTGTCCTGCGGTGATCCTGCTACATTGATGTCGTCGTCGTTTCGTGGCCAACAGGACGAGCCGGGCAAGGGAGTCGCCGTCACAAGATTGGACAATCGGGAAGGATTCGTTTCTTTCCTCCCCTCCTTCCCTCCCACCTGCCTTCCTCCCTCGCCTACCTGGATTGGTCTGCAACCGAACCGACTGCAGTGCAACCTTTGTTGCCTTAGTTCACCTGCGTGTGCCAAGGTACACCGCCACTTGTCACACATGTCCTTGCCACAAAAGTCCTTGTGCCTATGCGCAATCCTGGCGCGGCTCCTGCCTGCCTGCCTGGGAGCTAGAGGCCAGATGAGGTCAGATCCGCTCCAGGTCAATTCCTGGACCCCCCTCCTCCGCCTCATCCTCCTCGTCCTCCTACTCCTCCTCCGCCTCCTCCTTCTCCTCCTGCTCCTCCTCCGCCTGCCCTGCGCCTCCTCCTCCTCCTCCTCCTCGCACCTGCGGACCCCGTCCTGAGGGCCAGGACCAGTGCTGGGCCACCTCGACCCCCCGCTGCCTCGACGACGACGACGACGACGAGTTGGCGCCGACGACGACGACGAGTCGGCTCCTGCTCCTCCTCCTCCTCCTCCTGCTGCTCCTCCTCCTCCTCCTCCTCCTGCTCCTGCTCCTCTTCCTCTCCTCCTCCTCTCCTCCTCCCTCCTCCTCCTCCTGCTCCTCCTCCTCTTTCCTCCTCCTCCTCCTCCTCCGCTTCCTCCTCCTCCTCCTTCTCGATCCTCCTTGATCCTCCTTGATCCTCCTTGATCCTCCTTGATCCTCCTCCTCCTCGATCCTCCTCGATCCTCTTCGATCCTCCTCCTCCTCCACCTCCTCCTCCTCCTCCTCCCCCTCCTCCTCCTCCTGCTCCTCGATCCTGGGCGCGCCAGGAGCCGGGCGTGCGGGAGAGCGGAGCGTGGGCGGGCCGCCCTGGCCTGTGGCGAGAGAGCGCTCTCCCCGCGCGGAGGAGGGCGTTTCGGTCGAGACCGCGGCGGCTGTCGCGGAGGAGGATCGAGGAGGATCGAGGAGGATCGACGAGGATCGAGGAGGATCGAGGAGAATCAAGGAGGATCGAGGAGGATTGAGGAGGAGGAGGATGGAGGAGGAGGAGGAGGAGGAGGAGGAGGAGGAGGAGGAGGAGGAGGAGGATGGAGGAGGAGGAGGATCGAGGAGGATCGAGGAGGAGGAGGATCGAGGAGCATCGAGGGGGTGAAGATCGAGGAGGATGGAGGATCGAAGAGCATCGAGGAGTTTCGAGGAGGATGGAGGATGGAGGAGGATCGAGGAGGATCGAGGAGGAGGTTCGTGGAGGATCGAGGAGCTTCGAGGAGGGGGGTTCGCAGCGCGCCACGGCCCGAGGCACGCGCGTGGACCACAGGCGAGGCCCCAAGACCCCGCGCCGAGAAATCGTCGCCGGCAATGCCGTCGGCAGCGCACTCGCCGTCGCCGCCCGCCCTTCCTGCCGCCCGCCCGCAGCCTGCGCGCAGCTTCTTTGTCGCTTGCCGTGCGGCTGCTTCCCCCCTCCCTCCCTCCCTCCTCCTGCTCCTCCTCCTCCTCCTCCGCTTCCTCCTCCTCCTCCTCCGCTTCCTCCTCCTCTTTCTCCTCCCTCCTCCGCCTCCTCCTCCTCCTCATCCGCCTCCTCCTCCGCCTCCCGCGCCATATCACATCCCCCATCGTCCCCCTCCAGGAACGCTCCAGATTCTCCCAAACGACGGCGTCGTCGACGTCGGCACCCCTCTCGCTCCTCTCTCCCCCCCACGGCCGCCCTGCCCTTCCTTTTGTCCCGCCTCGCTGCCGACGGAAAAAGTGGCTGCCCCCCTCCTCCGCCTCCCGCGCCATCTAACATCCCCCCTCGTCGCCCTCTAGGAACGCTCCAGATCCTCCCAAACGACGGCGTCGTCGTCAGCGTCATCGTCGCCGCCTGGTTCCAGAACTTTCGCGAAGCCGAAGTCGGTCAGCTTCGAGTAACCATTGGGGGAAAGCAAGATGTTCTCTGGCTTAAGGTCCCGATGGATGATGTTCTTGCTGTGAATGTGGGCGAACGCGGCTGCCACCTGCGCTCCTGAGGCGGGGGGGGGGGGAGTGAAGAGGAGGAGGCGAAAGAGGATCGATGCTCTATAAAACGACACAAAGATCGGGACAAAATCGGATCGGGATAACTCGAAACCTCTGATAACCGGCGGGTTTGGAGGATGTATCGGGCGCCGCGGCCGCTCCAGAGCGTTCCGGAACGCTCTGAGAGCGCTCCGAACGCTCTGGAGCGATTTATCCCGATCCTAGCCCTGTTTTACTCTAGCTTTTTGGGCGTCGAAGTGGAGGAACGACGGCCGTCTCCTGATTAACCAAAAAAAGGACCTAACCCTTTGAGAGGGGGCCGGAATTAAATCCAAAACATTAGGGGTGGGGGGTCTTTTCTGCAAATGCACCGGACCAGACCGCCCAAGTGTAGTATCCCCAATGCGAAGACCAGGACCTCAGTGAGGCCACGTCTTCAGTGTTGTTAGGGTGATGGGGTTCTTTCGACACCAATGACCTCCTGCGGACCCCCCTGGAAGCATCGCTCGGCGGTGGACAAACCTCCCTTTGGCAAACCTCCCCTCAACGAAAACGGCCCGGGACCGAAACCGACGGGCCTGGACCCGCAAAAATGACGGCCGCGACGCCCTCTCGCGAACCGAAAACGGCCAATTCCTTATTCTACGTGTCTGGGTAGGAGTCGCCAGAACGAGGGGGTGACTTGCTTTCGAGTTTCGGAGCCCCGTTCTCAGTTCTCATCGGGGGGACTGCATACTACCCATTGTGGGATCACGCTCTGCGGCGTGACAGCGAGGCACTAGTGACCTGTCAGCTCTTGAGCGTAGTATACGTACTTATCACGTGCAGGTGAATATTTCACGAAGTGGTCCTCTATGCTGCCTAATTACAAAAAAAGTCTGGGTAGGAGGTCTGTCCACCCCCGAATCGCAGCGCGTCGGCATGGCTGGCCACAAGCCTCCAGCTCCTGCTGTGCGCACCGCGCGCAGGGTGCTTTCTCCAGGTGCTTCTCTCCGTGCCAACGCGGCCCTGAGCGCGTCGAGGCATGCCTACTGTTAAGGTCGGGCGTGTCCCCCTCCAGGCGGATTCTGGGCGAGGAAAAAAAGTCAACGACTACCCCAATATAGCCAACATATTGTAAGAAAAATCGTGCCCCGACTATTTTGGGCCTGTTTTTGCATAGATTCCTCCTGTAGAGGGGACAGGCCCGACTTGAGCCCCCTGAGCTGAGATGATCGTGCACGCCCGATCCAGGGCGCAAACGCAAAGCGAGAGCACCACAGCGAAGCCAACCGTGACGCAGTGCGGCCGGACACAGGACAGGAGGAACGTCCTTCAGGAGCAGGAAAGCCCCTCCGTCGGGCCAGTCGAACAGAACATCCGAGGGTGCCCTCCCCAGAACGCACAAGAACATCCAACAGACACACACAAAAAAAAGAACACTAGGATACAGTGGGGGCCGATCCATAAGAAACCTTACACAAGAAACAAAACCCTGCGAGCCCACAACGTCCATCGATGTTGGGTGTGGGAGCGTCACGCGCCCCATCGCCCAGCCCTCGGAACTCAAGAAGAAACCAGGGCACCATGGAGGCAAGAAGGGTGGTTCTTGGCATGGCCCCCACTGTGCCCTGAATCGGCCTTGATCTTATACCTCGGTACGACTGTATCTGCCACCGTCGCTGAAAAGGCGCGATACGGAAGCCATGCCAAACGCCAGAGTTGTGCTTATTTCTCTGCCAGGGCTATGTCACCGCAGTCGCGATAAACATGCCCCGGCAACGACCACATTGACTGCACCCTGCGTTGAGGATGGAAAGCCGGACTGCGTGGAGAACGGCGAACGGAGCGCCAAGTCGACAAACATCACTCATGCCATTCAAAGCGAAGAAAACGAGACACTATACCCAACCCCCGTGGAGGCCCTCCTGGCAGCCGCTTGACGCGAAACGTAACGTGAATGGTAGATCCGGTAATAGTTGTTCGTCCTTAGACAAGCCAGCAAACGCTGCTATTCCCCATCACGCAGCGGTCCATGAGGCGCAGCTGCGTCGGCTCCGCACTCGCCATCTCGCCCTCCTTCCCCAAACAGTGCTTCCAGGGTCACAGTTGACTCACGGACTGGGAGGTTCGGGTTCGGGCTTGGGTTTGGGTTTGGGTTTGGGCTTGGATTCGGGTTTGGCTTCGATGGGAAGCCTTCTGGATTGCAATTCCATAGGAGCTTCCACAGCAAGACCTCCCAGGAATCCAAGAGCCATTCCAAAAGAATGGGGCTCTTACGCCTGTGCCGTGCGGTACCTGCATGAGGGTCTTCGCCGGGTGGCTGGCCATCGCTCGGACGTCCATTCCCTGTGTTTTTTGTTGGTTTCGTGCGTGGCTTTCCCGCCAAATGATCAAGGATGCTCCTCGATGGTCCTCGCCGAAAGAAAAATGCACACGTCCGAGCGATGCCAGGGGTGCTCGCCACCTGGTCGCCCGTGCTGCCTCGGGGGCGCCTCCTGGGCGCCCCGTGCGCCAGGGGCGTGCCCCGAAGACGCGCCGACCCGCGGCCCGCGCCACCCGCGGCCCGCGCCGCCCCGCGGGCGCCCCGTGGGCGCCCACGAGGCGCCAGAAAGGGGGCGCCCCGAGGACCCGCAGCAGTGCCGCCCCGTGGCCGCCTCGTGGCCGCCTCGTGGGCGCCTCGCGGGCGCCGAGCTTGCAGCACGTACCCTGGCCATCGCTCGGACGTCCATTCCCTGTGTGTTCTTTGTTTGGTTTCGGGCGCGGTTTTTTTCGCCAGATGATCAAGGATGCTCCTCGATGGTCCCCGCCGGAAGAAAAATGCACACGTCCGAGCGATGCCAAGGTACCTCACACCCCTGGCTCACCCTGCACGACATCGCTTACACCACATGGCCTGAACGCGTCATGGCTCGCGCGTCGTGGCTCACCTCGCACAGCTTCCACCCCCTAGCGTCCACCTCCTGCCTCCGGAAGCACCCGGTGCGCGCAAGGACGGAGGAGAGTTGGTCTGGCGGGCGCATCTCGTTGATCCCCAGACAGGGACTCAAAGGACAAGAGGAGGCAAGAGATGGAATGCAGGAATGTGAGAAGCACAAGCAGGACAGGGAGGAGGAACAGTTGATCACTAGGAAGCCGAGCGGGGGGGGGAGGTCGCCCCCCCCCCTCAAGGGAGGGCAAGGGGGGGCCCTGGCGGCGGCCCCCCGGAACGGCTGCGTCTCCGTAGAACTTGGCCTGCTCGTCGGTGAACTTGCGCGCCCGGCGCCTGAGGAGGGGGAGGGGGAGGAGGACGGGCGTCACGACTGGATCTGGGCCACGGTTGCCCAGTCTGACATGCCTATCGTCCTCCTCCAGCTCCTCCAGACCCTGCTGCCCCTCCTCATCGACTCAATCCTCCTCCGCATCTCCCTTCTTCAAGTATCCGCCATCGTGCCGCTGGAAACGGCGTGGGCGTGTCCTCAAACCCTTAGCCTCACCCCCCAAGCCTCAGTCCCCACTCCCGAGCAGTCACTTAGCGACCCGGACTCCAGACTTCCAAAACTTCTTGGTCTCCCCGCGGTTTCCCTGCTCCCCCGCATGACTTGTCCAGGCTCAAGAGGGCCCCAAGACGGGTCAACAGGACCCCAAGAGGCCCCCAAGTCGGTCCAAGAGGGCCCAGGACGCTCAGAGATCGCACCAAGACGCCACAGATGTTCCCAAGACGGCCTCAGAAGCTTCCGAGACGCCCCAAGAGAGCCCCAAGAACCTTCCCAAAAGGGTCCCACCAGGCAAAAATCTTTCATCTTCTCCAGGGAACCTCGACTTTTCGAGCTCCCGACGCTCCAAGACGACCCAAGTGCCTCCAAGACCGCCACACGACTGCCCCAGAGGCCCCCAGGAGGGCCCCAACACGGCCCGAGAGGATTCGTCCCAGAGGCGCCCAAGACGGCCCAAGAGGCCCCCAAAAAAGCCCCAAGGAATGCCCAAGAAGGGGAACACGAACCGACAATCCGAGTCGTCCGCCCCAAAGGGCCCCCAGGAGGCCCCAAGGAGGCCCTAAGAGGCCCCAAAGAGGTCTCAAGAGACTCCCAAGAGGCCCTGAAGACGCCCCAAGAGGCTCCAAAACGGCCCCCAAGAGGCCCCAAACCGACCCCCAAGAGGCCCCCGAGAGGGGCTCCCACGACATCCCACCCAACAGGAGGAGCCTATGACCCACAACCCAGGCACGGTATCGGGATAAGCCAAAGGCCATTCGATTATTTCTCCTTCACCGCTGCCTCATCACCCTCCTCCATCTCCACCTCTTCGTCCTCTTCCTCTTCCTACCTTACCGGCCTGGGTCTGAAACATGACGCCTGTCTCCCTTTCCTCACCCGCAATGAGCCTTCCGTCCTCCACCCTCCCTCAATGAACCTGTATCGGACGCGGGTGGGTGTGGGCGGGCGGTGGCCGGGTTGTCCCGCCGCGGTGTCCCGTCGCTGTTCGCCCCTCCCCCGCGGCGGAAGGGCGGCGGCCGGGATGTCCCGCCGTTGGTGTCCCGTCGGTGTCCCGTCGGGATACCGTAGCTGTCCCGTCGCTGTCCCGTCGGTGTCCCGTCGGTGTACTTTCGGTATCCAGTCGTTGTACCGTCGGTGTCCCGTCGGTGTCCCGTTGGTGTCCCGTTGGTGTCCCGTCGATGTCCCGTCGATGTCATGTCGGTGTCTCGTCGGTGTCCCGTCGCTAGTGCGAGCGATAGTGAGGCCGATCATGAGACCGATGGTGAGATCGATAATGAGATCGAACATCAAATCGATTGACGCCCCGATGGTGTCCCAATTGTGTCCCGGGGGGGTCCCGTCGGTGTTCCGCGGGTTTCCCGTCGGTGTCCCGTGCGTGTCCTGCGGTGTCCCGTTGTGAGATTCATAGTGATATCGATAGTGGGATCGATAGTGGGATCGATAGTGAATGTCAGTGAGAGCAATCGTGGGATCGACAATGAGATCGATCGAGGAAAATCGATCGAGAGAGGTCGAGCGAGTGAGGTCGATAGGGAGTTCGAGAGCAAGATCGATTGATGTCCCGATGGTGTGCCGATGGTTTGGGGTGTCCCGCGGGTGTCCCGTCGGTGCCCCTTCGGAATCCCGTTGGAGTCCCGTCGGTGTCCCGTGGTGTCCCGTGGTAAGGTCGATAGCGCGAGATTGATGGTGAGATCGGTCGTGAGATCGATAGTGGGATCACTAGCGAGATCTAGCGTGAGATCAAAAGTGAGACCAATCGAGTGAGAGCAATGGTGGGATCGAGCGATTAAGATCGATAGCGAGATCGATAACGAGATCGATACTGCGATCAATAGCGAGATCGATGGTGGCCTGGTGGTGTCATGATGGGTGCCCTGATTGGTGTCCCGATTGGTGTCCTAATGGTGTCCCTGTGCTGTTTCGATGGTGTCTCGATGGTGTCCTGGTGGTGTCCCGACAGGTGCCCCGAGTGGTGTTCCCATGGTGTCCCGATTGGTGTCCCGATGGGTGTCCTGATGGTGTCCTGGTGGTGCTTCGATGGTGGTGTCTCGGTGGTGCCCTGGTGGTGTCCATAGTGAGACTTGGCGGGGACGCGCAATGAACCCGATACGCCAAACGGCTTTCAATGTCAGCATCACTGGCCATGGGATCGACTGTGAATTTGAACCAATGCGTTCCCGTCGGTGTCCCGTCGGTCCCGAGTGGTGTCCCGAGTGGTGTCCCGATTGGTGTCCCGATTGGTGTCCTGTTGGTGTCCCATAGACACACTCATGCGGCCAGGCGGTTTCAGTTGTGGCCGCGAACGTCCCGAGGCAAAACGAATGACACCGCGAGCGCGGGGATGACGACCTCCGAATTCGAAGCTTCGGGCGAATTCGATAGTGAGATTGGTAGTCAGATCGACAGTGAGTTCGATAGCCGCACCGATAGTGACTGCGATGGAATGGTATCAACAGAGAGATTGATCGCTAGTGAGATCGACTGTATGACCGATAGTGTGGTCGATAATGGCATGCGCCAAATGTCCCGTCGGTGTCCCGTCGGCGTCCACACGTCTTCCTGCTTATGTCCCGTCGGCCACCACCTTGCCATCAGCAGCCAGCCATCGCACTTAGCAACAACCATCATATCACAGAAGTGGTGGCATTGATTTGGCCTCATAGTGCCCTGGTGGTGTTTCGACGGTGAGGTCGATCGGGTGGGATCGATAGTGAGACCACCCGAAGGTGGTTGTGAGATAGACAGGGAGATCGACAGTGAGAACGATATTGGCATTACATCGCAACGCAACGTCGTCATCACGCGTCGTCGCTAAGTCGAGGGCGCGTCAACAGCATAGACATCATCACACGCATCGCATTTGCCAACAGGTGGTTCTTTCCCCCCCACCACCCCAGAACCTCCTCATCTCCCGAAGGTTGGCCGTATAGGAAGATATGTCCCCTCTTCTCACATCATCTCCTGTCAAGAAATAATTCGCGCTGAAGAGAAATGCGAAGGGTGAATCCTCGAGCCAACGTAGCTACAATCCACAAACGTCTTCTTCGGCTAACGAAGCATACGTAATCCTGGGAAGGCACTCGGAGGTAGAAAGAGAGTGCCCTCGTGGGACGTGCCGACGCCGGACGCTGGGCCCGACACAGGTGGGTGAAGAGCTCGCCGCCCGTGATGCACTCCATGATGATGTAGACGTACGAGTCATCCTCCGGACTGGTAATGCTCGTATCCCCCCCGTGCGCACGAGCAGATAAGATGATGAAATGACGATGCTGATGATGCTGATGATGATTATCATCACCATCATGATCGTCATCATCATCATCATCATCATCATCATCATCATCATCATCATCATCATCATCGTCATCATCATCACTATTATCATTATCAGAACCATCATTATCACCAACATAATCACCACCACCTTCATCGGCATCACCATCCTCATCATCACCATCGTCATCGTCATCGCCATTGGCATCATCATCATCACCATCATTATCATCATCAGCACCACCATCATCGTCAACATCATCGTCGTCATCGCCATCGTCATCATCATCGTCATTATCATCATCAGCAGCACCACCATCATCGTCATCATCATCGTCGTCATCGTCATCGTCATCGTCATCGTCATCGTCATTATCATCATCATCATAATCAGCAGCAGCACCATCATCGTCATCATCATCGTCGTCATCGCCATCGTCCTCGTCATCGTCAGTATCAGAATGAGCATCATCATCAGCATCAGCATCAGCATCAGCATCATCGTCATCATCATCATGATCATCATCATCATCAGTTTCAGTATCATCAGCATGAGCATAATCATCATCATCAACATCATCATCAACATCATCATCATCATCAATATCACCATCATCAGAATCATCATCATCATCATCATTAGCATCATCATCAGCATGAGCATCAGCATCAGCATCAGCATCATCATCATCATCATCATCATCAGCAGCAGCAGCAGCAGCAGCATCAGCATCATCGGGGCACTAGCGCCCGCCATCCGACGGATGTTTGGTCCGCCCCACAAGCCTCAGCAGGCCTCGACACCTCGCCGGGGGGCAACCTGCCGCCGCAGATCCAGCCACGGCGGCGCATGTTTTTGGCGCCCCCGGACGGTGCGGTGACAGACCGTGCGGTGACGCGGCACGGTTCGTCGCCGCAAGGTGCTGGGACCCTGGAGGCCCTAATCGCCAGAGACCTCCTCAGGGAACGGCCCAATCTCGGGAGCGGCCAAGAGGGGGGTGTCCAAGAGGGGGGGGTGCAAATCATGACCGGCGGCATGTGCGCGGCCCAGCGGGGGGGCCAGAGACGTGACGAAATAAGAAGAGGCGCCATGAAATCTGGGGAAATGTCATGGCCCACGCCATGATATCCACCCCCCCCCATAGTCATCACCCCCCTCTTTTCCGCCCCCGACAATCCCAAATCCGCGCGGGTCACCCCCAGAACCCCGCTGACTCACCACACCTCACGCTCAGCGCACCGCTTGAGGGCCCCCGCGGACGGTCAAACTCTTGCAGTCGCCTTCGACGTGCCCCATCGGCTGGGTCCGTGGCGTCCAGACTCTCCCTGCTCCACCTCTCCCTCCCCTCCTCGTCATCCCTCTCATCCCTCCCGTCTCCCGCTCCTCGGCACTTCTTCCTCCTTCCCTCCCACCCGCCAACCACGTTTCTCCCAAGCTACCCTCTCCTCATCTCCACTTTTGGCTCGCACCCTTCGTCCTGAGCCCCCCTCAGAGACTCTCGGCGTCGGCACTCTTCACCGTGAGGGGGGAACCACAGCGTGGGGTCAATACGACACTGGAGCCCTGGATGCAAACCCCAGCGAGAAGACATGAAATAGAAAGTGATCCTGGAGGCGGGAGAGATGGAGGTAGGATTGAGACAAGGAGGGAGGTGGGAATGATGGGGAGGACGGGGCGCAGAACCCTGCGCGGCCTTGGTGTATCCGGTCATGTTCACGATAAAAGGATAATCGATCTGGGCCATGAGCCTCTTTTCATTGTTGATGTGGTCAACCTGCTTCAGCTTGATGATCTCGTGCTTCTTCATGAACTCGCAGCGGCTAAATTTCTCTGCGCCCGCGTCGCCTGCTCGACAGCGGGGGACATCGATACAGTCATCCGAGCCCGCGGCCGAAATGACGAGATGACGAATCCGTGTTACTATCTCCTAGGACGATACTGCTGCCACAGCTTCTCGGAAGATCACCACATGCATGATTCCTTCATGATCCTCCAATTCCTCCTCCCAAGCTTAACCTCCTCTGGACCCATGACCCCTCCTCCTCCTGCTGTTTCCCTTGCCTCATCCTCATCGTCCGAATCCTCTTATCCTCTGTATCATCATTCTGCTGCCCTCCTCTCCTCCTCATCCACCTCCTTCTGAACCTCGTGAAAAGGAAGAAAGCCGGTACGCAACGCGGAGTTCGTTCGACAACGTCCGGTGGCCATCGCGTCTAGTCAGTGCCAGCGTTTTAAAGGTGAGGGCACGGCTTCGTGCGAGGATGAAGGAGGAGTGATGGGGGGGCGAAGGCTGAAATAGGGAAGAGGGATGAAAGGTAGAGGGATGGCGGGGCATGGATGGGGGAGAAAAGGAGGCCGCGAAGACGGGTGGAGAGGCGCAGGGAGTGGACAACGAGCCACCTTCACTGCGTACATTTTGCCATCCAGCTTGTACTTCGCGAACTTCACTCGCCCGAATGAGCCTGAGACCGTGGCAAGGTAACACCAAAAGAAACCCGGAGCATGCAATCACGCAAACGGTTACGCATGTACGCGTGCGTACTGTTGAAGGGATTGTCACATCATGGATCTGCGAAAGGCCTGTGTACACACAAGGATGCCACCGCAAGTGCCGACGCCTCCGCACACGCCTGCGCACACACCCACAACAAAGGCAACACACCATGCGCAGAAAACACGTTACACATGAGACAACCACATACAGTACACAAACCATACACAACATACATACAGACAACCCCTGCTACGCACACGCACCCACACACATGTTCCTCCATCGGTGAGGTGGCGGAGCCGCGGCGAGTACTGAGACGTGGTGCGCTGATTCCAAGTCCAAAATTGCGATGCGACAGGGGGGGTCAGAATGGAAGCAGACGCATGCAGAGAAACGCGAGAACACGATGGCACGTGGAACACACCAAGAGGCCATGCAAGTGTCGGAGTTCGAGGAACAAAACCGACACCGAATGCAAAAGGCAATCGGGGCGTGCACGAACATTATATCCCGCAGCCCAGCTGTAATGGTGCGACGCGAGAACAGCCCGTGCGAACGAGGGGCACGACTTGAAAAAATCAGGCCCTGCCTGCACGGTGATGCAGAGGTGCGTGAGAGGCGTGCACAAAGATCTTCCGCGGCCCTGCTGTAAGGGCGTGACGCGGGACACGACGACCACGACGGAGACGGGCTTTGGAGAGCAGCCACCACCACGAGGACGCGCCCGAGCTGTTCGGAGGCTGTGCTCCGCACCGGCGTGGCGCGCGGCACGCGCCCCCGCCGAGTCCAAACCCGAGGGGGAGTCTCTGGAGGCAAGAGGACAGAAGCACGGAAGGGCGTCGGCGGGCCGATGCGACAGGAAGAAGGCCCGCCTGCACCGAGGGACTCCGAAGGACCTTTGGTCCCCAGACGGGTGGGCGTGGGCATACACACAAACACACCGACACGCTTTTTGGTAAGCGCGGCCTCGCGCGCAGCAACGATGCGGAGACAGTAGGTCAGAGCGAGCTAGCAGCGCGTGCGGACACACACACACACACACACACACACACACACACGCGCACGCACTCGTTGGCGTCGCGGCTACGCGTGCAGCGGCGCAGCGGAGTCCAGGTCGGGCAGAGGGCGGCGCGCAAGGGCTGGGCCAACACACGGGGCCAGCACACGCAGCAGGGAAATGCCAGGTCCACCCACGGAGGACCGCGAAGCTTCACTCGCGCGGGGGCTCACACACTCAACACAGAACGCACACATTCACACACACACACTCACACACGCACGCACACACACAGACACACACTGGACTCACCCACTCACACACAGTCACACACACACACTCGCACGCACTCACACCACATGCAACTCACAACGCACCGCGCAAAACCAGGCGGCACAACACAAACGCACAACACGCGTCATACTGTACACACAGACGTGTGACATCATGGGCACAGGCGGTACAACCACGCTCAACACGCAAACATCGCTAAGTAGATACGCTGGGGACAGGCGTGGAAAGGCGCCCTGATACCCGTGGGCAGGAATGAGTTGGAGGCCACCAAGGGCACGCCCCGATGTAGCTCCGAGGCGTGCGAAGGGGGGAGGGTGATCAGGAGGGGGAGGAGGGAGGAGAAGGAGGAGAAGGAGGACGAGGAGAGGAAGGGAGGGAGGGAGGGAGGGAGAGAGGGAGGGAGGGAGGGAGGGAGGGGGCGAGAATGGGGATGTGGAGCGGAGGAGCAGCAGCAGCAGCAACAACAGGATACGTAGGGGATGGCAAAAGAAGCCACGGAGGAGACATGCGGGGGGGGGCAGGGAGGGCGGGAGACAGGGAGGATAGGATAGGATAGGACCGACCGCGAAGCGAGATGACCTGATCCGACCACCACCCGAGGGAGCTGTGGAGGGAGGGGCCCGGGGCCAGCAGAGGGGTACGACGCAGCTTCCTCGTCATTCTCTCCCTCGTCGTCCCCCTCCCTCCACTCCCAGTCGAATCGGAGCCGCACGCTGAACAGGAAACCCTCGAATCACAGACGGGACAACAAGGTCATCACAGGTGATTCCCTGTCCTTCGTGACTAGATGAAGTTCAGACAGGAGCTAGACGGGCAGCAGGACGGCAGCACTAGCCACTAGTCAGGGTTACACCCTCCGCCCTCCCTCCGTCCTCCCTCCATCTCCTCACCTTCTCCCTCTGGGCATCGCTCGGACGTCCATTCCCTGTTGTTTTTTCTGTTTCGTGCGTGTTTTTTCGCCAAGTGATCAAGGATGCTCCTCGATGGTCCTCGCCGAAAGAAAAATGCACACGTCCGAGCGATGCCAAGCCCTCTGGGGTATGGTTTAGCGGAGCCTGGTCGGCATCGGCAGCGCCCCTGGCGGAGCTGTGGAGGTAGCTGCTAGACGACTGGCGTGGCCGTGCCTGAGATTGCCACCCGAAGCGAACGCACAAAAACCTGTCCCAGCTTCTCCTCCTCCTCCTCCTTCTGCCCCTCCTCCTCCTCATCCTTCTGCCCCTCCTCCTCCTCCTTCTCCTCCTCCTCCTCTTCATCATCATCATCATCATCATCAGCAGCACCGTCATCATCATCAGCATCATTATATTCATCCTCCGCATCCTCCTCCTCCTCATCATCATCAGCAACATATCATTATCATCAGCATCTCCCTCATCCTCATCCACATCACCATCATCATCATCATCATCATCATGATCAGCATCATCATCATCATCATCATCATCATCATCATCATCATCATCATCATCATCATCATCCTCATCCGCATCCTCATCATCATCATCATCATCGTCATCATCATCATCGTCGTCAGCACCATCATAATCATCATCAACGTCATCAGCATACGCATCATCATTATACTCAACATCATCATCAGCAGCACCATCATCCTCAACATGATCATCATCCTCGTCCTCAACATAATCATTTCCTCATGCATATCACCATCATCAGCATCATCATCATATGATCATAATCTTCAGTATCAACATCATCTTGCTCATCATCCGTATCAGCATCGTCAGCATCATCACCATCACCAGCATCGTCCTCATCATCATCACCATCAGCATCACCATCGTCATGAGCTGCATCCTCCTGACCATCATGAACCATCATCAGCATCGGCGTCATCATCATTATACTCATCCAGCGCCAGCATCAACATCAGCAGCATCATCATCAGCATCATCGTGATCATCATCATCATCCACATCATCATCATCAGCATCATCATCATCACACCCAACATCAGCATCGCCAGCATCACCATCATGATCAAACTCACCATCAGCAGCATCATCGTCATTGTCTGCATCACCAGCATCACCAAAACCACCATCATCAGCAGCATAATAATTGTCATCATCATCATCATCATCGTCATCGTCCTCATCCTCATCGTCATCCTCATCACCACCATGATCATCATAAGTATCGTCAGCACCATCATCATCATCATCAGCAGCAGCATATGCAGCATAATAATAGTCAGCATCATCATCATCATCATCATCATCATCAGCATCATCATCATCATCATCATATTTATCATCACCATCATTGTCATCATAACAAGTATCACCATCACCAGTATCATCATCGTCTTCGTCATCATCATCACCATCACCAGCATCATCGTGAGCATCATCATCACCACCATCATCATCATATTCATCCTCATCCCGATCATCATTATACTCATCATCATCAGCGCTAGCATCAACATCAGCAGCAGCATCCTCATAGGCACCATCATCAGCATCATCATCAACATCGGCATCACCATCATCATCAACATCATCATCATCATCATCATCATCATCATCATCATCATGATCATCATCATCACCATCATGATCATAATCACCATCAGCAGCATCATCGTCATTGGCAGCATCACTATCATCATCACAACCACCATCATCATCATTAGCATCAGCATCAGCATCAGCATCTGCGTCATCATCATCATCATCATCATAACCATCATCATGATCATCATCATCATCATCATCATCATCATCATCATCAGCAGCAGCAGCATCATCATCCCCTCCTTCTTCGTCCTCTCTCCCCCTCCCTCCTCTAACCCCCTCCCTTCCCCCCATCCCTCTCTGTCTATCCCCCTCCCTGGCTCCCCCTCCCCGGCGGGGCAGCGGCCACCCGGTGTGCCCGAGGGGCGGGCCGCATCCCAGCGTTCGCGTCATCTCAAAGTCTGCTAAATTCACCTTGGTGGCCGTAGGGAGGAGGCACTTGAAGAAATGACAAAGCAAATAGTAGGAAGAATCTTCTGGGGGGTCATCGCACGAAACATCGAAGGCTCTTGAGCCCGACTGACGGGCCACTACTCCGACCTAGCTCAAATTAAGCCTAATATGGCGTCGGAATGGGTCGGGTCAAACGGACGCGAAATTTGATTGTGCCAGTGCTGGACTGGGTCGGTGCTCGACCACAGATGTGCCAGTGCCGATGCTGAGTCTAACCTCCCAGGAATTGCATCCTCACAAGAAGAGCCCGTCTTATTATTCGCGATTGCGCCTGCGACAAGCCCACTCCCACCCCACGCGGCCCGCGCCCGTGTGGGACACCCATGAGGTCACAACACGATCTGCGCCCGCGCCGTGTAGGAATCAGCCGTCCCTGAACCTTCCCGGTCTGCGCTGGCGCGAATTGTGACGTGGCCGGCCCCCTCCACCCTAGGGGAAGGAAGAGTGGCATAAACTGGAAAACACGGTGGTCCGAGCGGATTTCTCAGAGCGGCGCTGGAAACCCCTCCCCCTGGCGCGCGGAGCGCGCCAGGGGCGGTGCCGGAGGCGCCGCCGAGGGGGTCCAGCGCGGATCCGACGGATCCGCGCGGACCTCGGAGTTTTTTATGCTTATGCCCTTCGTCGCTCCCCATGCGCCCTCCTCCCCGCCCCCCCCACGTCGCGCCCGTGATCGCCAAGGGACCAAACTGGCCATCGCTCGGACGTCCATTCCCTGTTTTTTTGTTCGGTTTCGTGCGTGGTGTCTTCGCCAAATGATCAGGGGTGCTCCTCGATGGTCCTCGCCGAAGGAAACATGCACACGTCCGAGCGATGCCCAGCAAAACACGGCCTCCAGGTCCATCGCACAGCGAGGCAGGCCGCACCCCATCGCGCCCTGGCCTTCCTCTGCGCGCCGCAGCGCGCCACCCTGGGGGGGGCGCGACGGCACCCGGGGCGGCCTGTCCTGGACCGCCTGCCAGACCAGCCCAACAACCCAACCCGAAGACCCGCATTTCGGGTGGTGGAGTGGGGGGTACAGTCGGGAGCTTGACCTAAGGAACCCAAAATAAGGAACGAGGCCCCTTTTTTCCATGAGTTAAACTTCGATTTCCGATCGAAAACATAAGGAAAAGCTGAGGCAAGCTGCGACACACTTAATGAACGCGGAGCGCCTCCCCAACGAAAAGGGTTCCTTCTTCAGGGCCCCGACTGCACGGGCTCCACATGTGATTCTTCAGAGCACCCCGACCCCCCACCCCCCCGCTGGGAATGCAGGGCACATCGGGCCTTCGGGTTGGGTGGGGGTGGTTTGGTGGGCGGCGATTTCCCGCGACCGCAACTCGCCGAGTGACCCGCGACAAATCCGAGCCAAGACAACCTGGCCGCAGAGAGCGACGGAGCTCCGCAGGGGCCATGCTGTCCAGCGACCCTCCCTGCGCCAACTTTTCCCGCCCAGCAACCCCGAGGCAGAGAGATCCGGGAGGAACGCGGGAGGGCCCGCGGGGGCCAGCCGGGGGGGGGGGCCGCCCTCGAGGTGCTCCAGAGCCCCGGCGCCAGGGTGGAGGCCACGCGGGCCTAGCGCCCCCATGGCCGGCACAACGAAGCAGGGCGCGCCCCTTGCGCCGAACCGCGGGGTGCCGTGGAGGAGAGGTCTCGGCGATCGATGCAGCACAACGGCGGCAGATGGCGAAGGAGCCGTCCCGGGCCCTCCGCCACCATCCACTCGTCCCCATCGCCGCCCTCGCAGCGCGCATCCCCTCCCCCCGCACCCTCCTCCAGAGAGAGGCGCTGAAGAGCTCTGGGCGGGTCGCGGCAGCGGGGGAAGGCTCCACCCAGGGGCAGGGAGAGGGTCTGGCAGGTCAGGGGAAGAGTGCGGGGGAAGAGGGACACTGGTTTGCGGCGAGCGGGGTCCAACAAGCGGTCGGGCTGACGGCGGGGCGCGTCCGTAGCTAATTACGGCGAAGGCAAAGCAGGGGTAAGAAGGGAGCAGGAATCGGCCGCGGGAAGGCCAGAGAGCTCTCAGACCATGTAGATCTTCAAGCGGCGCTGGAGGTCAGGCTCATGATTTCGACGACGGAGCAGTAAAAGAGTGAAAGACATGCCAGAAGACAAAGAGAAACAAAAGGGAACAGGACGAGGGGGGGAGGCGGAGGTGGCGGAGAACAGAGAAAAGGATGGACGGAGAGGAAGGGAGCAGATAGGAGGTGCAATTCAAAGAGAAGGGAACGAGGCAGAACGAAGCGATGGAGGCAGGGATGATCGTGTGAGGGAAAGGGGGAAAACGGAGAAGGAGTCAAGTGGAAGGGTGAATGAGAGATAGAGGGGATACTGATGATGGAGGGACGGAGGGAAGGGAAACTTGGAAGTAAACGCAATATGCAAGCACACCAGGCGGGAGGGAAGGGGGGAATGTGTAACCAGCCTCGAGCTAATCCGTATCCCTAAAGTTGTGGCAAAGGCGACGACAACCTTAGGGATGTGCCCGTAGAAACTGGGCACAGCATAGCGATATGGGGACAAGGTGGTTGAGATCATGTAAAATTAGGGGGTGCCAAAGAGTAGGATATACTTCAGGCGGTTCGTGAAAGATATGAGGGATGAAGCGCAAAAGAAATAACTCACTCGTTGATGCCCCGCTGAGCTTCAGCGTCAGCCTTCTCCACGATCCATACTGGCAAGCCACGCGAGGCAGACGGGAGATTTACCCCAGTACGTAGCGCACGACACCCCTCCTGAACACCTCCTACTCCTCCTCCTTCTCCTCCTTTTCCTCCTCAGCCAACCCCCTCCTCGTGCACGACCTCGTCCTCTTCCCCCCCCTCCCGACGAGACCCCCCTCTCCCTCCACCTCCTACTGGGAGTGGGGGCGCATTGACCAACACAGGAGCAAGAGAGGTCGAGCTAGGTGGGCGCACCTGCTTCGCCATGATAGCAGCACGATGACCAGTCAAAGCCGGCCGCCCTGCCGCAAAGGCCTTGCTTGCAAACTGGACGCTGCGCTGGAGCCGAGGCAGCTGCGGAACGAAACCAACAACTACTACGAAACGATAGTGCGATGTGCAGCTGGACACTTGGAAATAGCGATGCGCTCCAATGTCCTGCCGATTCACCTCGTGGGTGAGAGCCCAAGTCAGCCCAACGATCGAATGATCTGTCCACGCTCCACTTACTACGCCTGACCCGTTGCTTCCACCTCAACAATATAATTGTCCTTCTGATCATCCCGGTCGTCGTTGTTTCGTCCTCCTCTACCCCCTCTCCTCCCCATCCTCCACCCTCCACCCTCCCTCATCCCCCTGTCCCTCCCACGGGTCTCCTCCACCTCCTCCGCCTCCTCGTGGTCGCCGTCGTCGTCGTCGAGGCCGTCGTCGTCGTCCCTCTTCTCACTTTCCTCCTTCAGCGAGTGCCACCCCTGGACTTGGAAGAATGGGAGGTAATCATCCTCTCTATCCCGAGTCTTCCTCCTGTTGAAACCAGCCCGAGGGTTCCGATTCGGGCAGAGATGGCTGGCGCAAGCGAGACACGACATCACACACACACACACACATGCCACTTCCAACATCGCATGCCCGAGCTAGTCATGAATCTGACCCTGGAGTCACGCCCTGGCAAGCTCTTCCCTCATCCCTCCTCCTCCTCCTCCTCCTCCTCCTGGTCCTCCTCCTCCTCCTCCTCCTCCTCCTCCTCCTCCTGATTCCTGATGGCGTTAAAGTCTCTCCTCCTCCTCATCCTCCACATTATCCTCCTCCTCTTCCTCACACTCGCCCTGCTCTTCCTCCTCCTCCTCCTCCTCCTCCTCCTCCCCCTCCTCCTCCTCATCATCCCCCTCCCCGTCCTCTTCCTCCTCCTCCTCCTCCTCATCCCCTCCTCCTCCTCCTCCCTCCTCCTCCTCCTCATGTCCCTCCTCCTCCTCCTCCCCCTAACCCTAACCCTCACCCTCACCCTCGCCCTGCTCTTCCTCCTCCTCCTCCTCCTCCTCCTCCTCCTCTTGCTCCTCCTGCTACTCCTCCTCCTGCTCCTGCTCCTCCTCCTCCTGCTCCTCCTCCTCCTCCTCCTCCTCAAACTCCTCCCCGTCCTCACCCTCCCCCTTCGCTGGTTCCACTCCCAACCGCGGATCTGGAAACGTGTGCACGGAGACGCTGGTGATCAGAGTCTTCAGCTGCAGTGCTGGGATCGGCGCAGGCGCGCGAGCGCACATAGTCAGCCGAAGAGCTGGATTCAGCTCGTGCGACAAGGACAGCAGTGAGCAGAAAAGATCAGCTACAACACTGACTCCAAGCAAGCAGCGGGCGACATTTCAATTCGGTTACAACGCTGGGGGGTACTCATGAGAGAATGGCGGCAGTGGGCGAATGATCGTATCGACATCGCTGGGGGCAGTTCATGCGGAACGGAGCTGTGGGCGGAAACTCGATATCCTGACAGGCCATGAACGACATAGCAGCTACAACGCTGACAGTAGCCCAGGCGAGACGGCATACAGTGAGCGGTGCATCAGCTACAACGCTGGACAAATCTCAAGCGAGAAGGGCGGCAGTGAGCGAAAGTACGACCACAACACTAGTGTTAGTTCGTGCAAGAGGGATGGGAGTGGGAGTGGGCGACATATCAGCTACCACGCTGGGAGTAGGTAGTGAATGCAGGTGGGCGGCATATCACCTACAGCGCTGGGAGCTGGTCCTGCGAGAAGGCGAATGGGCGACATATCAGCTATAACGCTGGAAATAGTTCGTTCGACAAAGGCGGCAACGAGCGAAACATCAGCTACACCGCTGGCCCTAGTTCATTTGAGCAGGGCGGCACCGAGCGACACAACAGCTACAATGCTGGGGGTAGTTCTTGCGAGAAGGAATGCAGTGGCAATGCACGCGGTCATTGCGAAGAGTGGGCGAACGGGCTGCGGGTGAAGCCGAGCCAGGCCCGTCACATGATCCCTGCCGCATGGCGGGGACCAGGGTATAGGTGGGCGAAGCAGAGCCACGCCCGCCCTATGACCCAACCACGAACGGGACCAGGGTGGAAGAGGGTGCGCGAAGCTGGAGCCAATACTAGCTACAGGCGGGCCCTATGCGAAAGGCTAGACAGTTCGGGAACCGCACCATGTCGCCGAAAGATCGGATTTGGGTATGGTGAACGCCTTTTGTTCCGCCAGCTCCATGTCACCGCGCAATGTGGAGTTGATCAAGCAGGCAGAATCAAACAGAATCCTCCTCCTCCTCCTCCCTCTCTACGCCCCCTCCGCTTCCCTCTCCTCCTTGTCCTCTCTGCCTCCTTCTCGTCCTCTTCCTCTTCCCGTCTTGTTCCGAGACGCTTGCCGCTAAAAGTTATGTTGCCAGTACAACTGATATGACTGCTGATGCAGCTCCCCATCAGCCATCCTGTAGAAAGGGATGAGTGTACCTGAAAGCATATCTGCATGTGCCCACTCCCTGGGGGACAGAGCCTGCAGTAGGAGCCGGGATGCCCCCCAGAGACGCGCGCGCATTGAGGGCAACGCGCAGTGAGGTTTGGGGTAGGGGGATGCGGGCGCCGCCACCGACATGGCCTGCAACATCTTGACACATCCTCCCGCGGCTCCTCCTCGAATTCCTCCCTCTCCTTCTCGTGCTGCTGCGGTTGATGCTGCCGCCGCCGCTGCTGCTCACGTCGCCGCTGCTCGTCGTCCCGGCTCCCGCTCTCGACCTCGCCCCTCGGGTCGCCGCCTTCCTCGCGCGCTGCTCGTGCTCCTCGTCCCTGCGCGCCTGCGCATAACAACAGGGGAAGTAGCATTAAGTGGGGCGTGTCCCCCGTACAGGGGGGTTTTCGACGAACAGTAAAACAGACTCAAAAAACACTCAAAACATGGGCAAATATACTCAAAATATAGTCCCCAGTCGGAGCAAGAAGAGGGGACGGCCGTGGCGATGACAACGAGCACGAACGCGAGGAGGCGGAGAGGCACGTACACGAGGAGGCACGAACAACGAACCCGAGGAGGCACGAACACGAGGAGGCACGAACACGAGGAGGCACGAGCACGAGGAGGCACGAATAACGAACACGGGCACGAGGAGAGGCGCGCGGAGGTCCGCCGATCCCGGCCTGCGGTTTTTTTTTCAACGAGGCTGCGCTCGGGCCTCCGTTCGGCGGAGGCCACTGACTGCCTGCCAGAGCACCCCAACCGAACTTTAGGTCGGGCATGTCCCCCTACAGGGAGATTTTGGACGAAAAATGAAGAATAGTCCAACAACATGCAAACAGTACCCCACAATACGCACAAAATTGTCCCCCTACTTTTTTTCTATGTTTGAATATTCCCCCTGTAGAGGGACAAGCCCGACTTAAACCTAACCGGAAGACCCCGATTTCGGGTTGGGGAGGGGGTACGGGTGTCACATGTGTTTTTGTTGCACTGTTCCCCGACGCCACCCCCACCACTGGAAATGGAGGGCAAACCGGGGCCTTGGGGTTGGGTGGGGGTGGTTTGAGGGGATCATCGGGGGACCTCTGCCGGGGTGGGGGGGAGAGGGCACTGAATCCCAACCGTCCAAAGAGCGGCCGAAAGGGGCACAGGAGGCCACCAAGACAGTCCAACGGGCGCACGAGCTGGTCCAAGAGCGCTCCAGGATGCCCAAGATGGCCTCGAGACAGCCCAAGAGGCTTTCAAGATGCTCCAAGAGGGCTCCTAGAGGACCCCCCAGACGACCCGAAAAGGCTAAATCGACCGAAATCGCCTGTTCGGTCTCAAGAGCGCCCAAGATTGTCCAAGAGGCCCCCAAGACCACCACTATACGGCCCAAGATGCCCCCAAGAGAGGCCCAAGAGGGGTCAAAGATGGCAAAGCTGGCCCCAAAGACGGCCCCAGAGCTCCCACGACGGCCCCAAGAGGGGCTCAATAGAGGAACTCGAACTACCTCTTCGAACCCTTCACCCCAAGATGGCCCCAAAAGCCCCCAAGAGACTCCCGAGTAAAGAGGCCTCCAAGAGGCCCCAAAGAATACCCCAAGAGACCTTCAAGAGGCCCTCAAGAGGCCTCCAAAAAGCACCGACAAGGCCACCGGGAGGCCCCGGCAGGCGCTGCCTCGCGCGCTGCCAGCCCAGAGGTTCATGGTCTGACTCGGTGGCACTGAACTAAGACCCAGCGAAGACCTCTGAACAAGTAAAACCTCAAATCTCTCCACTCCTCGCTACGCGGTGGCCGCCCTCAAACACGAGGAGCGTCCCGGATCGGCGGCACAGGCCTGAGATTACATGATGGTGCGTGCCTTCCAGCAGACATACTGGTTATGCACCGCCAGCTGTGCAGATGCGGCCCAGAGGGCAAGCGGCAAAAAGACCACACCAAGGTAGACCGAAAAACAGCCTCAGAGATGCAACACAACATGCAATTCAAGAAACAATCACATTAGCGCAACGAACAGGCAGCCAGAGGAAAAGAAAACATGACGAACTACAAAAATGACCAAACGTGGCTCCCGCCAAACATGCTGGAAACAACAAGAGGGAGGAGGGGGACGGGGAGGAGGAGGGGGAGGGAGGAATGGCGGGGCGGAGGGCAGGCCTGCGCTGGCTGCCGCAACCGCGCGTGGGGTGGAGTGGCGTGCGAGATGCACCATTCAAGACTCAGGTCGAGCAACAATTTAAAAGCAAAAATCAAGAATAGTCAACAAATACTCAAAAATCGTCCCCGGTCTTGACTGTTTTCGAATATTCCTCCTGTAGAGGGACGTGCCCAACTTAATTCAAGACGGATCGCCGCTGCCCCCGCAGCGGCAGCCCCTGCCCCAGCAGGCGGTCCCGGGGGGCCTTGTAGTTGAAGTTGCAAACTCCGGTGTACCCCTGGCGAAAGGCGAGGGGGGGAGGTTGGGGGGAGAAGGAGGAAAAGAAGGAGGAGGAGGAGGAGGGGGAGGCTGGGGGGAGGTGGGGGGGGAAAATTAGCCGACCCCCAGACAGGGGAACGACAAATAACATAAGCAAAAAACTCGGAGGTCCGCGGGGATTTCTTGGATCCGCGCTGTACCCTCCCTCCCTGGCACGCCGAGCGCTCCAGGGGCGGCGCCAAAGGCGCCGCCAGGGGGCCACAGCGCCGATACAAGAAATCCGCGCGGACCTCCGAATTATTATGTCTATGTCATTGTTCGTTGCCCTACCAGAGGTCTCGACCCCTTTCCTCAGGACCAGCGAGAAACGGGGGGGTCGGCCCTGAGCCGAGAGGCAGCGCCAGAAAGGGGCGCTGCGCCACCGCCGGGCCCAGACCTCTGACAGAGAAGTCGTGCTCGACACTGGTGGCACGCGCCACAACGTCACGCTGCGCGTCTGCTCCGCGAAGGGAGGCGGAGGAGGTCCTCCGCACAACCCTTAGACCCTATCTCTATCCCTAATTCCGTTCATCTTCCTCCTCACCTCCTCCGCCTTCTCCTCCTCCTAATCATCGGCCTCCTTCTCCTCCTCCTCCTCCTCCTCCTCCTCCTCATCATCATCATCATCATCAGCACCGCCAGCATCATCAGCATCATCAGCATCATTAATATCATCATCATCATCAGCAGCATCAGCACCAGCATCAGCATCATCACCATCATCATCATCATCATCATCATCATCGTCATCAGCAGCATCATCATCACCATTATCATCATCAGCAGTAGCAGCCTTAAAAGACCCATCACCATCATCATCGTCAGCATCATCAGCTGCACCATCATCATCATCATCATCAGCATCATCATCATCGTCATCATCATCATTATCATTATCATCATCATCAACAACAGCATCGTCATCATCATCAGCAGCACAATTCGCATCATCACAGTCAGCAACATCATCATCATCAGCACACTCAGCATAATCATCAACAACGGCATCGTCATCATCATCATGATAATCACCATCATCATCATCATTATCATCATCATCGCAATCAGCATCACAATCACCATCCGCATCCTGAGTATCAATGATCATCATCAGCATCATTATCATAATCATCATCATCACCATCATCATCATCACCATCATCATCATCATCATCATCCTTGTATAGTAACCCCCCTCGTCATCCGACGCACCATGATCATGGTCACGGCCAATATGAACATCGTCGTCATCATGGTCATCCTCGTCCTCGTCGTCGGCATCATTATCCATATTATCATTCCCAGCAGTCACATCAGCATTACCATCGAAATCATCATCAACGTCATCATCAACGTGACGATCACCATCACCGTCCCATCACCATCACCATCACTGTTACCATCGCCATCGTCGTCATCATCATCATTATCGACATTCTCATCATCACCAGAGTGAGGGGGCCGAGCGGTCATTCAGTGTCCCTGGGTGCGTGGCTGAAGTGGAATTCCGCGGTGCGGATTCTCGTTGTTGTTGTTTGTTGTTGGTGTTGTTGTTTGTTGTCGTCGTCCCACCCGCAACCCGCCCCGCGACCCACCCGCGACCCAACCCGCGACCCACCCCGCGACCCACCCGCGACCCACCCGCGACCCACCCGCGACCCACCCCGCGACCCACCCCGCGACCCACCCCGCGACCCACCCCGACGACCCACCTCGCGACCCACACCGCCCCGCACCGCGACCCGCCCGCGGCCCACCCGCGACCCACCCGCGACACCCGCGACCCACCCGCGACCCACCCGCGACCCACCCGCGACCCACCCCGCGACCCACCGACCCAACCCAAACCACGTTCAAGGTACAAACCACAATTTTCGGCGCCTGCGGCGGGTTTTTTTTCCATTCCTTCCAGGTGGAGAGCTCCCGCGACCCACCCCGTGACCGACTCGCGACCAACCCGAGACCCAAAACCACGTTCAGGGTACAAACCACACTTTTCGGCGCCCGCGGCGGGCATCTTTTGCATTCGTTTCAGGTGGAGAGCCCGCGGCCCACCCACGACCACGTTCAGGGTACAAACCACATTTTTCGGCGCCTGCGGCGGGCATCTTTTGCATTCGTTCCTGGTGGAAAACCCGCGGCCCACTCGCGACCCAAACCGCGTTCAAGGTACAAACCAATTTGTTTGGCGCCTGCGGCGGGCTGTTTTTGCATTCCTTGCAGAAGGAGGCGGAGAGCCCGCGACCCACCCGCGACCCAAACCACGTTCACTGAACAAACCAATGCCGCACAAGCGCGGCGGCAGATGTTCGCATGCCGTCTGAGCCCGCAAGGACCTCTTGAAGGCCCGCGCATCCACACCACCCCGTCCAGCAACTTTGCCCTGGCGAGTTGCCTTGATCAGAGAAGTCGGGGAGCATAAAGTGGAAAACAGGATTGTGTTGCAGTTACCATGGGAAAGGAGGGGGAGGCAGGAGGAGTAAACAGGGGACGAGGAGGACGCGGAAGAAGAGAGGATGTAAGGAGAATGTGGAGAAAGAAACGGAGGAGGAGCAGGAGGACGGGGAGGGGGAGGAGGGCGAGGAGGTGGAGGAGGAGGACGAAAAGGGGGAGGAGGGGGAGGATGATGATGATGATGATGATGACGACGACGACGACGATGATGATGATGATGATGATGACGATGCTGATGATGATGATGATGATGATGATGATGGTGATGATCATGATGATGATGGACGACAATGGGAGGACGATGATGGAGGCCGATGAGGAGGAGGACGACAATGGGAGGACGATGATGAAAGGACAAGGGGGGGAGAGGGGGGAAGAGGAAGAAGAGGAAGAGGCCGAGGTGGAGGAGGAGGATGAGGACGAGGACGAGGACGAGGAGGAGAGCACCATCGACAGGGAAGGTGGGGGCCACGAGGTCCGCCGGCTCGACGACGCCCGCGTCGCCCGCGCCCGCCCCCTCACTCTTATCCGCAATTGCGGGGTGCTATAATTTGCAATCGTCCACCATCATCGTCATCATCATCAGCGTCGTCATCCTCCTCATATTCGTCACCACCGTTGTCAACTATCCCCCGTGACCTTCCGATCACAAACATCACCGTCACCACCATCATCAACATCATATAACCAATAACATACGTGTCACCATCGTCGCCGTCATCCATCTCATCATCATCATCATCATCATCATCATCATCATCATCATCATCATCATCATCATCATCGTCATCATCATGATCACTACCATCACGGTTATGGTCGACTTCATCGGCATCAGCATCATCATCAACATCATCACCATTATCATCATCGTCATCGGCATCGTCCACATCGTCGTCATCATCATCTGTATCATCATCACCACCATCACCAGAATCATTATCAGCAGCATCATTCTAATCACCATCACCAGTACCAACAGCATTCTCATCATCACCACCACCCCCACCTCCACCCCACATCATCATCATCATGATCATCATCACCACCACCACCATCATCATCAGCAGCATCAGCATCAGCATCGTCATCGTCATCGCCATCCACCACCTCCCCCCTCCTCTTCTTCCCTCGATACCTCCCCAATTCCCTGCATTCACCAGAAAGGAGGGGGCGGACGAGGGAAACTGGAGGGGAGGCGGCCGGGGGCGGGGCAGGACTCCGCCAGGAAGGGAAGGCCGAGGCGGAGCGCAGGGAGCGGGAAGGACGGGCGAGGAGGAGGGCCGGCGGGAGGGGCGCCCAGCAGCCCAGGAGAGCCGCAGCAGCGGCGCGGCCTTCAGGAACCGTCGCATAACGTCCAAGTGCTCCCGGGGCACCTGCCGCGCCGACTTGCCGACCTCGCCCGCGGGTCAGCGATCTCTCTCTTTCCCTCTCTCGGCCACGGTGTCATCCTGACGCCGCCATCGAAACTAGCTACTGCTCCTCTCGGAGGCGCGCACAAGGGCACAAAGGGGCAGGGGAAGGGGGAAGGCTGCTCAGAAGGAGACTGCTCCTTAGAAGGCGCCGGCCTCACGTCTTCAGACAAGGCGCGCGCCTTCTGAGAAGCAGGGGTGCTTCTAAGAAGCCTTCCCCCCTCCTCCTGTCCCCCTCTGCGCGTGGCCGATCCTCCTCATCCTCCTCCTCCTCCTCGAGACCGTTTCTTTTGAATCGGCGATAGCCCGGTTTATCCCAGGGGGGGAAGGAGGGGGGGCCAGCCATAACCTAACCCTCGCGCTGTGGGCAGCCCTGCATATGCCCTCGCGCTGTGGGCAGCCCTTGCCCCCCCCGCGGACCTGCACAACCAGCAAGGGGGAGGGGGGGGGGGGGCAAGCCCGATAACCGGGGTCATCGCCGGACCCTACAAAATTACTCACTGCGTGGAGCTCCCCATTGCATCTCATGTTTATGTCATGCCATAGTGAGCGTCTGTTCATGAGCGAACTGACGAGCAAACCGCCGGAGACATCCCCGCAAAATGGCCGCGAACGGGCCCGTGAAAACACACCTGGCGGCTCCCCTTAGGGGTGCTGAAACCAGCGCCCCGCCTGAGACATCCTCACAATCTGCTCTGAAAGCAAAGGATGTTGGGCATGAAAACAAGCAAACCGCCTGAGACATCCCCACAAACACACCTGGCGGCGCTGAACGGGCCCGCTCTGAAAACAAAACGAGCCTGGACGGCTCCCCTGGCGGCTAGGGGTGCTGAGAGACATCCTCAGCGCCCCGCAAACCGCCTGAGACATCCCCACAAACTGGCCGCGAACGGGCCCGTGAAAACTGGCGGGTCCCCTTAGGGGTGCTGAACCAGCGCCCCGCCTCTCACAATCTGCTCTGAAAGCAAAGGATGTTGGGCATGAAAACGAGCAAACCGCCGGAGACATCACCACAAACTGGCCGCGAACGGGCCCGTGAAAACACCCCTGGCGGCTCCCCTTAGGGGTGCTGAAACCAGCGCCCCGCCTGAGACATCCTCACAATCTGCTCTGAAAGCAAAGGGATGTTGGGTATGAAAACGAGCAAACCGCCTGAGACATCCCCACAAACTGGCCGCGAACGGGCCCGTGAAAACACCCCTGGCGACTCCCCTTGTGAGTCTGAGTATGACTAGGTCTGAGTATGAGTAGGTCTCAGTCCGTGCGCTGAGTAACTCAGACTATGAGAAGGTCTGAGTATGTGTAGGTCTGAGTATGAGTAAGTCTGTGTATGAGCAGGTCTGCGAACGAGTCTGGGTATGAGTAAGTCTGGGTACGAAGGAGTCCCAGCATGAGTAAGTCTGAGTATGAGAAAGGTCTGAGTAGGCCTGCATGTTGTGTGTTGAGTAAGTCAGACCATGAGAGGGTATGGGTATGAGTAGGTCAGAGTATGAGTAAATCTGTGTATGGGTAGGTGTGTTGCTCGCTGATTCTCGGAAGTCGGCGGCGTCCGAGTAGCAACAAGAACCCCACCTTAGGATATGGGGAAAACAGCCCCCTCCTCCTCCTCCTCCTCCTCCTCCTCCTCCTCCTCCTCCTCTCTTCTCCTCCTCCTCCTCCTCTCCTCCTCCTCCTCCACCACCACCACCTCCTCCTCCTCCTCCTCCTCCTCCTCGTCCTCGTCCTCGTCCTCGTCCTCCTCCTCTCCTCCTCTCCTCCTCCTCCCCCTCCTCCTCCTCCTCCTCCGCCTCCTCCTCCTCCTCCTCCTCCTCCTCCTCCTCCTCCTCCTCCTCCTCCTCTTCCTCCTCCTCCTACTCCTCATCAGATATCGGGCAAGGGGCAACCCAGGCCGACGGAGGATGACCGTGTTGCGTGCGTGACGTGCGCTTTCAATCATCAACAGCTTAAAGTACTCAAGCTTGAGGGGGGGCAGATAGGTGTGAGTAGTCTGCTGCCTCTGCCGACATCTTCACATACTTAGCGTATTCGGGCGTGTGAAAGATCTCCTTCGGCACTGGACGCTGGCCAGCAGGAGGCTCATCACGCAGGCGAAGGACCACCACCACCGCCGCATGGTCCGACACTTGCTCGGCAGCTAAGAGTTCAGGCTGGTCTACCACCTCCCCACCCGAGGCGTATTGCGAGAGAACCCAGCCAGGCAGCGAGGAGAACACCCGATCGATAAACGAGAAACATTTCTCCTGATCATTAGACTGGGAGAGGGTCGACAGCTCGAACTCAACCGAGTGCTGGAAAGCCGAGCGCCACTCAGGAGGTAGAGGACGAGGTTCGAGTTCAACAGACCCACTCACGGGGTTGAGCGGGAGCGGGGCGAAGGCAGGAAGGTTGAAATCCCCAGAGATAATGACCATGCGGCTCAACGGATCTTCTTTAGCTAGGGCCAGCGAGTCCTGAATCGAGGTTAAGAGCAGACGACGTTCTCCCTGCGAGAGGCCAAAATTGTGAATGTTGTAGTGCCAGGCCCAAGACACGTCATTCAACGAACCAATATTAGTGAGGAGTGCTCGCCCATCGATGAGGGGAAGCGGAGTGACAACAGGACGCTCGTGTCCAAACCTCGTGCGCCTCTCCGCATAAGCTAGAAAACGCGGGTAGAGGGTGACCACACCTCCAGCATTCGGAGAAGGATGAAAGGAGAAGGAGGCCGCAAAAGGAAGGTGGAGGTGGTGGAGGAGATCCGTAAGCTCAGGCCCATCGCCATGAACTTCTTGCAGCGCCACAATGCTACCACGCACGAGCAACCTACGCAAAAACCTGATCTTTTTCGCTCTGGCTGGCGGCTCGAAGTGAAACGAAGCGCGCGCATTCAACGTCACGATGCGAAAGGTCGAGGTCGAGGAGGAGTGAAGAGAGGAGGTACCGTGCCACAGCACGCTGAGACTGCTAGGAGCTCCACACTGTTGGAGCTGGGCCCGCAAGGGCTCTCTCCACGAGCGGGGCAAGCTGGGTCTGATCCAGCCCTTTTTGCACAAGGTTCGCCGCCGCCCACCCCACAGTAGGCACATCGTCGGATTCAACAGGCGTGACCTTAACCAGCGGGCGCCAGTTGGTCGAAATCTTTCCCTTGTATTTATCAATGAACAAGCGGCGCTGCGGGAACTGCTCTTCCAGCACGCGACGCACGGCTTTGCAGGAAGTCTCACGTTTAATTGAGCATGTTTTTTTTTATCTGGCCTAACACAGAGCTCAACGGTCTCAGAAGTGGTCGACGTCGTCTGGAAGCGGCGCCACATCGTACCCTGACCCCCGTCGGCACGGCGTGTGCGAAGATTCCCTAGACATTGCTGAACACGGCGAGCGGCGAGCCCAGTGGGTCCTGTGAAGCGGATGGTGTATTTCTTGCTGGTCGGCTCTCCCTCCTCGAGCCAATCGTCCTCCTCGATGTTACTATCCTCGAACCAGGAACGAACTCCATCTGCAACAGCTGTTGCAGTGACGAGCTGCTTGGACCTCACGATGACGATGCCCTGGTTGATCTCGCGATTGAACGAGCTGCCAGGCCTGAACTGCTTGGTCGCTGGCGGCTCCTGCTTGACGATGCCGAGCTCTTGGCGAAGCTTGCGCATATCCTTCTCCACCTCAGCCAATCTATGAGAGGTAGTCTTCTGCTCGAGCTCGACGATGCCGATGCGGCGCCCGACCTGTTTGTGCAAGCCCTCGTACGACTGGTTGATGGCCGTCTTGGGTCCTGAAAGGGCTGCATTGACGCTCTCCGAGACGGCTCCGACATTTGCCAAGACGTTCTGCATACTCTCGTCCATGGATTGCTTGAAATCGTGGAACTCCTGACGCAACTCAGAATCAACATGCGTGCGACGCTTATCATCATGCACATGCCGAGGCGAAGCTGGTGGCGTCCGAAACTCCTCACCACGCCGCCCCTGGCTGGGGAAAGTGGCGGTGGCGTCGGCGTCCGTGGCGAACTTTCGGCCGCGGCGACTGCGCCACGGTCGGGTGTCGGCACCTGCGCATTGCTGGAGGCTGGCATCCCTCGCCAACTGGTGCCGTTGGCACCCACAGGGAAAATACAGAGCAACGGAATGTGAAGGTGACTGAGCTAATGAAGAGGAAGGCGCGCTGGCACCTACCTCGCTCGAGGACAGCGACGGATGGGTCCAAAGCCAATCGAAACACCTCGGGTGGCCCACCCTTCGTTACGTTTAGCCTTGAACCAAAATGGCTTGAGCCAAAATGGCTACGGACCTCCTCCTCCTCCTCGTCCTCCTCGTCCTCCTCGTCCTCCTCCTCCTCCTCGTCCTCCTCCTCCTCCTCCTCCTCCTCCTCCTCCGCCTCCGCCTCCTCCTCATCCTCCTCCTCCTCCTCCGCCTCCTCCTCCTCCGCCTCCGCCTCCGCCTCCGCCCCCGCCTCCGCCTCCGCCTCCTCCTCCTCCTCCTTCTCCTCCTCCTCCTCCTCCTCCTCCGCCTCCGCCTCCGCCTCCGCCTCCTCCGGCTTCTCCTCTGTCGGCGGTACAGGCCGACGGTGAAGCTGGAGGCTGCAGGAGCTCAGCCTGCTGGCCACTACGGTCATCAAGTATACGGGGTGCATGGCTCGGCAATGCTGAACATGAGGCAGCGTCTGGGGCATGTCGCGAGTTTTGCCCGACGAGGGCGGTGCCTGACGACGGTGTTGGACTTAAGGTACGTCGACCAGGACCCAGGCTACCGCCTCCCTTTCGACAGTCTGAAGATGTGGTTACAAGCCTGGTTTAGTGAGAAACATCTGCGTGCTAGCATTCAGCTTGCCTGGCCTGCCGTGGCCAAACAATTCAGGGGCATGGCCCCGTCGCTGCGCAGCAGGAATGTGCGCGGCCCTCTTTCAGCAGTCATCACATATCTTTTGCAGTGCGATTGGGACCCTGTGTCGGCCACAGAGTGGGGGACCAAACCTTGCGGAGCCGAGGGCCGTGAGGCTTTCATTTTCGACGGGGACCCCGGGCCTGACACGGAGTTTAGCGACCTCATACATGAGTTCGAGTCCACCGTCAAGCGCAAGCAGTGGGAGGCTGCTGCGACCCATTTCTGCGGCGGTGGGCTGGAGCACGGGGTCGACAACAGATCCTATCGTAGCTATATCCAGTCCTTAGAGCGGGCCCACAAGGGGCACCAGCTTGCAGAGCTCATGCTCTGCATCGCGGCAGGCGGCTCATGACCGCTGCAGAGTCTCTGACGAAGTGGGGGGCCTCGAGAGCACTCTGTGCCCTAGGTGCAAGGAGGCCCCCGAGACGCAGCTTCATCGGTGCTGGGCGTGTCCGAAGAACGTGGGGTCTCCTGCCTTCGAAGCGTCAGAGTGTCTTGTGGCGGAGGCTTATAGCCAACACGAGTCTGAACCCTGTTTTTGGCTGAGGGGCCGTTTGCCCTCGGAGTGGACATCCACTCCAGCTCCAGCGAACGAACCCTCTTGGCTCGCCAGCGGGGTCGAGGGCCCTTTGATGTCAGGGTCGCTGGGCACAGGCTCAGCGACCAAACCACGTCTGCTTTTCGGTGACGCCAGCGGGGGGCATGAGTCGAGAAGCGAGGGCCTCCGCAGAGTGGGCATCGGTGTTGTGGCAGTGTCATCTTTCAGTCCTGTTGTTATTGATGCCTCCATTCGAGGCCCTCTTCATGGCCGCCGTCAGACTGCTCCGAGGGGAGAGTTGATGGGGCATTACCGACAACGAGTCGGTGATGGTTGGCTGGCATCAGCAGCGTTTTGATCGGCCCCAAGGCGACAACGCCGATCTGTGGTCCAGGCTTAGCAGATTGCGCACCAGTCGTGATTTTGACCAAGTCACCGTGCTGCAGGTCTCGTCACACCAGTCCGCTCGCGAGCTTGCCGACTCGAGTCTCTCGTGGATGGCGCTCGGGGATGAAGCTGCGGACGAGATGGCGGGGCTGGCCGCTACAGAGGCGCGTGTGCCAGCTTCTTCCCGGCACAAGGTCGCCCGCACGGAGCAGATGGCCAGGTTGGTGCGCCGTCGCCTCTTGCGTGCCACTCTTGGGGCGATCGCTGAGGAAAAGCGTTGCGGTGCCCGTGCAGTGGGGAAAAAGTCTCGTTGCTCCCCCCCCTCTGCCTCTGCCCTTGCTTTCTTCTCTTCCTCCCACTCTTTGTCCGAGGATGGAAAAAGTTGCCTGAGATGTCGTGGGAGCGCGTCTCAGGCCTCCCTGACAGAGTGGAGGCACAGCCGGTGGTTCGAGCTAATGCAACAAGACCAGTATTTCTCACGGGCGCCGAAGGGTCAGTGTGTGCACATCGGAGGGCGTTGGACTCATCCCAGCCATCACCTCATATATAGTCACAAGTTGAGTGGTCGGTTGTGCAGCTCGTGTGGGTTTTATGGCTGCCAGCAGATGCGTGGTTTAATTTCAAAGTGTTTAGCGTCTCCCGAGCTTCCCCCAGACAAGCGTGGTCATATCACGCCGACCAGGAGGAGTTACATCGAGAGAGATTACAAGGGTTTATGGCCCAAGCACTGAAGTTTGAGTCCCACCAGCCCTTTGGGCGTGAGTGGTTTAGAGAGCGCTCTATGTCCTCAACCCCCCTTCTTCCCCTTCGGGGAGGGGTTTACCCCTCCCCCTACCCCCTCCCCCTGGACCTGGAGAGGGAGTCCCGAGCGTAGTCAGGGGGTTCTTGTTCGACTCCTGGGAGGGCCAAAAAAAGACGACCCTCACGAGGATTCTGGCCCCGACGGGGGGATGCAGTTTGGCCCCTCTGCTCGTCTTTGAAGCAAAACTCATTGATTGTACTACGGTGTTGGCCCCATTTTGGCGTCCTGAGGGGGCCGCGCTCATCGTCCTTCATAGCAGAATCATTGATTTTACGAAGGTTTTGGGCTCATTTTGTCCTTCTCAGGGGGCAGCGCTCACTTGCGCTTCTGAGGAGGTCGCAAGAGGCCCCAAGATTGCCCCACGAGGCCCCCAGGAGGCTCCCAAGAGGCCTCCAAGAGGCCCCCAAGAGGCCCCCAAGACGCCCCAGGCCCCCAAGAGGCCCCCAAGAGGCCCCAAGAGGCCCCAAGAGGCCCCCAAGAGGCCCCCAAGAGGCCCCCAAGAGGCCCCCAAGAGGCCCCAAGAGGCTCCAAGAGGCCCCCAAGAGGCCCCACGAGGAGCCCGAACGACTCACACCAGGACGAGGGGCCCGAACGACTCACACCACGAAGAGCCCGAACGACTCACACCAGGAGGGGCCCGAACGACTCACACCAGGACGAGGCGCCCGAACGACTCACACCACGAGGAGCCCGAACGACTCACACCACGAGGGGCCCCGAACGAACGAGTCACACCAGGAGGAGGGGCCCGAACGACTCAACGACTCACACCAGGACGAGGGGCCCGAACAACTCACACCACGAGAAGCCCGAACGACTCACACCAGGACGAAGATCCCGAACGACTCACACCACGAAGAGCCCGAACGACTCACACCAGGAAGAAGGGCCCGAACGACTCACACCAGGACGAGAAACCCCAAACGACTCAAATCACGAGGAGCGCTTTCTCTCCCTCCTCCTCCGCCTCGTCCTTCTCCCGCTCCCCCCACAAGGAGGATGTACAAGGAGGCGGGAGGAAGGAGGAACAGGGGAGATATGCGGGGCCAAGCGGACACACGCCTGAAAAACACGACTGTCGGCATGCTTCGCGAGAGTTGCTGCTGTGAGATGGGCTGGTGGGGATACGCGAAGCGTAAAGAATTTCCGTGTTGACCCGTCCCTAGCAATGTTTGGGCAAGGATCTTAAGCCTAATTCAACCCGAGCAGACGGCTGGGGGTGGTTGGGTCATGTCACTTCGCTTCGCGATCGGTCCGATCCTGTCCTATCATATCCTATCCTATCCTACCCTACCCTATCCTATCATATCCTATCCCATCCTATCCTATCCTCCTCCTCCTCCTCTTCCTCCTCCTCCTCCTCCTCCTCCTCCTCCTCCTCCTCCCCCACCCCTCACCCCTCATTCCTCCTCACTCCTTCTCCTCCTCCTCCTCCTCCTCCTCCTCCTCCTCCTCCTCCTCCTCCTCCTCCTCCTCCTCCTCTCCCGCCTCCTCCTCCTCCTCCTCCTCTTCCTCCTCCTTCTCCTCCCCGTCCTCTGGACCCCCAACGAGCTCATGACAGCCACGGGGCAGCCCGACGCGCCTTGCGGACATTCGGCCACACGAACGCCTCGCAGTCTGCCTCTGGCGGGGAGCCGCCCCTGGCCCAGCGCCCCCCCCTCTCCCGCGACGGGCGGCCCGACCTCCCAACGCGAGGGGGCGGCCCTCACCCCCCCCCGGGACGAGCGATGGAGGAGTGAAAAGGGGGCGGGGGGGAGGGAGGGACGGGGGGAGGAGGATGGAGGTGGGTTGGAGGGAGGGAGGGGTGGGTGGGACGGGGGGAGGACGATGGAGGAAGGAGGGAGGGATGATGGATGATGATGGAGGTGGGTGGGACGGGGGGAGGAAGAACTGGGTGCCAGGGAGGGAAGGAGGAGGAGGATTTGTTTTGCCCAGCGATCCCTTTGGGCCTAAAAAGGTACAGCAGATCCGCCGATCCACGTGGCTGCCGACCCCTGCATGGGAGCACTGCGCACCCGCAGGCAGGTCCACCGAGCAGCACCCGTGGGTCGGCACACACGGCGCTGGGCCCAGAGGCCCAGAGGAAGGGATGGAAGGACGGGCGCGGGAGCCACGGGGCGATTTGCCGGGAGCCACGGGGCGATTTCCCATAGCTGGGAGGATCCCCCATGGCTGACCGCCTGACCCCCCCCCAGGTCCTGGGGGCCAGGTCGGGCAAACACATCAGCTCGAGGGAGCAGCGGAAGGCCTTGCCGCCGCCGCGGCCTCGCCAGCCTGAATCCGCGCCTGCAGCGCCAGCATCCCTGGAGTCGGTATCAAGCCAGAGGACGAAACTGGCAGACTCACATCATGGGACGGCGGCTATTGCGCCGCAAGGCAGAAGAAAACAACTCCTCGCCGCGAACTCTCACTTACCGCAGCCATCTCGCAGAAGTGAAGATGCAAACCTTAATACATTGTGCGAAGCGTTGTCGGAGCACCAGGCAGCAGCCGCTGTCATCAACATTGGGATACACCCTCCCTCCAAACTCCGTATTCATAGAAAGGCCACATACAAATACTCACTTCCACTGAGGGAAAGCTCCGTGACACGAGGTCGGCAGGAGAGCAAACGAAACGACGAGACTAACGGCGACGACGACAACGGCGATGACATCGACGACAACTGGGGCGAGGGTGGGGCAAGAGAACTCAGAATCGAATCGATGTCGGATCGGCGATCAAAACACATCGGGTGAAAGAAATCGGAAACCGAGTCGGGATTAGTCGAGTCGGCAGAAATCGGCAAGCTAGCGAACCGACAACCAAGTCAGAATCCCAAATCGAGTCGAATCGGAAACGATGGAAATCGAATCGACTCGAGCCGGAAGAGTCGGAACGAACCATGGGTGGGGAGGCCAAGAAGAAAGGGCGGCTGACGACGACGACGACGACGACGACGACGACTAAAACGACAACGACGACGACGACGACGACGACGACGACGGTGCTGACGGTGCTGACTAAATCGAACGGGTCGGGACCCGAACGCTCGGCGCTACGGCCGCGGACGCCGCCTAGCCCGCAGCTCCTCAAACCGTGAAGGCCTTCCCGAGCAGCCCGCCGAGCTCGACGAGCCACCGTCACTTTCCCGCCTCCTTCCAGTCGAAGTGCGAAAATCCCTGCCGTCTTCACGCGGCGACTGCGCTCCGCGCGTCCACGGCCCCGCGCAGCATGCGCCACGCGACTCTCCCCGGAAGTGGATCTCGAGCTCCTCCCAGTCGGACTTCGGGAACACCGCGTTCCGACAGCATGCGCTCTCCAAGCACGGCACCGCACAGTATGCACCGTCGACGACGACGACGACGACGACGACGACGACGACGACGACGACGACGACTGGGTCAAGGTGGGGGGTGGGAGGCCAAGGAGAAAGGAGCGGCAGATGTCGAGGAACAAGGGGGGAAGGCCGGGGCGGGCGGGGCTGCAAGGGGGCGCGGGCGGGCACGATCCTCGTACACCATGCCCACGGCGTCCAAGATCTCCCCGCCGTCCGCGAGCACCGATGTCCGGGGTGGCCGGCGAGCATCGGGGTCGGGGCAGCCGACTTGCCAACTCCGCGGGCTGCGTCCTCCTCGCTCCTCGCTCCTCCTCCTCCTCCTCCTCGCTCCTCGCTCCTCCTCCTCCTCCTTGCCCTCCTCCCCCTCCTCGACAAGACCTGGACGAGCAGTCCAGATTCGTACCATATGCCATTCACGCCATCGCCGACGAGGTCGGGCGATTGGCGCCTCCGCGCGGCTCGAAAAACGCAGCTTGCGCCGCGGGTCCGGCTCGCGGACCCGCGAGGAGGAGGAGGAGGAGGAGGAGGAGGAGGAGGAGGAGGAGGAGGAGGAGGAGGAGGAGGAGGAGGAGGAGGAAGGGGAGGAGGGGGAGGAGGAGGAGGAGGAGGAGGAGGAAGAGGAGGAGGAGGAGTTACGGGCCGGCTCGCGCTCAAGATTTGACAGCACGCCATGGCCCCAGGCGGCTGAAACTCGCATCCAGCTTGGCCTCTCCTCTCGTCTTGGGAAGGAAGCCAAGCTCGGAAGGCCAAGCCCGAGGTGAGGCTGTCCTGGCCGATCTGGGTGTCTCGGTTGCGCCCCATCACGAGCGGCTCTGATGGTTTGCGCGTCTCCCTTCGGCAGCGTAGCAGCATCATGAGCAGTATCCGCGCGGCGCGGGACCACATGCGTCATCGAAGCAGCTCGTGCCGCCGCCGCCTACATTTCCTCGTGTCCTTGCGAAGGCCAACATTCAGGAGGGGAAAAAACACACAGACACAATGAATCGTCGATCCCTACGAAAATATGGGAAAAGATGGGAATTGGGCGGGAAGACAAGAAACTCCGAAAATATGGGGAACATGTGGGGAATCCTTTTTATGTGTGTATTAATGTGTGTGTGTGTGTCTTGTGGTCCCTTTGAAACATGCTCAAAGCCGCCCTGCTCCTCGGTGCGATTCCAAACTTGGACAGGATCCTGCCATGACGACGGACGCCATCACGCACAAAAACTTGAGTCCGCATGAAACCAGGGCTGAACCTAAACGGTGTTTTTCGTTTACGTGTTGTTTTCGTTTTCCCTCGTTTTATCTTCAACCCACCTCTAATTACCGCAAAACGACGTCGAAACGGTAACGGCCCACGAAATCGCCAAAACACCGTTTAGGTCCAGCCCGGCATAGAAGACCGCACCCGGAGAGCGCAGCAAGGCACGAAGAAACGCAAACAACTCAAAGGCAGCAGCGCCGCGGCTCAGATGCGACAGTGTGCCGCGCGCGACAGAAAAAGCACGTTGTGCGGATACTCTGCCTGGAGCGCGACTGCGGCCCAGGCCACTGCTCGGCTCGCGATGAGGGTGCGTCTGATCCACCCAACCCCCATCAAGAAAGACGCGCCCAGACATGGCGGCGGGGCCTCCTCCAAACGAACGCTCGGGAAGAGAGGAGCAGGAAGGCAGCGCGGCATCGGGCACAAGCGGCCTCTCCGCGAGGAGGAGGAGGAGGAGGAGACTCGAGACAACCAGCAGGCGCTGCTGCGGGCAGGAGCTCGCCGTGGCCACCGCAACTGCCAGGCCGACGTGGGAGCGCGCCTGGGGGCTTCCGGCACAACAGGCACAAGGCACCATGTGCAAGGTTGACGGCCCGCGGCCTGCGCTGAGGCCATTGCCCCCCCCCCTCCACAAAATTATCCCGGCAAAGCAACCTAACAGCGATGTGTAGGAGCATATCTGGAAGCATTCCCCTTCAGATTCAGATGAGAATCCAGTTGTAGAATTCTGCTGTTCTCGCAGTCGTAGTCGCATTCGCGATGACAGTCGCAGTGGCAACGGCAGTCGCAGTCACAGCCTCAGCCTCAGCCTGCCTCAGCCTCAGCCTCAGCCTGCCTCAGCCTCAGCCTGCCTCAGCCTCAGCCTCAGCCTGCTTCAGCCTCAGCCTCAGTCTGCCTTCAGCCTCGGCCTCAGCCTCAGCCTGCCTCAGCCTCAGCCTGCATCAGCCTCAGCCTCAGCCTCAGCCTGCCTCAGCATCAGCCTGCCTCAGCCTCAGCCTCAGCCTGCCTCAGCCTCAGCCTCAGCCTGCTTCAGCCTCAGCCTCAGTCTGCCTTCAGCCTCGGCCTCAGCCTCAGCCTGCCTCAGCCTCAGCCTGCCTCGGCCGCAGCATCAGCCTGCCTCAGCATTCAAAATGTGGCCCAGGAATGGAGTTCTGGGAACTAGAAGAACACGAGGTGGCCTACAGTTGGCTCCGGGCATTCAAAATCATGCCCAGGAATGGAGTTCTGGGAACTTGAAGAGCACGAAGTGGCCTACAGTTGGCTCCGGGCATCCAAAATGTGGCCCGGGAATGGAGTTCTGGGAAATCGAAGAGCACGAAGTGGCCTACAGTTGGCTCCGGGCATCCAAAATGTGGCCCGGGAATGGAGTTCTGGGAAGTCGAAGAGCACGAAGTGGCCTACAGTTGGCTCCGGGCATCCAAAATGTGGCCCGGGAATGGAGTTCTGGGAAGTCGAAGAGCACGAAGTGGCCTACAGTTGGCTCTGGGCATCCAAAATGTACGCCGGGAATGGAGTTCTAGCAGCGCCAAGAGCGATTTTGCGCGGCAGCCGCGCCGGGTCCCGCCCCGGGTCCCGCCCCGACCCCCCTGAGGAGTCATGAAGCTCGCTTTTGACCCCACTAGAAACCTATCAGTTTTCGCTGTTAGGTAAAAATGCAATGCCCTCTCTTTCCGCGGGCAGTGGCTTATTGGACCCGAGGAGGCTCTAGGTTGTACCCCTGCCGCAGCTGGGGAACGCCTTCGCGCTCGGCGACTTTCGACGCCGCTCCGCGACCTGAGTGAGCCGCGCAGATCCTGTCATGGGGGCGGCGTCGAAGATATCTAACGCGTCGAACTCTCGACGATACCAGGAGAAGCCGTTGACCTCGAGCCCCGCCCTAAGAGCAGTCGCAGCACGCGCAGAAAAGGGCCCGCAGATGCTGGCCCAAGGGTTCCTCCTCCTCCTCCTTCTCCTCCTCCTCCTCCTCCTCCTCCCGTTCTCCTCCTCCTCCTCCTCCTCCTCCTCCTCCTCATCATCGTCCTTCTCCTCCTCCTCCGCCTCCTCCTCCTCCTCCTCGAACGGAGATGGAAGGCTGTACCGATGTGCGCATCGAAGGCCTCGGTGAAGAGCGCGTCAGGAGACCCGCGGCACCCTGAATTCGCCTCATGCCTGGCGTCGCTTTACCCCCAGATCGAATGAACTAGAGGCCTTCCAGATGGGTCGGAGTAGATGGGGTCGAAGGATCGCTCGGCATCGCCGATACATCGGCGATGCACCGGCGATGCATCGTCGACGTGGGCGATGCATCGGCGACGTCAACGCGAAGCATATCGGGTTCCACGTCGAACCGCATCGCCGATGCATCGGCGATGCGGAGCGATCCTCCGACCCCGTCCACTCCGACCCCATCTGGGAGGCCTAGCGGAACGGAATGAAAAATGACGACTGCAGCCCTAGCCTCCATCCTTCTGCCCCGTTCTCCGAGCCCGACGGATCTGCGATGAAGGTCCCGGGATGGTCCGAGTCTGGGCGAGAACGCCCGGCTCAAACAAAGAAAAAACTGAGACGCCAGGATCTCGGTCGCTTGGCCGCCGCCGCCCCTCGCTGGCCGTCCCCCCCGGGGTCTGTCGAGTGCTCGATGCGGCCCGTGACCAGCTCCTGCAGCACCCACGCGGGCGTCAGGGGACCGCCGAGCCGCCGGTCCGCCTCGGCGGGCCCGCTCACGACGCCCGGGTGCTGACAGAGCCAGGGGGGCGAAGACTGCCAAGGGCTCTGGACAGGAGCTTGGGCTCCCATTTACCTCCTCCTGCTCCTCCTCCGCATCCTCCTCCTCCTCTTCCTCCACCCCGCCGGAATCCAAGGCGCTCAGGGAAAGATAGAGCGTCGCGCTTCTGGCGACTCAGGAGCCTCAACAAACGACTCAGGGCGAAAAACCAGCCCTGTAGGGCCCTGGGGAAGTGGTCCAAACTTCCAGGGGTCCACCCATCCAAGGATTTGGAGCGGCCCGACGTCTGGGACGTGTAGGGGGGGGACTAGCTCCGGGGGGGGGGAACATCGACCTGGAATCCGCGATACATCGCCGATAGATCAGCGATGGACCCCCGAGGGCGAGTCCGCACGCTCCTAGGCAGGGCGGGCTATCGTGCCCCTGTCGGCGACCTGGCGGCAGAGCCGAAACCAGCTGCGTGCAGCCGATGTCGCACACCTCCCTCCCCTGTTCTAGACGAAGATAAAACGCCAAAAACATTAACTTTTGGCGCTTGCAGGTCCGCGAAGATTTCGTGGATCCGCGCTGGACCCGCCAGGGGCGGCGCCGGAGGCGCCGCTGGGGGGCCCAGGCGCGGATCCAAGAAATACGCGCTGGGGGGCCCAGGCGCCGGATCGATTTCCTGCCCCTTTGCACCGCGCCTCCCATGTTGCGCACCCTGGCAGGGTGGCCTCCACGCCAAGGGCATGCCCGCTTGTCCCCGGCGGCGTGGCCGGAAGCAGCAAAGCGCAGCAAATGTTGTATCCCCCCCCGCCCGCTTGCCTTAGCAGAAGAACAATCTTCCGTCTTAAACCGTGACACCGAGGAGGGAGGAGGAGGGAGGAGAGGGGGAAAGGGAGGGAGGAGGGAGGAGGGAGGAGGGAGGAGGGAGGAGGGACGAGGGAGGAGGGAGGAGGAGGAGGAGGAGGAGGAGGAGGAGAGGAGGAGGAGGAGGAGGAGGAGGAGGAGGCCAGCGCAGATTCATTACTGGATCTGCTCTGGACCCCTCGCCCCTGGCGCGCGGTGCCCGCACAGTGGGTCCAGCACAGATCCAGGAGGGTCGGGGATGGACAGACCCCCCTTTAGTAAAACGTGATTTAGTGAAAACGACCTGAGGCCCAAACCTGGCCGGCGCAAGCCTGGAAAATAACGGCCACGGCGCCCTCTCGAGATCCGAAAACGGGCAATTCACTAATCGACGTGTCACTGTTGGGGTCTCCGAAAGGGTCCAGGAGGGAAACGGATCCTGGACTTAGGTCGGACATGTCCTCCTGCGGGCGGATTGGACAGAAAATACAAAATAGTTACAAACAGTTTCAAACGTTGTCAGACATACAAGAAGAACCGTCCCCAAACTGTTTGTTTACCATGGTTGAGTATTCATCCTGTAGACGCACAAGCCCGACTTAGACTTAGCATCCGGAGCCGTTTTTTATGCTGCCCTCTGGGGCCCGTGGAGGACACGCGGAGGACGAAGCGTCAGAAACGCATCCAGGCTCCGTGTTCCTCGAGGATCCGCCTTAGGTTGGGCATGTCCGTCTACAGGCGGAGTTTGGACGGACAATACAAGAATAATCAAAAAAACATCAAACATAATCCAATATGTGTCCCCTGACAATGCTTTACTATTCTGAATGTTCCTCCTGTGAAGGGACATGTCCGACTTAAGGCTCGCCTGCTTCCTGGCGGCTGAGCTCGGTCCCGTCAGCACCCGAGATGTGGCAGTCCTTGCCGAACTCGCCAGACGCAGACTTGAGTATGCAGGGGTACTCGGCCTCCCCTGGCGACGCGTAGTGCACGGGCAGGAACGCCAGCAGCCCGAGCTCCTCGGCAAGCCCCCGCAGCCGCGCCTCGCGAGGTGGGGGCGCCAGGGTTGGGGCAGCACCAGCACAAGGAGGGGGGAGGGGGGGGAACATCGACCTGGAATCGACGATGCATCGCCGAGTAGCCCGAACAGCCCCAAAGATGCCCCCCCTCAGGCCGCGAAGAGCTCCCAAGAAACCCGACAAGAACCCCAAAACGACCGCCAAATGGTTTCGAACCATCTGACAATTGACTTCAATTAAGGGGTCGGCGGATGTGGCTTACGCCTGAAGAATCGACGATGCATCGCCGACGTCTCGGCTATGAGCCCCCGAGCTGCGGGCTCACGCACGCTGCTGGGCGGGGCGGGGCGATATAAGAAATCAACAAATTCGGCCTCTTGGGCCTCTTGGGGCCCCAAGAAGGTTTCAAGACGGCCCAATATGGCCCCAATACAGCCCAAGCCGGCCTCAAGACTGCCCAAGACGGCCCCAAGAGGGCCCATGAGCCCCCCCAAAAGATCCAACAGGCCCCCAAGAAGACTCCCGAAAGCGCCTCCAGAGGCCAAAATCTTTGATTGTCCTATAGTTTTTCGACAATTTCAACGTTCTCGCCTTTTCGGCTCTCAGAAGGCCATGACGGCCCAAGCAGCCTCCAAAAAGGCCCCTAAACGGCCCAAAAAGCCTCCAAGGTATCCCCAAGACGGCCCCAGAGGGCCCCGAGACGGCCAAAAAGAGCCTCCAAGACGGCCCAAGAAACCCCCAAGACGGCCCCAGAGGACCCCAAGAGAGCCCCAAGGCGGCCGCGAGAGGCTTCCAAAATGGCCTCCGAAGTGGCCAGACGGCGTAAGAGCGCCCAAAGACGGTTCCAAGACGTCCCCAAGATGCCCCCAGAGGCTCCAAAGAGGGCCCCAAACGGCCCAGGAGGGTCCCAAGACGGCTCAAAGAGGCCCCCAAGGCGGTCCAAAAAAAAAGCGCTGAGGCGGCCCAAAAGGACCCCAAGATAAACCCCAAGGCGGCCGCGAGAGGCCCCCAAGACGGCCTCCGAAAGGGGCGGAACGGCGCAAAAACGCCCCAAGACGGCCCAAGATGCCTCCAAGAGGCCCCGAGAGGCCCCCAAGAGGCCCCCAAGGAACTCCCAAACAAAAACCTAGAGGCCTCCAAGAAATCCCCAAGAAGCCTCCAAGAGGCCTCAAAGAAGCCCCCACAAGGCTACACAACGACTGGAGCGTAATGTTATTTCCCCCCCTGGGCGAACGACGGCGCAGCGCCAGCCAGGTGGAAGTTGGACACGGCGGCGCGCATGATTAGAGCTGGCGCTGGAAGGAGATATGGGGAGGGAGCATGAAAAGGAGAGAGGGGGGAGAGGCCCCAAAGAAGCCCCCAAGAGGCCCAAAGAACCTCCGAAGAGGCCTCCAGGAGGCCCCCAAGAGGCTCCCAAGAGGCCCCGCGACGACGTAACTGTACGTGCTCAGGGCGTGCACCCCGCGAAGCGAGAGGAATCGACGATGCATCGCCGACGTCTCGGCTATGAGCCCCCGAGCTGCGGGCTCACGCACGCTCCTGGGCGGGGCGAGGCCATCGCGCCCCTGCTGTCGATGAGCAGGCGAGTGGGCGTCGGTGCGTTCCCCCCCCGAGCCCATTACCGTCGGGGCGTTGACCTAAGGAACCCTAAATGAGGAACGAGGCCCCCTTTTTTCACAAGTTGAACTTCGATTTCCCATCGAACACATGAGGAAAACCTGAGGCAAGCTGTGAAACGATCAAGGAACACCGAGGCCCTCCCCAACGAAAAGGGTTCCTTCTTCAGCGCCCCGACTGTACCCCCCCCCCGACGTTGCTCTTCGTCCTTGGCGCCGCAGCTCCTGGGCGGGGCGGGGCCATCGCGCCTCTGCTGTCGATGAGCAGGCGAGTGGGTGTCGATGCGTTCCCCCGTGAGCTCATTCCCCCCCCCTCCTCCTCCTCCTCCTCCTCCTCCTCCTCCTCCTCGTCCTCGTCCTCCTCCTCCTCCTCCTCCTCCTCCTCCTCCTCCTCCTGCTCTTCGTCCTGGGAGCCGCAGCTCGGCCGATCCTGCTGCCGTGGGCGCGGCTGCCGGAGAGCACCCCCAGAGGCTGCAAGGGCGCCGACGACCGGCGGGAGCGCCAGAACACCTCGAACCCGAGACCTCGCCCCCTGCGGAGGAGCCCAGGAATCGAACCGAGAAGCCGGACTCCCCGCTACGATAGAGCCGACGACGGCGACGACGACGACGACGACGACGACGACGACCCCGCTACGATAAAGCCGACAACGACGACGACGACGACGACGACAACGACGACGACGACGACGACGACGACGACTGGGGGCGATGGGGGGGGGCCGGAGAGCCCAGAACCGAATCGATAAGTCGGGCCGGCGATCGAAACGAGTCGGGTTGGCAGAAGAAATCGGCAGGCAAGTGGGGCGAATTCGAATCGGCGGGTAATCGGCAGGCTAATAAGGCCTCCACTGAGACCTCGGACTCCCGATCGGAATCTGGAGTCGAATCGCATCGGCATCGGAAGCCATCGAGGTCGAATCGAATCGAATCGGAAGAAACGAAACCAACCCAGCTGAACCGCTCAAATCCACTCGTGGTTCCCAGACCCCTCCAGGGAATATCCAGATCCGTTTGTGACAGTCAATGGGCCAGGGAGTAGCCCCTGGAAGCCGAACAAAAAACCAAAAACGCTCTCGAACCCAGAACCTCAAACCTGCCAGTGCTGGCAAAGAACCAGTGCTGGGCCACCGTAGACCCCCAGACGGCTCCAAAAGAGACCCCCTCTTTCCAAGCGATGCCCCTGAGGAATGGACGCCCGAAATGGGTCCGAAAAAATGGGTGCAATACCCAACAACAAATGTTGTCCAAAACCGACAGCGGCCACTGTTGGGCAGGCGGCCTTCTGTCTCAAATGGACACCGTCCGCGGCGGCGCGGACAGCGAGTCCTGTTCAAAAGGAACGAGAACTGCTGTTAGTCCTCGTACCCATTCTTTCCGTACCCATTATCAGACATGCGACGTCCTGATTTGTTCGAGACGGCGTCCCTAGAAGTCCCGACCCTTTCCCCAGGACAGGTTTGTAGTCCTGAATCGTTCTTTGACGGTCCTGAGGCCTGGCGAGGGCCCCCTGGGGCCGAAAATGGCCAAAAACCTCGCCTCCTGTTTTTTTGTTACGACGCACCGTCCCGACACCCTGAGCGCCTTGTCCCCCAGGCGAGAGATCGTCTCCGGCGAGGAGCTGACGACCCTCCAGCCCAGCGCCCGGAGGCCCTCCTGCAGGCGGGGGGGCAGCCTGCACGGCCGGCCCGCCCTCCCACCCAAGCCGCCCGCGGACCCACGCTGCTGCTCCTCCTCCTCCTCGGGCAGGGCGAAAGGGGGGGAGAGCAAAAAGGGGGTTTGAGAATCAGCTCACGTGGCTGATTTTCCCGGCGCCCGGCGCTGGAGACGGCTCCGTATCGAGGAATGGGCCCATCCGTGGGGCCGAAACCAGCTGCATGCAGCAGATTTCGTACCCCCCCCTTTCCCAATCCCCCCCTTTCGTCGGGCCCGACCTTCGGGGGCGAGCAAACATGGATTAGCGATCCGTGGATTTGGAAAATGCGGCCGGTGCCGCCTCGCTCGGCAACGGAAATCCGCGATGTCCCCTGGAAACGGGACCCGTCGCTAATCCACGCCCCCTTGATCCATGTTTGCGATCGCCTGTCTCCTCCCAAAGGGCCCTGGGACACACGAATAAATGGGCACAAATCCCAGGATTCCCTATATTTCCCCATCTTTGCTGGGTTTCCGCCTTCCCCCCGACGATTAATTGTGTCTGTATGTTTTTGCCGTATTTTCCCCGGGGGCGACGGTTGATTGTGTCTGTATGTTTTTTCCCCTCCCGATCCTCCTCATCCTGCAAGAGGGCCCAGAATCGAATCGATAAGGTCGGATCGTCGATGGGAAAGAATCGGGTCGGCGGAAAGCGGCAGCCGAGCGGGAGAAGTTGAAGCGGCGGAGATCGGCGGGATAAGAAGGCCTCCAATGAGACGACGAGATCCAAATCGGAATCCGAAACTGAATCGAATCGGAATCGGAATTGAATCGTGTCGAGTCGGAGGAGTCGCAATGAGCCCTGCCTCCCTGGCTGCACTGCCCCATCGGGCTCTAGGCTCAAGCTGAAGTATCGCACGCGAGACAGGACGTGGTGCTTGGACAAGGCCAGCAAGGCTTCTGAGAAACTCTCCGGCAAGCCCGTCGGCTTGCATGGCTGCCCAGCACTCGAGAGGCACACCCTGGTCGCACATTAGGCCTCTGGCGCCACCATGGGCCATTTGACTTCAAGCACTCCTTCTCCTCCTGGGACTTCGCCTTCTGTCGCTACAGTTGGTCGCCGTCGTCCTCTGCCTCCTCCTGCTCTTCCACCTCCTGCGTCTCCTCCTCTACCTCGCCAGGGGGAGAGACGGGAACGAGACGAAGGAAGAGGAGGTGGAGGAGGAAGCGGAGACGGAGACGGTGGAACGAAGCATGAGACGGAGACAGAGAACTAGCTCCCATGAAATGGCCCCCGTTGGCAAAGACGCCCAGGGCAGAGCGGAACGAATGCGGAGGACAAACTCATGTCCCACTCGGGACCGGACGAGTCAAGAGAGAGCTCAAGGGTCGACGAGGCGCGCGGCCGCCAAATCCATGGATCGGGGGAGGTGCCCTCCCCCAAATGCGGCCGGTGCCGCCTTCGCTCGGAGGCGGCAGTCCGCGACTTCCCACGGAAACGGGACCCGTCGCTAATCCACGCCCCCCGATCCATTTTTGCGATCGCCTGACTCAAGGGGGCCACCGCCACGGAGGACCCATCGGGGCAGGCCGGCGCTCTGGACGGCAACACGCCCGGCGCGTCACCCGGCACGGGACGACGCTCCGACTTGCACACGCTCGGGCGTCGCCCCATCCCCACCCACCCATGGGTTCTCGGAGGGCGGTGGGCCCTGTTTCTCCTCGACGCTGCCCATCCTCCTCCTCCTCCTCCTACTGCTCCTCCTCCTCCTACTCCTCCTCTGTCTCCTCCTCCTGCGCCTCCTCCTCCTCCTCCGACTCCTCCTCCTCCTACTTCTTCTCCATTCCTTTTCCTTATGAATAACTTCTCCCTGTCGCACCCCGAAGCCAGATTTTAGGGCGGGCCGGGCGTTCCGCCTGAGACGTCATCACAATTTATGACTCTGAAGCTTACAAAATTGGCAACAGTTTCGCAGATGGAGGGCTGGTCGTTTTCAAAATCTGGCTCTCGCCTTTGCGCCGCGCTCATTCGTTTTTAGATTTGCAACAGTTTCACGGATTGAGGGCGGCTCGTTTTCAAAATGTGGGCTCTCGTCTTAGCGCCGCGCACATTCGTTTTAAGAATTTGCAAGAGTTTGACGGATTGAGGGCGGGTCGTTTTCAAAATGTGGCTATCGCCTTAGCGCGGCGCACATTCGTTGTAAAATGTTGCAAGAGTTTGACGGATTGAGGGCGATTCCTTCTCATCATGTGGCACTCGCCTTAGCGCCGCGCACATTCGTTTCACGGATTCCCACTATCAACGTTCCAGAAATGATGTGTAGGAAGGATTCAGGATTATGCGGGTGCAACAGCTAAGTTGCTTCTCTATGTTGAAGTCCCAAGAATGGCGCTCTGGCACGATTCAAGATCGGCAAGACGCAACAGTCAGGTTGATCGTGGCGTTGGGATCCCGAGAACAACGTTTTGGCATGCTTCAGGGTCTTCAAACGGGGGTCTTCCAAGGAGGCAAGTCCATAGAGGGAGCTTGGAGGGAGGATTTACTCCGACGTCGTTGATGACTCTTGGGTTTACACTGGTCCTCCTCCTCCTCCTCCTTCTCCTCCCCATCCTCCTCTTCCTCCTTCTCCTCCTCCTCCTCCTCCTCCTCCTCCTCCTCCTCCTCCTCCTCCTCCTCCTCCCCATCCTCCTCCTCCTGAGGGGCAACGGTGAAGGGGGGGTCGACTGGCCCCGAGAGGCAGACCTCGACCCGGACTTGGCGATACATCGCGCCGACAACTCGGCGAGGAGCGACACCGCACGACCCTGGGCCGGCCGGACTGTCAGACCCACATCGGCAATCAGTGGGCGCGTGGGCGAGCACCACCTCCTCCTCCTCCTCCTCCTTCTCCTCCTCCTCCTCTCCTCCTCCTCCTCCTCCTCCCTCCTCCTCCTCCTCCTCCTCCTCCTCCTCCTCAAGTTGCCCCTTGATTCTCGGGTGCGAGCTCGGGTCTCCTGTGGCAAATCGTGACGACCCAGCCACCATCGGGGACGCTCTCGGCGAGGCGCGGATGCTGGAGAGCACCCCGAGGCTCGCAAGCCACGGAGAGTCGACGAGAACGCCCGTCGAGCGCGAGACGTTGCCCCCGCCCCCTGCGAGGCGGATCCAGCCGTGGACACGAGGGCGCCCCCCCCCTCCAGCACGACCAGAAACGTCCAAAGAGTGAGCCTCCTCCTCCTCCCTCCTCCTGCTGCTCCTCCTCCCTTTCCTCCTCTTCTTTCTGCTCCTCCTCCTCCTCCTTGGACTTGGACTTCGCCTTCTGCCGCTGCATCAGGTCGCCGTCACCCTCCTCCTCTTCCGCCAACTGCACTTTTTCCTCCTCCGCCTCCTGCTCCGTCTACGCATTGTCCTCCTCCTCCTCCGCCTCCTCCTCCTCCGCACCCTCCCCACCCTCCTCTGCCTCCCCCATTCTACATATTACTAGCCGCATTCGCCCTCTTTCCCCGTACCCGAGGACGAACTCTCCGAAGAGCCTGGGGACGAGGAGGGAGAGGCGGAGGAGGAGGAGGAGGAGGAGCAGACGGACGAGGAGGAGAAAGAGGAGGAAGAGGAAACGGAGGAGTAGGAGGAAAAGGAGGAAGGGGAAAACGAGGAGGAAGAGGAGGAGGAGGATGGGGGCGGGGAAGGGGAGTTGGACGAGGACGGGCGGGCGAAGGATGGGGAGGCACGTGGGTGAGGAGTCGGAAAGGGGGACCCCGTCGCCTCGCCCGCGCCCCCCCTGCGGCCCCCGCGGTCCCCGAAGCCTCCTCCTCCTCCTCCTCCTCCTTCTCCTCCTCTCCCTCCTCCTCCTCCTCCTCCTCCTCCTCCTCCTCCTCCTCCTCCTCCTCCTCCTCCTCCTCCTCCTGCCTCCCTGCGGCCCGGGCGGCGTCCTGCTGGCGGGCGATCTCCACTGCCGCCGCGTCGCTCGCGGGCAGCAGCAGGCACGCGGGCCCCGCCGGCGGCGCGGGCGGCGCGCCGTGCCCGCGCCAGGTCAGCGTGTTCCTGGGCGCGCCACGGCGGCGACGGCGGCGGCAGCGACGACGACGACGACGACGACGACAGCGACGACGACGGCGGCGGCGGCGACGGCGGCGGCGGCGACGGCGACGACGGCGACGACGGCGAACGACCGAGCGCTCGGAAGAGAGAGGGAGGGAGGGATATTCCTTCTCAGCAAAAAACGCCCTTTTTTGTCCGCATCGGATCCTCTGTATTGGGCGGCCGGGGAAAGGTCGCGACGATCGGTGCTTTTTTCAATATCATCGCACTGGACATGTTCTATAATGACCTGCTGGGCCAACGTCACCACACTCAGGGGGAGGAGCGGAGGAGCAGGCGGAGAGGGGGAGCCAACGAAGCAATCAAACACGCCTGGAGCAGCGCGGGGCAACCTGCCATAGGCGAGCCGTTGTGCGCCACTGGGGGCTCGGCACACGGGCGAAACAGCACCGTTGAACAACACGACGGGCCCGAGATCCGCGGATGACCACGCAAACTGCAAGCCTCAACGAAAACGATGTACATGAGGGCACTGGGAGGAGAACGTGAAGTGGAGATGAGGAAAAAGAGAGAAGACAACACACATCGAATGATACGAAGCAAGTACCCCTGACCCACATCAGTGGCGAGCCTGCTGGCCTGAAGCCCGAATGCGCGACCAGCGGCGGCGCGCAGAAACTGCAATAAAATCCCAGCGACCGCAATGAACGTCCACGAGCGGCTGCGAAGCGCCGCGCTGATGGCGGGCAGGGCGCGGAGCCGAAGAGCGCCAGCGATGCGGCCGTGGGCAGAGCGGCGCAGAGAGGAAAAGGGAAGGAAGAACCGAGACTACGACACAACTGCTGGCGCCTGGCGGAGCGCGGCAGAGACTTCCAGCGCACGGCGCCCCCCTCTGCAGCGCGGCGGGGCGAGCGGGGGCGACGGCCTCCGCGCGCGGCGGCCGGCGGCGCCGCGCGCCCTGTGCACTGCGCGCGCTGCGCGCGCGCAACGGCGCGGCTTGTTCCTCGGCGCCCTCGTCTTGGCTGAGGCGCCGGGAGCGGCCGAGACTCAAGGAACAAACCAGCCGGACCTCGGGCGCCGGGCGCGCCGGGCTGGCGCGGCGGGAGCACATGGAGCGACGCAAGTCGCAAAAACGCAGTGCCCCATCGAGGGCGCCCCCCCCCCCCCCCCCCGCGACTGCATCCGCACCTGCGCTCCGCTCGACCCTGAGAGCGCCACGCCGCGCGCCGCCCATGGAACGCCGCGCGGGCGAAGGCTACGCACGTCGCGGGCGCGCTCGAGCCGACGACAGCTGGGCGACCGCGCGCAGCCGGCCAGGCCGAGGCAACGACAAAATACCAAAGGGCTCGGCGCGGGCGCGCGCCAGGGCAGGGATGCTCAGAGGCATCGGGACAGGGGCAGCATGGAGTTGCCGTGTCTTTCGCTCCGCGTTGCCCATCGGGTCGGGGTCCAACAGGCGGGGCGCGAAGCCCCGAGCACGCGCCGCCGTCGCAACGGCGCCCACCGCCTCCCGGAGCCGCAGAAGCGAACGCGCGAACCTGGGGACTTCCAGCGCGTCGGCGTTCGCATTGACACGCCTGGGCCGCAGCGGCCGCAGCACGGGAACCAAGCAAAGCGAATTCGAAGTTGAGCCCGAGGTCCTATATAAACTGCAGTGCCAGAGCTGACTTCCGATCCTCAGGCCACGGGGCGAGCAGGAGCAACGACCAACTCTCCTTGCTGAATGGCCACTGAAAGAACGCGCCTGAGCCAGGCGACAAAGAGGAGCACGCCGGCACCGGTGCGCAAAGGCCCGCGCCGATCGATTTCCGCTACCCCGCTCGATCGCGGAACTTCTTCACAGGGGCGTCCCCTGGGCGCGCGTTGCGGCGGGGCCCCGCTTCAAACCCCGCGTACTTCGCATGCGACGTAACGCCAATCTGGCCTCGCTCGGGGGCTGGAGCCGCAACGGCAGTCCACCGCTCCTCCGGGGCGGCGTTCGAGAGAGGCCCCGCCGCTGTTTCGGCTGATCGACCAACCTGAAGCAAGGATTCCGGATTCAGAACAATGTTGGAAAGTTCGCTTTAGATGTGATAAACCCGCTTTTGCGTTCACTACTGTCTTGTCTTGATTTGATTCGGTGGCGCGATTTAGTGAGTCCGTTCCTCGCATTATTAATCCACTGCTCTTGCTGCTCAAAAGCACTTGTTGAACGCGCGCCCATCCATTGCCGTGACATGCGCTGGCCAGAAATTGACGGCGTTGCAGCGCAAGCTGGAGACCCGCGCGAACTCGGCGAAAGCGGGGGCGAGCGCGAGCGCGGCGGGATCAGCCCGCCGTGGCGGAGCACTGCGCTGTCATCCGCACAGGCACTCCGCAGTGGCCAGCCGAGTCGCCGCGCTCGCTCGAGGAGGCCTGGCGAGGCAGCGAGGGGCTGGGCGGGCGGCGGGCAGCGCCGCCCGACCCCCCGCGCGGCCTCGAGCCCATCGTATCTTGCCCCGCCGAATGCGCGCACGCGTTCTGGCGGCGCCAAGCAGGAAGCGATGGCCAGCAGACCCATTTGGCAAGCCGGGATAGGCCCGAGCAAGAAGCCGTGCTTCGCCGAGGGGAACGCAGCCTCGAAGTCCGCGGAGACGGACAGGGATTCGGGGTGCTCGATCGCGTCGAAGCACATTGCCCCCCCAGGTCGACGGCGTTAGCTAGCACGGGACATGCGGCATAGACACCGCGACGGTCATGGCAAGTCCTCGGAGCCAGGGCCAGTCCAAGCACTGCCCAGGCGGCGCTGGAGACGACCCTGTTGTCCGCGCTGACCGCGCATAGCGGCCGCGTGGCGCTCGCAACGACCGCCAGCGCGCCCTCGCCCGCAGCGATCCGGCCCTTCGTCGCGAGGAGGTGCACCAAGTCCCGTCGTACCCGAGCCCGAGGAATGCGAGTTCGCCCGCCGAAGGCTTTCAACGACAAGCCAACCGCGATACCATTAGGTGTACAAAGTCAGAGCCATAATTTAGTCATTTTTGTGTGTCTGTGGCTGTTGTGTCTTTTTGTGTTGTTTATGTTCCGTCAGGTGTTTTCTTGTGTTTTTTTGTTTTTTTGTTGTGTTGGTTTGTGTGTTTTTTTTGTGCGGGAGGAATCTGCTGCGGTCGATCGCCCATGGCGCGGATCGCCCCCGCCAAGGTTCCTTAAAAGGGGGAGCTTAGGCGTGGGTTTTTCCCGCAGGCGCCCCCGCTCGCCTGGGAGGACGCGGTGGGTCCTGGATCGCCTGGGGGGGGGTCCAGGACGGGCCGACTCGCCCTGGGGGAGGTCGGTCCGAGCGGTGGAATCGCCCGGGGAGGTCTCCGGTACTCAATGCCTGCACGAGTCGCCTGGGGTGGTCTCGCGCGGGAACAGCCCTCGCGCATCGCCCAAGGGGGTCCCACGGGGGCGAGGTAGCCCGGGGGGGCGCCTGGGAGGACAGTGCACGGCGCGAAGGGTTCCCGCAAATGTTTCGCGGGACTCTCGCGAATTCGTCGCGGGGGGCCCGGACTCTCGCGAATTTTTAGCGGGAGGCGCAACGGTCTGGACAGTCGCGCAGGGGGGGGGGGGCGAAGAATAGAGGAAGGGAGGTCCGATGCCAAAGCCTCGAAGGCCACCTCCGGAGCCAAGCGGATGACGGACAATTGGAGCACGGAGCGGCTAAGGATAGAGAAGGGGGGCGAAGGATAAGAGCCGGAGGGGAGCGCGAGCGGCGCACCGATGAGCAGAAGCGGAGAGAAAGGTAGTTTTCCGGTTGATCACGCCAAAAGAAGGGCGAGATTAGTGACTAAATTCAGGCTCTGATTTTGCACACGCAAATACCGTCCAATGAGCGACGGACCGTCATCTGGGCCCTGGGGCCGCATTGCCGACCAGCCAGAACTGGGGGAGCTGTGGTCCTTGACCCCCTGGGGGAACCCGTCGTATCGACGATCTCTCGAGAGAGGGGTGTCGAAATCGATGGGTCCACCAGGGGGGCAAGGACCACAGCTCCCCCGGTTGTGGCTCCCCTGCGTTGCCTGCGGGCCCCAAGGCGCGGCGGACGCGGCGGCGACGACACCGAAGCAAAAATGGGCGATCCAGGCGCGGGCTGGCTGTCCGGGGGGCGCCCCGCCCCGCCCTGCTCAACCCCGCGCGCGGAAGCGCTCGGCATCGCGGCAGGCGGCGCGCCTCGAAGACCGACTGCCACGTGTGAGCGGTGAGAGCACGTCGTCCTCGAGCGTCTCTTGTTTTGTCGCATCCGCAAGCGAAGGCGCCAGCGGCGAGTGAGGTCCGAGCGGGCCGCGCAAGAGCCGCTCGAGCGTCTCGGCAACGCAGCAGAAGTCCCGCGCGGCCGCGATGCCCGCCGAGCGGCCAGGAGCGCGTGAGCGAAGCAGTCGAGCCCTCCACTGGCGCGCCCGGCGGGCCCGAGGGGCGCCGCACCGCGCCCCCGCCTCCTCCTCGCGCCGGCCGACGCGGGGCCGGCGCGACCGAGGCGGCGGAGAAGCTCGCCCAGCGCGCGGTCGCGAGCAGTCCTGCAGCACGCCGTCGGAGATCCCGAAGGCGCGCGAACACATTACCTGAGCGGTCGCAGGGGTTGTGGACGAGGTCGCGGCGGGGCGGTACCTGACGAACCACTTCGACCTCCCCGGGGGGGCCCGCGTTCGATGGTTCACTGCGCGAGTGGATGGCCAGTCCTTTCCACGACGGCGGGGGCATGGGGCAAAGAAGCCTTAGATGAGAAACCAAGTGTCTGGAAGCCGGTGGAATTCCAATCGTGGATCGGCCATGGGTACCACCACCGCCCTCATCACACAAGGACCCCTCCTGGGTCTGCAGCCTCCTGGGCACATTCCTAAACGCAAGCCCCCACCGTACTGGGGTCTCCCCTTGGCCTCGCGCACATTCGAATACAAAATGCACCATCGAAACCAACTTGACCATTCCTCGACCTCTACGGCCGAACGTTCCATATTGTGCAACAACTCATACGAACGGAAGGCGGCTCCTCATTCGAAACGGGGCTCTCGCGTACGACTTTGACATCCTGCGGCGCTAAGACAAATGGAGGACATACGCTTTCGCGGAGCATGCGGACGCGCAGCAACGTCGGCATCTGCTCTCGTGGGCGGAAGACATGTGGGTACTCGCGGCCTCGCGGCCCAAGGCCCCTGGGCCCCTGGGCCGCGACCCTGCGGATAGTTACGGGCCGTGCTTTCGCGGATGCCTCGCTCGGAACGTACCAGTGCGAGCCGGCATCTCCGCGAGCTCGCGCCCCGGAAGCCGAGACTGCGAGGGAGCGACTAGGAATATATGTTTGCCCCTGGTGGGGCTGGCGAGGAGGCCTGACAGGGAGGGCGAGCCGAGACCGTGGTAGTTAGCCTTCCCGGGGGAGGCCCGTCTGAATATCGTTTAACCGATCCCCATCCCCAGCAGCGTGGCCCAGGCCCCACTGGCCGCTTTACCCCCCTAGATGGGGATACAGTTCGTTTTCTTCGGGTTTCTAGTGGTGTATCCCTAACTGGGGTGGTAATCTAGTGGGGGTCTCGAAGGCGATGGAGATGGGGATGGGGATCGGACAAACGATACCGATCGTCGCCACGGCTTGACACAGCTCGGGAAGCTGGTGCGGCTGGACCCAGGGACGGGTCCAACGACCGACTCCGACCGATATGCTCGCCGGGCGCGTTCCTCCTCGTGCCATGTCTCGAACGACCACTCCCCGTGTGTTGTTTGGTGCCGAGCATGCCTTTTTGGTTGCTCGACGATCCAAGATGCTCTTATAGAGCCCTCCTGAATTGGGTCGGAGTAGATGAGGTCGGAACATCGCGCCGCACCGCCGATACATCGGCGATGCATCGGCAATGCATAGTCGACGTCGGCGATGCATCGGCGACGTCGGCGTGGGGAAACACGGGCTCCACATCGAGCCGCATTGCATCGACGATGCGGCTCGATCCTCCGACCCCATCGCCTCCGACACAATCCAGGAGGCCTCTAGGATGCTCCTCGATGGTCTCGCCGAGAAACAAATTCACACGTCCGAGCGTGATTTATCAAGAACAACCCCCTGACCCTTTGGGATACTATACCTAATGCAAGGACGGGAACCTCAGTGAGGCCACGTCTTCATCGTGTGATTCGGTTTATTTACGGGGGCTCTTCTGTTCTTGATGACAAGATGCTCGGGGGCGGCCAAAGACAAGAGGGGGGCGTCCAGGAGGGGGGGGCGCAAATCATGGCCGGCGGCACGTGCGCGGCCCAGGGGGTGGGGGGGCCGGGGACGCATCGAAATGAGAAGAGGCGCCATGAAATCTGGGGAGATATCCGCCGACCCCTTGGGGTCATCGGCGTGTGAGATGCTTCCCCCCTCCCCAAACCCCTCCCCCCGGAGCCTGGTCCGGTCGTTTTGGAGGGGGGGGGGGGGGGGTCCGGCCGGATTCCCCGGGATCCGCCGGCGCGGTCCGGGGGGGGTCATCCGCTCCAGAGAGTCTGCTGGGGGGGCCGCAAACGAGCGAAGAGGCTCCCAAGAAGCTCTGCAGACGGTCCAAGAGGGCCCCGAGTCGCCGAAAAAACACTCGAAGACGGTCAAGATGGCCTCCAGATGGCCCCAGATGCCTCCAAGACGCCCCAAGAAGCTTCCAAGACGCCTCCCAAGATGGCCCCAAGAGGCCAAAATCGTCGATTTCCATTGGTTTTTTCAACGTTTTTGGCCTTCGCGTTTTTTCGGGCTTCCGACGCTCCAAGACGGCGAAAGAAGCCCCCAAGACGGCATCAAGACGACCCGAGAGGCTCCCAAGTGGGCCCCAACACGGCCCAAGAGCGCCTCAAAACGGCTCAAGAGGGCCTTCAGACAGTCCAAGAGGGCCCACAGAGGGGCCCAAGAAAGGCTCCAGACGGGGACCACGAACCTAAAATTCTAGCCTTCCGCCCCAAAAGGCGCCAAGGAGGCCCCAAGAGGCCTCCAAGAGGCTCCAAGAAGCCCCCAAGAGGCCCCCAACAAGCCCAAAAAAAGCCCCAAGCTGCCCCAAAACAGCTCCCCAGAAGCCTCCAAACTGCCTCCCGCAGGCCCCCGAGAGGATTCTCACGACGACGGCGCCAGAGGCTCCCACAACGGTCAACGAAGCCCCCAAGATGGCCCCAAAAAGGTGCCCAGCCTACGCCGTCGAGTCTGTCGCCGCCATTGTCGTCCTCGTCGTGTTCTCCTGCTCCTTCTCATCCTCCTCTTCCGCCCCCTCCTCCCGTCTCCCCTCTCAGCTTTCTGTCTCGTATTCCCTCCACTGGCTCACTTTTCACCTTCTCCGCCTTTGGCTGCTCCCCCATCCTCCCTCCTCCACGTCCCCCTTATCCATCCCGTCCCCAGCGGTCAGATTCCTCGCAACTTCCGTGCCTTGTCGCAATGCTCGTCACTTGGTTCCGCCGGGCGTTTCGGAGGGTCTCTCCGCGGCGCTCGTCCCGCTTTAAAACACTTCGCCCCAGAACGGCTCCCAAGAGGCTTCGAAACTGTCCCACGAGAAGCCCCCCAAGAGATCCCGTTACACACGCAAGAAAGCTCTAACCCATGACCCAGAGGCCCATCTCAGTGTCCCCTCCTCCCCCTCCTTCTCCTCCACTTCCTCCTCGTCCCCCTCCTCCTTTTCCTGTCCGCTTCACCTCATCCTCTTCGATGTTTCTCCCCGCCATCCTCCGCCACCCCCCCCATCCTCTTCTCCCCCTCCTCCTTTTCCTCCCCAGTACGCGCGTCCGATTGGACATCATTTGCATGTCTTGCATTTCAGGGTGCCCTTCTTTGCGTCGCAGTGTGAACGCGACGTCGTCCCGCATTGCCGTCCAGGGCCCAGAGGCTCCCAAGACGTCCCCAAAAGGGCGCCAAGACGACCCACGAGGCGCCCAAGTCCATGGGCTCGCTCCGGAGCTCCAAAACGACCCCTGAGACCTCCCAAGAAGGCCCACAGGCAATCCAAGAGGACCCCGACGCGCCAGAGAAAGGAAGAAGAACCAAACAAAAAAATGATCGACCAAGATGACATCCAGACCACTCATGAACCCCTCCGGCCGCCTCACAGAGCCTCCAACAGAGCCCCTCCCAAAACCGGCGATCGCCCCAGAAAAAAAAACAAGGGGTCGGCGGATGTGGCGTAAGCTTGAAGATCATGACCCCCGCCATGATATCCACCCCCCCTAGTCCTCACCCCCCACTTTTGAAGGGGCCCTGGGACGCACAAAAAATACACACAAATAAAACGGTTCCCCATATTTTCCATGTTTTTTGAACGTTCGTCTCCCCCCCTACTTCCCATATTCTCCCATATCTTCTGGGGAATCGACGACGGATTGTGTCTGTGTGCTTTTTTCCCCTCCTGATCTCTGCCGCCCGCGAGGGGTGCACGCGTCCGAGCGATGCCAGGCCCTCGGACCCGCAGGGCGGGGCGGGGAGCAGAGGCAGGGAGCGGCAGAGGTGCGGGACGGGAAACCGACCACAGCCACTGCTTCTTGCTTGCGCCGCCTTCCGGCCGGCCGAAAAAGACGCAGTGGCTGTGGTCCTCTCCCTGGTGCCGAGCCTAACGAAAATGACCACAACCACTGCTTTGTTTCTGCTGGCTGGAATTAAATCGGGCCTGTCCCCCACAGGGAGATTTCGACGACAAATTAAAAGCACCCCAAAAATAATCAAATTATAATACAAAAATAATATGGGGACTATTGTTTGAGTAGTTTACCCTTTTTGGTGCATTTTCGGAATATGTTTTATTGTTCGTCGAAAATCCCCCCGTAGGGGGACACGCCCGACATAACACTGCTTTGTTCCTGCTGGCTGGAAGGCGGCAACAAAAGAAGAGCAGTGGCTGTGGTCGTTATTCGCGCACCGTAAGAGGGGCACGAGGCAGAGAGCGGCGCGGCACCGCTCGCGGGGGGGGGGGGAGTGGCCCCCGGCGATGACCGCAGAGCAAGGGCCGACCGCCAGGGCTGGGCCTTCGAGGAGGAGGAGGAGGAGGCTCTTCGAGGAGGAGGAGGAGGAGGAGGAGGAGGAGGAGGAGGAGGAGGAGGAGGAGGAGGAGAGTCAACCCGTTGAACAAAGATTCGAGATGAGGCTGCAAGGGCCTTGGAGGCACACGTCGACACTTGGCGTGCGGGGAGCGGCCAGCGGAAGCGGTCAAGGATGGGTCGAAGGGGAAGGATGAGAGGATACCCGTTGGAAGGCTGCCCATCCTTGCTATGCGCGTTGACTGCAGAGGATGTGGCAAACGCTGGGGGGCGCTCTGAAGAACGCCCACCAGAAGCCTCGCACCAGGACCCGGATCCTCTTGCAACATGCCTCGACGCCCTCGTCCTCCTCCTGCTCCTCCTCCTCCTCGTCCCACTCCTTCTCCTCGTCCTCGTCGTCGACATCATCATGCTGTGCCTGACCTTCTCGGGAGTCGGCGGAATGGCCTGTGGAATCCTCTCGAGTGAAAAACAACTAGAGGCGTTCTATTTCTCGTTGTCAAAATCGACTGTGCTTTTCGCTTTTGGGGTGCGTTTGTTTTCCGCTCTGGGATTCTCGATCGCGCCGTTGAAGGTTCGGTTCCGTTTGTACTGCCGTTCAGATGTTTGCGCTTTGGCCGGCCGCAAACCGAACACACGAGAACGGCAACACACCAAAAAAGAAAAGCCCCCAGCGTTTTGACACCCACGAAGGGCTGTGCCTCCTCCCCCTCTCGAGGCCTCCTAGATGGGGTCCGGGTAGATAGGGTCGGAGGATCGCGCCGCATCGCCGATGCAACGGCCATGCACTGGCGCATCGGCGATGCATCGGAGACGTGGGCGGGGAGAAGCTTGTGCCCAACATCGAGCCGCATCGCTGATAAATCGGCGATGCATCGGCGATGCATCGGGGATGGCTCGGCGACGCGGCGCGATCCTCCGACCCCATCTGCTCCGACCCAATCTAGGAGGCCCAGGCCCTCGGACCGCGCGATCGATGCAGCGGCGGCCCAGCGGCGTCCTGGCACCGCAGCGCAGGCCCCGCAGGCACTGGTTCCACCCGACGCGGGGCACCAGGTGGAAGCGCTCCTCGTCCGGCTCCGGGCCTCGGAGAGGGGGGCCGCCCAGGGCAGCAGGGGGCCGACGGCTAAGCGCGCAGAATGGGCACTTGATCGCGTCCGGCCCCCGTCGCCTCCCCTCCTCCTCCTCCTCCTCCTCCTCCTCCTCCTCCTCCTCCTCCTCCTCCTCCTCCTCCTCCTCCTCCTCCTCCTCCTCCTCCTCCTCCCTCCTCTATTTCCGCCTCCGGCGGCCGCAAGCCCTCGAGCGTGGGCCAAAAGTGCCCGCGCGCGATGGTGCTCCCTGCCGACGCTCCCGTCTGCGCGTGGCTTCTGTCCTGTGCTACATGCGCAGCTCAGGCACATGTCAACGTGACGCCAAGGAGGAGGAGCAGGAGGAGGAGGAACCACCAGGGAGCACCAGCGGGAGGAGCCAGGGAGGGGTTACCCCTGGTGGTGTGGTCCACCCCCTCGCTCGAGACATCCCCCTATCATCAGCTCGGGGGGTCCTCGTCGTGGACCTCTTCGCTGGAGGTGGCTCCCTATTGGTGCTGGTATCGCTTCTCCATGCCGCTAACAACAGCTGGGGGGTGCCCCAGAGCACATGCATCACCAAGCGGCAGCTGCAGGAGGAGGGGGATGTACCGCGGGTAGGGTGGTCTGGCCGTGCTCAGTGCCACACATGCTCGTCGCCTCGGGTCCCTGCCCTGGCTCCGTGGGTGCTTTCAAACTTGGTTCGAGGTCCCTTGCTCGCCATCGCTCGGACGTGTTTTTCTCGGTTTCGGTTTCGGCGTGTTTTTTTTCGCCAAATGGTCAAGGATGCTCCTCCATGGTCCTCGCCGAAGGAAAAATGCACACGTGCGAGCGATGCCAAGGGTCCCTTGAGGCCCTAGGATCAAAAGCTCGCGTTGCATCACTCGCGATGTCGCCCGTGACCGGCCCCACCGCACCCCCCCTCCCGCCTCCCCCCGGTCACGTCACGCCGCGCGCCGGCGCCGCGTGGAACCGACCCATCCCACGGCAATACCGGGCGGCGCCCGCGCGCATCCCGAGGTGCACGGCCCCCTCCCACCCAGAGGACGGTTTCCCGCCCTGGATCCGTGGGCGCTCTCAGCCCTGCATGGAGGCCACTCCAGGCCCTGCAGCAAGGGAGCACAGGCCAGCACGGGGAAAGGGGGAAGCTGGCCATCGCTCGGACGTCCATTCCCTGTGCTTTTTTGGGGGCTTCGTGCGTGGTCATGGTCGAGGATGCTCCTCGATGGCCCTCGCCGAAGGAAAACTGCACACGTCCGAGCGATGCCAAGGGAAGGGGGGAGGGAGCGCGGGGAGGAGGCAGAGCGAGGGAGGAACTTAGCGCGCGGGACAAGCCGGGGGCCCCGCGCGGCAGCCTGCGACCGAGTGCGCGTGGGATCCACGATCGGATGCTCGTGTAGGGTTCCCGTCGGACTGCGTCGGATGCACCTCGGAGTCGCGTCGGATGGACGTCGGACTTCCGTCAGAACGTCGCCGCGCGAACGTGTCGTCCCGTGCCTGACGGAGCGGACGTGCGGTGTAGGTAACACAGCTACTGTAGAGGCTCGACCACAAGAAACCTTCCACAAGAAACCCAACCCTGAGACCCCAGGGCGTCCATTGATCGTTGGTGCGGGAGCGCCACGCCTTCCACATAGCAAAACAGTCGAAACCCAAGAAGCCCAGGGCATCATGGAGGCTAGCAGGGTGGTTCTTGGCATGGGTGTCCACTAATTACACTGCGCTCCGCGCGACGGGCGCCAGGAAAAAAACCGTGGGGAATTATCCATGATCTACCGCGTGGGGAAGCGATCCTCGGGAGAACCTCGGCAGACGGCGGGTATCGGGGGCGGCCAAGAGGGGGATGTCCAAGAGGGGGGGGTGCAAATCATGGCTGGCGGCACGTGCGCGGCCCAAGGGCGGGCCAGGGAACGCATTGAAACAAGAAGTGGCCCCATGAGATCTGAGGAAATATCATGGCCCACGCCATGATATCCCCCCCCTAGTCATCACCCCCCTCTTTGCCGCCCCCGAGGGTGTGGACACGTTTGTGGCCCCCCCCTCCCGGGACCCCAATATGTCTTGTTGGGTCATATGCATCCTCGGGCCACGCTGCCTCGCCACGCGAAGAAGGCGCGTGATATCCCTTTGCGCGCCCCCCCCAGCTTCTGCATCCCCTGCTGCCGCCTCGGACAGAAGGGGAGGACGGGATGGAGAGGAGGAGGAGGAGGAGGAGATTTGGAGGAGGAGGCGGAGGAGGAAATTTGGAGGAGGAAAAAGGAGGAGGAGATTTGGAGGAGGAGGATGCGGAGGAGGAGATCGATTAGAGGCCAAGCGAGCCAGCTGGAACGAGCCAGCGGGCAACGCCCTCTGCCTCCTCCCGCCCTCCGAAGCGACCAGAGCGCCAGTGCTGGCGCAACTGCGTCTACTCGGGACCGGCGCGCGTGCCCAGCCAGCCAACGGAATGCGCTCTGTCGCGGCCCCGCTTCCGACGACTCGGCGAGGGGAAAAGACACGAGGCACCGCAAGGCCGCCGCAAGTCCCCAGTGCAGGGGGCAGAGACTGCGACAAACGCGAAGCCGCACGTTGACGCTAGGGGGGGTAACAAAAAAACGGCCACTGGGTTCATTTTGGTGGCGAGCGCGGGGGGGAACTGAGAAGGGCCGGGCCCTCTCAGAAGGCCCGGGAGCCCCCCGGCCCTCTGACAAGCGTGCCAAGCCTTCTTCCCCGAAGGCATTGAGAGACTTCTCCGACGGCGCGAGGGCTCCTGAGAAGTCCTGCCGCCCTCTGAGACGGCCTTCTCCTCTCAACTCCCCCCCCTTCGCTCGCCGCCGACAGGCGGCAAGGGAGCTTTCCGAAAATCCATGCGCAGCGCTCCAGGCGAGATCACCATTCAGCCCCGTCGTGCGTGGCCAAAGGGCCAAATGTGCGAGGGAAGTGGCGAAACCCGTCCGCGCGCCGCACGGAGGCGAAAGTTCGCCCCCTCGCGCGGGGGAAGCGCCGCCACGGGTGGTCCAGCGCCGATCCGAGAAAGCCCCGCGGACCTCCGAACGAGCATCTGCAGCTCTCGTGCATGTTCAGGTCGGTCTCTGTTCATGCGTCCGAGCAGGCATCCGAGCGTACATGTCCATGCTGGTCTCTCCGATGTGAGAGAGTCCGAGGCGCAAGAAGCTCGCTCGCTCGCTCGGCCGTGCATCTGGTGGGACGCGTTGGCAAACGCAGGGTGTGACGTTGGCAACCGAACGGAAAACATGAACTGCGAAGTGTGCAATGGGCCGCTGCAAAACTGAGAAGGGGGAGGGGAGGGAGGAAGGCGAGTTTGCCCCAGACCGTGCACTGAAGAAGCCCACTGAGGAGGCGGATGCGGATATGCAGTATAGGGGGCAGCGGCAGGGGATGACGGCCTGCCCGGGGAGGGACACGTTGCCTTGGAGTCGGCGACGCGTCGCCCAGGGATCGGCGGCACGGCCCCGACGGCGACGCCGCCGGCTCCCGGACGGGGCGGCCAACACCGAGGGGCCGAGAGCGGCAGGGGGCGGGCGAATGGTGCGGGCAGGAGTCGTGGGTCCACATCCGGGGCCGAGAGCGGCGCCACGAGGCCGAGGCGCACTGGATATGGATAAACATCGAGCCTCTCTGGGGGCAAATCTATGCATCTCCAGTGCGCCTCGGGTTTCTTGGGACGGGAGCCCGCAACTCCGTACTGCAGTGGAGATGGACAGAAGTGTTGCCCGCAATTGGTGGTGAGCGGGAGCAGCAGAATAGCCACGACACGCCGCCACGGGGAGCCGATCGGCGCGGCACGGATGAAGAGACCGCAGGCCTCCGAACAAAACCGAGGGAACAGCGCACCGACGGTGTCCCAAAGACGGCGTGCCGCGGGTACTGTTTTTCTCCCTCCCGAGTGTGGGGTTGGTGGCCCCTTCCAAGGATACCCGACGCTGCCCCCGCAAAGCTCGAGGGTCAGAGCGGGGAAACGACACGGACATGAACGTGAACTCTCGGGGTTCCACGCGGATTTCTCGGATCGACCGACCCCCCCTCCCTGGCGCGCTCCGCGCGTCAGGGGCGGCGCGGGAGGCGCCCGGGAGGGGGGGGGGGCTCTGGCGCGGATGCGAAAACTCCGCGAGGACATCAGGACAAAAAAGGTTACGTTTATGCGGTTGTTCGCTGTCGGACACCCCCAACTACAAGGAACCCATTTGTGCCACTGTTGTCCCGCCTGTTACGTTATTGCCCGTTACAGTTAAAAAAAAACCTAATAAGGACGCGCGGTTAGGACGCAAAATCCTTGGAAACCGGAGTTGGGATTTTTGGGGCGGCGGACGACGAAAACCCCAAGACGAAACCAAGGAATGACGGAGACGCGAAAGCAAGGATGAGTAAGGACGCAAAGGGTACCCTGAGCAAAGTCGCGCCTCCATATTCGGTTGTTGACTGTATTGCCTATTGCTTGTCATTGTTCGTTGCCCGGTTCGCTTGTCGTACCGCTACGAAAAACAAGAACCCAACCGAGGCGACGAGGCCCCCTCCCCCAAACAGCAACCGAACTCCTTTTGGCGGCGCGAGCGCGGGGTGTGAAGTGAGAAGCGGCGGGCCTTCTCAGATGGTCTTCGTATGTATAAATTACTGTTTTTTTTCATATTAAAAATAGGCGGGCATTCTCAAATGGCTCCGAAATCCTGCGCCCGTCCGAGAAATGTTGCTCGAGCCTTCCCCGGGGGCACACAAAACCTCCCGGAAGGCCAGAAGGCGTCTGAGAAGGCCCGCTGCCTTCTGGGTGGGCCCTCTCTTTTTCGTTCCCCCCAGTGTTCGCCGAATTCATTGGATCCCTTGCGGGAACCAACAGGCACCGATACCGCGAAGTACTCCCCGGACCTCTACTGGAGTTCGTCCTGACCCGAATTTCGAAGCGAATCCGGCGGCGGCGACGAAGGCCCCTTAGATGAGGAATCTGGGGTCTGGAAGCCAGCGAAACTCGAATTGTGGATCGGCCATGGATGGATATCACCGCCGCCCTCATCAAGGAATCCTCCAGGGTCTGGCGCCTCCTTGGACTACCTTGGACTTTTCCTGAATCGACGCCTCCACCGTAGCGGCATCGATACCTTTTCCTCCTCCGATCCATAGCCGACCACACGACGCCCAGTTGCAGGGAGACGGCGCGACACGACGACGGAAACGACGGACGACAAACGAACGACATGGGCGCGCGGGGCGGGGAGAGGGTCAGGGAAGGGCGAGGCAGGGGGGGAAGGGAGGGGGGGAGGGGAGGGGAGGGGAGGGGAGGGGGGGGGGGGGGGGGGGGGCGGGAAGGGGGGGGGGGACGGACGGGGGGGGGGGCGGGGAAGGGGGGCGGGAGGAGGGCCCGGGCAAGCGCGCGCAGCCAGCGCAGCCAGCGCAGCCCCGACGACGTGGCGTCGATACTTTTTTCCTGGCCCGACCCTCCCTGCCAGTCATCGTTCATCCACCTCCTCCGGCGGACGGCCAACACATATGTGGGACGTCCGCGCGATCCCTGGTCCCCCGCTGCGGCGACCTGGCATCGACGCCTTCCGGGTCACATGAGAACGCTGTCTGATTCGGCGCTTCGACGCTGGGCGAAACTTTGCGAGGGTAGCAGCATCGGCGCTGTTTGCTCCTCCGATCCCTGGCCGACCACACGACTTGGTGAACGCGTCGGTGTGCACCGGCGTTTACGCCGACGCTAATCGACGCTAGTCGAGGACGTGGTGTACTCATCGACCTCCTCTTCCTCCCCCTCCTCCTCTTTTTCCTCCGCCTCCTCCTCTTCCCTCCTCCTCTGATCCCTGGCCGAGCACACGACGTGGTGCACACGTCGGTGTACACCGACGTGCACGCCGATGCTCACCGATGCTAATCGACGACGTGGTGTACACATCGCGTCCTTGTGTGGCTCGGTCGCGCCCAGCGCCAGCAGCGCCTCGTGTCCACCGCCACCAGTCGGCGCGGCCCCTCGGAGGCTGCATAGGGGGTCCTTCTCCTATCCCTCCCTCCTCCTCCTCCCTCCTCCTCCCTCCTCCCTCCTCCCTCCTCCTCCTCATCCCTCCTCCTCCTCCCTCCTCCTCCCACCCCCCTCCCCCCTCCTCCCCTCACCCTCCTCCCTCCTCCTCCCTCCTCCCTCCCCCCTCTTCCTCCGCCTCCGCCCCTTGCCCGACCCACGCGGCACGGCGTGCACGTCGGGCCCCGCCGGGGGCCCGCCGCGGGGGGGGGCGCGCCCCGCCTCGCCACGGCGGCGCGGCCCGCAGCCGCGCCCGCAGTGGCGCCCGCAGCTCGCGCCCCGGAGGGCCGCGCGCGGCCGCCGTGTCGGGAGGTTTTGCTTTGTTTGTTTCGTTGGGTTTCTGGCGAGACTCCCCAAGGACGCCCCCCCTCTCGAGTCCTTCAACGAAACACGACGGGCAGCTTTCCCCCGTGTTCGCTTCTGCTGGGCTTCATGGGAGGCCCTCGTCGCCACCGCTGGATTGGCCTCGAAGTTCCAGGCAGAACGCACCCCGGGAGAGGTCGGGGGGAGCGGCATCGGGAGGCTAATGTTTCGAGCGAGACCCCCAAAAACAACCCTCGAGTCACGAAAAGAAACAAAACACGATGGACAAATTGTCTCTATTCTGGATTGGACATCTCCGGAGATGGCGGTGAGGACGAAGACGAGGACGACGACGAGGACGAGAACGTGGACGACTAGCGGCGCCCGCAGCTCGCGTCCCAGAGGGCCGCGCGCGGCCGCCGTCGGGAGGCCTGTTTTTCTTCGTTGGGCTTCGGGCGAGATTCCCACAGACCACTCTCGAGTCACGAAAAACAAGAAAACACTACGGACAAGTTTCCTCTATGTTTGATTACCCCCCCCTGGCTGGGCTCTCGTTTTGCTTCTCCTTCCCAGCACCGTGCCTCCTGGCCTTTTGCACCTCTGCACTGCGAGTCGGCCACGCAGACTTCGCACGACAGAGATCTATGCCGTGCACCGTCTCTTGCAGCGTTGCTGTCAAACCATTGTCGACCCCCCTCATATCATTCCTTGGTGCCGATGGGTGAGGCACGTCGCAAGAGAATGTTTGGCCTCTGGGGACCCATACCGGGCCTCGGGACCGTCAACAAGAACGACTCGGGATGAAGAACCGGTCCCTGGGAGCGGGTCGAGCCCTCTGGGGGTCGGCGCCACGGAAAAATGATGGCGTCGGGGGGGGTGGGGGTAGGCCTTCGAACGAAAGGCGGCCTGGCTTCTCGAAACCCCTCGCGCATGCCGAAAGGTCTTCTGCTGGCCATCGCTCGGACAACCATTCCCAGTGTTTTTTTTTCGGTTTCGTGCGTGGCTTCTTCGCCGAATGATCAAGGATGCTCCTCGATGGTCCTCGCCGAAGAAATAATGCACACGTCCGAGCGATGCCAGGTCTGCGTGATTGGGGAACCGACGACGACGAACCGACGGGCGCGTCGACCCAAAGGCCATCCCGAGAGGCGGGGCCCGCGGCGGAGCCTCGGCTCCGTCCACCAGGGCTGGACCCACCCACCCAAAAAACAATGAAAAAACATAACACGGCCGAAGTCCCGCAGAGCACTGTCTGGGTCCAGCCCCGCCACCCGCCCTGCCTGCTCTCGAGCGCCTTCTCGCAGAGAACTGCCGCAGCAAGACTCACTGTGCTGCAAGCGTGCCCGTAAAATATATCAGGCCTCCTGGGCCTGGGCCGCTGTGCGCGCCACGTGGGGGAGACCCTTCTTTGGACGCCCGAAATGGTACGGAAAGAATGGGCACAATGCCCAACAACAAACGTTGTCCCAAACCAACAGCGGCCGCTCTTGGGCGGGCGGCCTTCTGTCTCGAGTGGACACAGGCCGCGGCGGCGTGGACAACGAGTCCTGCTCAGAATGAACAGGAACTGCTGTTGGGCATCGTACCCATTCTTTCCGTACCGTTCATCGCCACGGAGGAAGAGGAGGAGGAGGAGGAGGAGGAGGAGGAGGTGGAGGAGGAGGGCGGAGGAGGAGGAGGGCGGAGGAGGAGGAGGAGGAGGAGGAGGAGAAGGAGAAGGAGAAGGAGAAGGAGGAGGAGGAGGAGGAGGGCAGACCATTTCGTTCGTGCAGACCTTAGAGCACCGCCGGAGGGCCGGAGGCCCTCGGAGCCCGCTGAGGAGGCCCGCCCCTCGGAATGCCCCCCCCCCCCCCCCCCCCTGGCCTCGCCGCCGCCCGGGGAGCAACGGCGCAAGGCATCGGCAGGAATCATCTGGAGGGGCCCTGGGACACAGAAATGAATACACACAGATATAACAGGATTCCCCATATTTTCGTATATTTTCTGGGTTTCTGTCATCCCCCCCACTTCCCATATTTTCCGATATTTTCTGGTGGATCGACGATTAATTGTGTCTGTGTGTGTTTTTTCCTCCTGATCATCGGAGGTCCGCGCGGAGCGCGCCGAGGACGGCAAGGGTCATATTGCTCCCATCGCGCGTAAGGACCACATCCCAGACCAAAATTTCGAGCACCCAGAAGAGTATCGAACATGGTCGAGCGAGCATCGCCTCCCAGGGCCCGACACGTGAGAACCCTCACGTGTCGGTACTTGTTCTTGTTGCATGATGTTATTTCTGGTGAGGTCGAGGCTAGAGTAGGTCGGAAAATCAGAAGGCAAGGGGGCCCAACGCCGATCCAAGAAATCCGCGCGGACCTCTGAGACATTCTGCTTATGAGCATCGTTTAACCGATCCTCATCCCCACCAGCGAGGGCTGGGCCCCACTAGCCGATTCAACCCCCTGATGGGGATATAGGCTGCTCTCTTCGGACTTCGAAAGGTATGTCCCCAACTGAGGTGCTGAGACGGTGGGGCTCGAGATGTGGATCGGAATGGATAGGGATCGGTTAAACAATACTGAATGTATGCCGTTCCTGCTCTTCGATGCACGGCACGCCCGCCCCCCCTCCTCCTCCTCCGCCCCCTGCGGCGCGCAAGGCCATATCCCGACGTGCGCGGAGTCCAACTGTCCGTTTGGGCGCCGCCCTCCTCCTCCCTCCTCCTCCTCCTCCTCCTCCTCCTCCTCCCTCCCTCCCTCCCTCCCTCTCTCCGCCTTCATCCCTCCTCCCTCCTCTGGGATACAGCCAGAAGAACGTCCCTGAAAAACATGTGACCCTCCGCGGGCCAAACAAAACACAACGTCCCAGGGCACCCTCCCCAAACCGACCTCGACGCGATCTTACACCTCGGTCCGACTGTAAAGAAGAACTTCCTCCAGGCGGACATGGTTGGCGGCGCGCACAAGGGGGTGGAGGGAGGGGGGGGGGGGGCTTCTTAGAAGGTGGCTGCTTCTTAGAAGGCGCCATTCTTACATCTGCAGGTAAGGACCGCGCCTTCTAAGAAGCAGGGGTGCTTCCAAAAAACCCTCCACCCTCCCCCCGCCCCTTTCTGCGCGTGGCTGACATGGGCCGGTCGGGTGATCCCACTGGCGTCCCTGGCGCAGAGCACCCGAATCTCCGACGGCAGAGAGTGCTCAAGTCAGGGCGGGTCTCCTGAGAGCCGGGCCTCGGCCCCCGGAGGCCCATCCAAAAACGGAGCCCGAGGCCAGCGGCGAGCCGAAGGGGGCAGAAGGGGCGCGACTTCTCAGAAGGCCGCGGGGCTCCTGAGAAGAAAGAGGCATTCCCCATATGTTCCCATATTTTCTGGGTTTTCGTCTTCCCCCCACTTCCCATATTTTCCGTTATTTCCTCGGGAGTCGACGATTCATTGTGTCTGTGTTTTTTTCCCTCCTGAGAGACGCCCCGCCGCGTTCCGAGGAGGCCTTCTCCCCCTCGCTCTCCCCTGGGGCACGCCGCCGAGCATCGTCGGGTGTCTGGGGCGGGGAGGGGGGGAGGGGTGGTCGCCCACCCCCCCCCCCTACCCTTACGTTGGGCCCGTCCCCCTACAGGGGGATTTTGGACGCAAAAAATAAAAATACCCAACAAATAATCAAACCATAATCCGAACTAGTCTGGGGACTATTTTTCGAGTATTTGTTTTATCTTTTGGGGGCATGTTTGGAATTTGTTTTAGTTTTTCGTGGAAAATCCCACTGTAGGGGGACAGCCCCGATATAACCCTACCCCCCGGACCTGATGGGTTCTATGTCGCGGTGGCCCACTTGTCGCCTCTGAAGGTGCTGCCAGGTGTTTTGCTTCAAGGTGCCCCTGGCCCAAGGTGTCCCCAGGGGGTCCCCAGGAGGCACAGGGGCCTGCAGCACCTGCCGCGCAGCCCCGAGAGGAGCCCGGGAGGCCCAAAATGATGGGATCCGCCAATCGGGGATGGACAGACCTCCCTTCAGTAAAACGCGGTTGAGTGCAGACGACCTCGGGCCCAAATCTGGCAGGCCCACGCCTGGAAAATGACAGCCGCGGCGCCCTCTCGAGAACCGAACACGGACAACTCACCAATCGACGTGTCGGGGTGGGGGCTCTGCCCACCCCCGAGCCAAACAAAAAAACAAAAAAAACAAAAAAAGCCGGGGCCTTCGGAGCCGGGCGAGGAGAGCTGGCGGCAGCTCCGCCTCGGCCCCGAAGGCCCCTCCCAGGCCATAGTTTCCCATATGTTCTGGGTTTCTGTTTTCCCCCCCGCTTCACATTTTTCCCCAGATCTTCTGGGAACCGAAGATTCATTGTGTCTGTGTCTTTTCCCCTCCTGAAGCTTCTCGACCCGCGCCCGGCCCCGCCGACGAGGCCCTCCCCCCGAAGGCCCACCGCCGTGGTCCGAGCTCGCCCTCCTCTTGCGGAGCCTCCTCGCCGGCCTCGCACCTCCTGGCCGCGCCGCCGAGGGCCCCCTCTGAGCGGGGGCGGCTGCCCGGCCCGCTTCCGGGGGCCCAGCGCCCCCTGCAAAAAAAAGAGCATGCGGGCGGTCCGCCGACGTGAGGAGCGATTGCGCAGGGAGCGAAGGTTATGTCGGGCCTGTCCCCCCAGAGGGGGATTTTCAATGACAAATTAAACATACCCAAAACACGCCCCCCCAAAAAATCAAACAATACTCCAAAAGTAGTCCCCAGACTATTTCTGGACTATTTTTTGATCACTTTTGGGGTACTTGTGATTTGTCGTCGAAAATTCCCCTGTAGGGGGACAGGCACCTAACGCTGGCGTGAGGAGCGAGTGCGCAGGGAGCGAAGGCCCCCGTCCGGCCCCAGGAGCGCCTGCGTGCGCACGAGGAGGGCCGCCAGGGGGGCGGCCCTGGCAGCCTCCGGGGTCAGAGAAAGTCCAGGGTTCGCTGGGGTCTGGAATCCTCTTCCTCCTCCTCCTCCTCCTCCTTTTCCTTCCTCCTCCTCTTCCTTCCTCCTCCTCCTCCTCCTCCTCCTGCTCCTCCTCCTCCTCCTCCTCCTCCTCCTCCTCCTCCTCCTCCTTCTCTCCTCCTCCCCCTCCTCCAGGCTAACAAGACTCGAACGTATCCCTATCCCCGAGATCGGCAAGCAAAAAGCCATGACGATCTCAGGGATGTGCCTTCAGAAACGGAGAACATCAGGAAGATCGGCATCGCCGCAATGTGATAACATCGTAAAGGAGGCTCCTCGATGGCCCCCGCCTCGACCACCCTGCAGACCACCCCAACCTGACCCGAAGACCCAACTTTCGGGTGTGGGGAGCAACGGGTTCCACATGAGCTTCTTCGATGTTCCCCGGCCCCCACACACAGGAAATCGAGGGTGAATTTGGGCCTTCGGGTTGGGTTTGGGTGGTTTGGTGGCTGGTGTGCCTCTGGCGCCCCCGGAACCGACCCGGGCTGGGTCCCTCCCTCATCCGCCTCCTCCACCTGCTTCTCCTTCTCCTGCTTCTCCTCCTGCTTCTCCTCCTCCTCCTCCTCCTCCTCCTGCTTCTCCTCCTGCTTCCCCTGCTGCTTCTCCTCCTGCTTCTCCTCCTGCATCTCCTCCTCCTGCTGCTCCGCCTCTTCCCCCCCCGCTTCTCGTCCTCCCCCTCCGCCTCCTGCACCCCCGCGCACGTTTTCATCCTCGTCGTCTTCGGGGGTCGGCGGCACCGGCCGTGAGGCCTTCGCAATCGAGGGAGAACTTGCGCCTTCTTGTAGGGGCAAGAAACTGCGACACAACACCACCGGTCCGAGGAGATGCGAGGAGGCAGGGGGGGTCTCCCTGGTGGTGTGGCCCCTCTCCTCTCGCTCGAGACATCCCCGGCCTCCAGTTCGGGGAGGCGTCGTGGACCTCCTCGCTGGAGGTGGGCCCCCTGGTAGTGTTGGTGTCGCTTCTCCTCCCTCCGATCGGGTTGGGTTGGGGTGGTTTGAGCAGGGACCGACCGTCCCGGCATTCCTATAGTCCTACCACGAAATGTTCTTAGAACCAAAAAATGTCAGAAAAAACATGCTCTTAAAGCATAATCCGATGTGATAAAACAAGACAGTCCCAACCAGAAATGTTCCAAGAACATCTCGTGGAAACCACAGAAAGGCTCTTAGAACGCTGTTTTGGTAGGGCTACAGGGCACGCCAGGACGCCTCGCCACTGCTTGAGTGGTTTCGTGGCTGGTGAGCCCCTGGCGCCCCTCGGGAGCGGCCAAGAGGGGGGTGTCCAAGGGGGGGGTGCAAATCATGACCGGCGGCATGTGCGCGGCCCAGCAGGATGGCCAGGGACGTAATGAAATCTGGGGAAATATCATGGCCCCCGCCATGATATCCACCCCCCCCTAGTCATCACCCCCCTCTTTTCCGCCCCCGAGCCCCGAGACGCCCGACCGCGCCAGCCCTCCCGGGCCTCGTCCGCCTGCATCGGGCCGCGGGCCCGGTGGCGCCGCGCCGGGGCCGCGCCCGCGGGGGGGAGGGGCGCCGCGGGGGAGGAGCGCGGCGTGGCACCCCTCTCGGGGCCGGCCGCCACGAGGGGGGAAGGGGGGATGGGAGGGCGGAGAGGACAGGGCAGGACAGGAGAGGAGAGGACAGGAGGGGACAGGAGGAGGAGGAGGACTGGTCTGGGCTGGGCTGGGCTGGAACTGGGACTGGAACTGGGACTGGGACTGGACCTTTGGGACTCCGCACGGGTCTCACTTGGTCACGCCGCCCACGGACGGGCCCCACGTCGCAAGCAACGCTGCCGAGGGGAGGAGGAGGAGGAGGAGGAGGATGAGGAGGAGGAGGAGGAGGAGGAGGAGGAGGAGGAGGAGGAGGAGGAGGAGTTACCAGGATCACCGCCTTCACGAGAGTGAACAAGGAGTAGGAGTGTCAATGGTGTTGACCAGGACGCGGGTGGAGTGTTACCATGTGCGTGCCCAGACAGTTGCGAGCAGGTGGAGGCCACACCCGCCGACCGACAGGCGCAGGCCAGGTGAGAGCCACACCCACCGACCAGCCAAAGCAAGGCGGGAAGGATCCCGCCCCTCCGGGCGTGAGCCACACCCGCCGACAGGCGAGAGGAAGCTGGCAGGAAACCACACCCACCGCAAGTCGAAAGCAGTCGTTTCTCTCGACGCGAGCAGGAGGTGGAAGCAGCACCCACCGACAGGCGAGGGGAGACCGGCTGGACGCCACGCCCGCCGACATGCGACAGACCGGGTGGAAGCCACATCCACAGGCCGGGGTCACCACCCACGGGGGGCCTGCGGCTCGCCTAAAGTCGGGCCTGTCCCCCTACAGGGGGATTTTCGACGAAAAATAAAAAAATACCCAACATTTGTCAAACAATAGGCCAAAAATAGTCTGGTGACTATGTTTTGACTATTGTTTGACCTTCTTGGAGTATTGTTGGGGTATTTTTATTTTTCGTCGCAAACCTCCCTGTAGGGGGACAGGCCCGACTTAAGGCTCGCTCATCCAGACGGGTGGCCAGCAATAGCAATTTCACTGAGGTGGTTGGACCTTGGTGTGAGCAACCACTCCCACTCCGTTTTGGGGGGAACAAGTAGCAAATGGAAGCAACACCCACCGACAGGCGAAAGGAAGACCTGGTGGAGTTCACGCCCACCGACGCACGGAGAGACCAGGTGGAAGCCACGCTCACCGACAGGCGAAAGGGGGCCAGGTGGAGGCCACACCCACCGACAGGCGACACGGGTGGAAGCCATACCTGCCGACAGGCAACAGGAAGCTGGCCACCCAGGTGGGGCCCGCGGCCCGCCCGTTCCGACGGGCCTTCACCAATAGCACTTCCGGAGGTGGCTGGGCCTGATGCCGACCAGCCACTTCTGGGGGAAGTCCAAAGCACGGATGCCGCTGCACTCCCCGGACCTCTCCCGGGGTGGGTTCTGACCAGGACTTCGGAGCGAATCCAACGGTGGCGACGATGGGCCTCCCGGGAGGCCCCGAAAAGGGGAACCGAGGGAAGGGTAGGGGTATGGGCACGTTTTCCTCCTCTGAACCTCGTGCCTGGGCAGGTGGAAGCCACGCCCACCGACGGGCGAAACCAAGGCAAGAAGCACGCTGCACCGCTGGAGTCACCACCCACGTGAGGGGCGGGGGAATTCTGTTGCATCCTCGGGGAAACTTGTCTGACCCGTCGCGGCCCTATCCGCGTCGAGTCCGTGTCGAATCCGTGTCGGCCTCGTCGGCTCCGTGCCGAATCCGTGTCGAATCCGCGTCGCGTGCACGCCGAATCCGCGTCGAGGCGCATCGAGCCCGCGTCGAACACAAGAGAAGGCACCAACTTGGGGGGCAGGCGAGGTCCCCCGAAGATGCAACCGAACGACTCGTACGTAAAACGAGACCTAGAGTCATGAAAAATTTAACATCAGGTGCGCCATAGCTTACTACAGGAAATACAAATCTTATTTCTAAAAACGAACTTCAAAATTTTACATAAAATGAAAAACACCGATCCCAGGTTAGCACATTCTCTCTTTTCGTCGAACCGACCACCCTAGTCACCAGACTATTGTTGGATGATGTTTTGAATCTGTTTGGGGCATGTTCTATTTTTCGTCGAAAGTCCTCCTGTAGGGGGACAGGCCCGACCTAAGGCTACGAATCGGCCGTTGAAGGTAGGACAACGGGTTGAAGCCACACCCACCGACAGGCGAACGGAAACCGTCGTTGTCACACTCGCAACTGTTGGAAATCAAGAAAACAATTGTAACCAGCCACGGCAAGGGCCGCATTTTGTGTTGAAGCGCTGGGAGCTGATGAGTTGCATGCACGCGGCGCTACGGTGAGGACAGGAAACATGTGCGCGGCGCTGATGCGAGATCCGCATTGAACAAGAACTGCAAGTCGCCCATCCATCTGCAAATGGTGGAGCGCATCATAACAATGTAATCCCACCAGCCCTCTGGGCGCAGGCGGTCTAACGATGTCTCTCTTCCCTCTTCCAAGAGCCCCTCTTCCCCTTCGGGGACGGGTTTACCCCTCCCCATACCTCCTCCCCTGAACCTGGACGCTGACGGAGGGGGGCGCGAGGTGTCAGAGGGTCTTTTTTGGCCCAAGATAGATCCAGGAGGGCTCCAGATTGCCCAGGATTGCCTCTGAGATCGCTCAAGATAGCCCAGCATGGCTCAAGATAGCTAACAGCATGCCTCCAAGAGGCCCCAAGAGGGCCATAAGAGGGATCCAAGTGCTGTGTGAGACCCCTCAGGACCTCCCCGAGAAGCCAAAATCCTTCTAAAGGATATCAATGGCGTTGGCCTTCTCGCCTCTTCGCTACCGATGCGCTTTGAGGCCTCAAGATGGCTCCAAGATGGCCCAAGAGAGCTCCAAGAGGGGCACAAGAGGCCCCCAAGACGGCCCCAAGAGCGCCCAAGATCGCCCCAAGAGCGCCCCGAGAGGGCCCCCAGAGGCGATTTCGAGGGCTTTTCTGGGGGGGCATAGATAAAGGACCCCCCTGTTGATCTATGGCCTCCAAGATGGCCCCAGCAGGCCCTCCGAAGCTCCGATGAGAGCCCCAAGAGGGCTCCACGATGCCCCCAAAGAGGCCCGAGAGGACCCCAAGACGCCCCCCAAAAGCCCCATAGCTCCAAGAAGGCCTCCGATGCTCCAACAGGCGCCACATGTCTCCACACGTTCCTCCCCCTCTCTCCTCTCTTTGACCGCTCTATTTCACTATATGCGATTTTGCTTTCCATTTCCCGTCAGCTCTCGTGGGCAGGGCTTTTGAATGGGCCGGTGGGGATTCGCGGAGCATAAACAATACATTCTGCGGAAATGTCAACCGAAACGCCCCGCTCCAGTATACGGACACGTCTGCTGGTGCGGCAGAGAAAAATATGGGGACGACAAGGGAGGAAGAAACGTGGGACTTTGGCGGAGGGACGGAAACGAGACTGGTGGGAGACGGGCGGAATGCAAGGGCAATGCGAAGCAGGATGGACGGAACACGGAGGAATGAGACACTCTGCGTAACCGAACCGAGTTCCCCTCATGCCCCTCGGACATGAGGGGCCATGAAAGAATCTGAAGGAGCCCCAAGACACCCAAATAAATACCGCATAGACCACCCTTCGGGTGATAAGGAGGTGAGGGGGGGGGAGGGACCAACGTCGCACTCGATTGATCTCACTATCGAACTCACTACCGATCTCACAATCGATCTCAATCGATAGATCTCACAATCGATCTGACGATCGATCTCACAATCAATCTCACAATCGATCCCACAATCGATCTCACGTTCGGTCTCGCTATTGATCTCACAATCGATATCACAATCGATCTCGCATTCGATCTGACTATCGATCTCACTATCGAACTCACTATCGATCTCATTATCGATCTCACGTTCGGTCTCACTATCGATCTCACTATCGATATCACAATCGATCTCACAATCGATCTCGCATTCGGTATCACTATCGATCTCACTATCGAACGCACTTTCGATATCATTATCGATCTCACATTCGGTCTCACTATCGATCTCACTATCGATATCACAATCGATCTCACAATCGATTTCACATTCGGTCTCATCATCGATCTCACTATCGAACTCACTACATATCTCATTATCGATCTCAATCGATCGATCTCACAATCGATCTGACTATCGATCTCACAATCGATCTCACAATAGATCCCACAATCGATCTCACATTCGGTCTCACTATTTGTCTCACTATCGATATCACCATCGATATCACAAACGATCTCCCATTCTGTCTCACAATCGATCTCACTACCGATACCACTATCGATCTCACTATCGATATCACAACCGATATCACAATCGATATGGCATTATGTTTCACGTTCGATCTCACAACCGATATCACTATCGATCTCACTATCGATCTCACATTCGACCTCACTATCGATCTCACAATCGATCCGCATCACCATCATCAGCATCATCGGGACACCATCAACACCATCATCATCATCATCATCATCATCATCATCATCATCATCATCATCATTCTCACCATACATCCTCCCGTCCTTCCCGTACCTCATCCCCCTCCCCTTCCTTCCTTCCTACCTCCCCACTTTTCTGGGACTCTCATTGGCAAAATGCTCTGCTGTTTGTGTTGGTGGCTGGGGGGCACGCGGCCGTGTCCAGGCCTCACCCCCACGCCGCCGCCCGAGCCGGCTCCCTGCGCCACATCGCGGGCAGGACGGGCTCGACAATCTCCCAGTTCTGGCCGTAACGGTCGCTGAGGTCACCTCTGGAAGCCTTGTCTACTGGATTGTCCGGCGATGATACGCGTTCCCACCAAGGTTATAGACGCCGGGCCCGGCATGCCTCCCAAGTAGCGTACACGACCTCGTTGGTGTCGATGGCTTTGGCGGACCCTTTGATCAGAGAAAACTTGGCACTCTCATTATCGATGAAATGGATCCACACGCACTCCGTCAACAATGTAGGCCATGTTTCAAGGGCTAGTAGGGGCCCGACTGCTTCGATCTCCTGGATTACGTTGCCGCGCCGGCCGTCCTCCGACCACCGGCGAAGCCACTCCTGCGGGACGTCGGCTGCGGTCAATCTTGGCCGAAATCCTGGGTCGCTGGGCTTCCATATGCCTACCGCGACGCGCCCCGTGCCTTCCCCGTCGCTGACGGTGATCAGGAGGGGCCACTTGTCCAAGTCAAAGGGAACCTCGCGCCCCGACTGCTCTGACACAGCGGTCCAGAACCAGGACAAGGAAGCTCGCAAAGAAGACGGTAAACCACGTCGCTCCTTGTCGTCGCCCCCCCCCTCCCCCTCCTCCCCCCCCCCCCCCCCCCCCACCCCCCTCCCCTTCCCCTCCATCCCTCTCTCTCCTCTCCCCCCCCCACCACCTTCTTTTTTTTTTTCCCCCCCCCCTTCCCCCCCCTCCCCCTCCCACGGATACTGTGTCGTCGAACTGTCTGCGCCGCAGCGGGACCAGGACAGCGGCTCCCTGCCGGCCGAACAAGAAAGATCGCGCCCAGCCTAGTCTCCCGCGCAGAGAGCCCGCCTCTGCCGCGCTCAAGCGACCCCGGCGCAGGTAGCCCTCCAGGTCCGCCAACAACGCCTCCACTCTGTCCCGAGGCAGCCGGGCCACGGGCCGCGGGCAGCCGACGTGGAGCTCTGCCCCGAACAACCTCCAGATGCTGGACGGGAGCGGCGATTTGGGGAAGTCGAGGCGCCACCCGATTTCCTGGTTGAGCCACACCCAGCAGAACCACGCACATTCTGCTGTTGACCCACGCTCCACTGCCCAAGCGTCGTCGCTATAATGATGCATGGGGACGTCGAAGAAATGGCGCATCACCGAACACATCGCCGAAGGGTCTCGGACATAATTGAATTGGGTTCCAGCGCCCCCGAACACCTGTCCGAGGTTTCTCAGGAGAGCGGGTTCTCCGCGGCCTGGGTGCCACACGGCGGACCACATGTACGGTATCTGCGAAGGGGACAATGGGCTCTGCCGGAATGCCCCGCTGTAGTCCGATGAAAACCCCGCCAGTGGCTCGTCGGCGCCCCAAAGCTCCCTGCAGAACCTGACGGCCGCCCGCGCCGTGTCTAAGTCGTCGGGGGCGCACGACTCGTAGGTGTGCACTGTCCCGTTGGCCCCGCTCGCCTTCAGATTCTCAATGTTACGCGCCTTCCACTGGCCCTGTGAGCCCCGCTCCCGCACTGGGAAACTTGGGTGCACTGCGATGGCTGACAAATCCACGTCGCTGACACGGAATGGGCCCTGCACAGCACCAGTCGCGATCTCAGCTTCCCGCTTCTCCCATGCCTTTTTGTCGAGCAGTGCATCTCCTGAGGATTTGACTGCAGCAACAATACTGGCATTTCGATCTAGGGCCTCCCTGATCCAGTCGCCCAGATTCACTCGAGCAGGTTTCTCCGCCACTCGCCATATACCTGCACCGCGCACGGGGGGGGGGCGCGGCTCTTCTGTGTTGTTACAGCGGGCAACGAGGGCAGCCCCCACTTTGCTTGCCCGACCCCAGGCACGGGGACCGTGGACGCCCCGGAAGACAGGGAGGAAGAGGATTGGAAATCGCGTTTCGACTTTGCCACAAGACCCCGCCTCCAACCTCGCTATCGGCCATGGGATTGTCAGGTTGCTGGCCTCACCGCCAGCAGCCAGGCCCCTTTTGCGGATGCCCCCGCTGCCCGCCCAGACGGAACGCTTTACCGCGTTTCCAGACGACCGCCCCCCCGCGCACGCACCTGCAGTCTCAATCTGCCCCAGGGCCGGCCGGCCCGCGGACAGCGACTTGAAATACTCTGCATCGGGGTGGTTCGACATGGCCACAAGCTTCTGGAGTAACGGCCCACGCAAGTGGCCGATGACACTCTTCACGTCCGGATGCAGCGACTCTGCCCAGGCGTGCCTCTGATCTTGGAGCTCTTTCGACCACTCCGCGATCTGCGCGCACGCCCGCATTCTCCTCGTGGGGACACGCACACACACACACACACACACACGTACACACACACAAATGCACACGCATGGGATGTACAGACGCGCGCATCTCTCATTGCTGCGCTACTTACTCCCCTATTCCCGGGCGGGCGGCAGGCCGACCGGAAAAAGGGGCGCAAACTTGTACCGACAGATTTTGCGCAAGCAGCTCTGTTGCATTTTTCTTCAGTGCGGTCGGGGCCGTCGGCGGAGGCCGACCGGAAAAAGGTTCAAATTTGTACCGACAGATTTCGGACAAACCGTTGGGGGTCCACAAATCAAACAGTGCAGCCACTTACAACCCGAAGGCCTCCTGAGGCCTTCGGAGAAAATAAACCGCACCTGATTCGCCGATTATACCTGTTCTCGGGCACTGCATTTACAACAGCGCCCGACCCCAAGGTCCTCTCGGCGAGCTCGCTCGCTTCGGCCGGCTGCCGTCGGTACGCTGCGTCGACGGCGTCGCGCAGGACCGGAGGCGCCTGCATGGGGTGCACCACGGACGCCACGCGGTGCAGAAACCCGTCAGGCCCCACGCCCTCCGGCAGGAGAGGAGGGCCACCTGCCCCCCGAGGTTGCAATCCTCCCGCCACCACGCGGGCAGCCCGCGCGGGCGCCGGAGCCGCGCCCGCTGGGTCCTGCGATTCCACACCTTGCGAAGTCTCAGCTGACGCTCTCAGACGCTTCTCTGGTGGCCCAGAAACGTCTTCACCATTGTCAACCAAGCCTCGCTGGGATGGTGCGTGGCTCGGATGGGCGGGGGCTCACGCCCCCCTGTGCCCCTCGCACGCCGGGTGGCTCTGGCCGCAGCCCTTCACGTTGCACATGTGCAAATGCCTGCACTTTTCCCGTAGGTGCACTTGCCGTCGTTGTAGAACTTGCAGATCTGCTCGCCTCCGAAGGACTCCACGCGCTGGAGGGCCACGCAGCTCCTCTTCGCAGCCGGCAGCTGCGCGTCTCCGTCCGCGCTGGACCTGTCGCCGTGCAGCTCCGAGAACAGAGACACCCACTCTGTGCGGCAACTCTGGACGGCCGCTGTGAGCGACTTGCCATCGCTGCGAACCGCCTCGACCCACTTGGCCCTCATCTGGCGGTCCGTTTCCGCGACGGCGTCCACGATTGGGGTCCGACCGTTCCTGCGCTCGAACAGCTTGACGACGACCCACTCGTGGTAATCGAGCAGGACTGACCAGTCCGCTGACGCCCAGTCAGGCGCAGCTGCCAAGGCCAGCGTGTTCATGAGCACCCTGTGCTTGTACATGAACCCGACGGCAGAGAAGGAGCCCGAGGTGTCGTCGTTGACCTTGGCACCAGAGCCGCCGCCCGGCGCCGAGATCCCGGCCTCGCTGTTCAGCGCGCGGACCTTGCGCAGGTCGTGGACCGTGGGTGCGCGCCGCTCGTGCTCGCGGACCAGGCGGCCCGCCTGCGTGTCGCTGCCCATGAGGTGCGCTGGAAGGCGAATGTGGTAGTAGCCCACGAAGCTCGCCGTCTTCTTCTCGCGCACCTCTGGGTCGATCGGGTCGTCCCAGTCGCCGCCCTTGCCCTTGCGGATGAGGTCGAGCTCGCCCGCGACGAGAGCCTCTGCTTCCTGCCAGGCTGCTTTGACAGGCTGGCACAACGGCCGGTCGTTCCCATCCAAGCCCGCCGGGACGCAAATGCCCGCGACGGAGTCGGCCTTAGAGTCTGCCAGCCCGGCAAACTGACCTACAGTCAGCATACCTTTCTCACGCAAGTACTGCGTGACTTTCGGGTCCACCGCATACTTCTGGAGCAGCTTCGACAAACGCCCGTCGAGCTCTGCTGCCATTTTGGCCACTCGGTCACCAGGGTGGGTTCGTGGGAGTTCGCTAGCGCCACTGGGGCGCGCTGCCTGAGCCGAGATGGCTATAGGCAGCTCCGGTCGAGCTGGCAGGAGGCCCCAGGAGCAGGTGCAAGAGGAGGGCCGATCACGGCACCCTATCTGCGCCTGTCTGGTCTCTGTCCTCGCGTCCTGCCAGCGCTCGCCCACTCACACAAATGATGGATGAGGATCGCCTTCAACCCTGAACGCCCTGCCAATACTCGGATCACTAGGCCCACTTCAGCACAACGCACGTTCCATCTCGCAAGGCCTCCCACTGGCGCAGAGGAGGATTCTGCGTCATCAGCCTTTCCCTCAATCATTCAAGGGACGGAGGACGATGACCGGCCACGCCCTCACTCACAGAGATGATGGATGAGGATGGCCTTCAACCTGGAACGCCGTTCCCTCATGCGGCCCACCGATCTGCCACGCATACCGGCCCCTCCAACCTGCACGAATCTCCACTGTCGCAGAAGAGCACTCTGCGTCATCTCTTCAACTCTACTCAGAAAGGTGACGGGATGAGGACGGCCTTCAACCTAGAGCGCCCTCCGCCAGATCATCTGAGCTCCTCGATCCTCTCCTCGGAAGCGCGGTTAC
>CAUYUJ010017394.1:863263-893338 GCA_963575745.1 Prorocentrum cordatum | reverse complement strand
ATCATCATCATCATCATCATCATCATCATCATCATCATCATCATCATCATCCCCCTCCCCCTCCCCCTCCTCCACCTCCTCCACCTACTCCTCCTCCTCTTCCTCCTCGCCCCGTCCCTGAGGGGCAGCGATAGGAGGTTGAACATTCGTTGAGACGATCCTCATCCCCACTGACATGGCCTCGGCCCCGCTGGCCGATTTTGAAGGGGAACTGGGACACACACACACACATAAATACACACAAATAACCAGATTTCCCATATTCCCCCATATTTTCTTGTTTGTCTTCCCCCCCACTTCCCATATTTTTCCATATTTTCCTGGGAGTCGACTATTGATTGTGTCTGTGCGTTGTTTCCCCTCCTGAGATTCGCCCCGCAAATGGGGAGATTAGACCGTTCCGTTCTGGTCTCGAGGGGCCCATCCCCAACTTAGGGGGGGTGGCATCGTGGGGCTGAGACGCCATGGCCCGGTGGGGATGAAGATAGGTCAAACGATACTGAGGACTGGTTCAGGGTGGGGAGCATCGACCTGGAAGCAGCGATAAATCGCCAGTGGCTCGGCGATAGGCCCCATATAACGAAACCGCACGTCCCTGGGCGGCGGCGTTGGCCATCGGGCCCCTACCGGCGACGAATGGGCGGATGGGGGGGTCGATGCATCCCTCCCTGAGCCCATCACCCTGCCCCTGAGTCCCCCCTTCGAGCCGCCCCCGAGCCGCATGCCGACAGACGAGCACGCCGCCGCCCCAGAGCATGCGCCCCCTGCAGACCACTGCAGACACCGCCTGGACCCGCCCGCTCCCCGCGTCCGACTCGGGCCGACTCCCGCGGTTAGGCTGACGTCGCCCTCCTCGCACTTCGGGACCTCGTGGACCAGAGCCGTCCGGTCGCGCTCGCTCGCGCATGGTGCTGGAATCTGCCCTGGCTAGCCGCCGAAGGAATCGTGGAGCAGCCCCTGCGTCGAGGCATCGGGCCCCCAGCCGACCGCGCGCGCGCCGCTCAGCGGCAGCTCCGCCGTAGACCAGGGCGGGCTGGAGCCGAGCCAGCTCGCGGCCAAGCAAGGCGGCACGGCGGCCGGATGCTCCCGCACGTCGACGGCGATGGATCCGCGCGGGACCCTGTATCTCGGGGAGCGCGCCAGCGAGGTGCGCGGGGAGCTGTGCCTCGGGGACCGCGCCAGCGGGGAGCGGACCGGCGCTTGCCGCCCGCTGGCGGCCGCCGCCCCCGCCAGCCGCAGCTCCAGCTCGGCCAGCTCGGCCGAATACAGACCACGCTGCTCCCAGGGCTGCCTCTCCGCGCCGTGGCGTGGCGCGGCCGCCGCCGCCGCCGCGCGTGCCTCCTGCCGCCCGAGGCTGCCGCGCAGCTCCGCGGACTCCGCCTCCTGCTGCTCCAGCCGCAGCTCCAAAGTGCCGACGGCGGTGTAGGCCTCTGCAAGCCTGCGGCCCAGCAGCTCCACCTCCGCCGAGTGGCAGCCGAGGAGCCGGCCCACGAGCGCCCGATGGTCCTCCACGGTGATGGAGCGCTGGTGCTGCGCCTGCCCGTGCAACAGCTGCTCTCTCAGCTCGGCAACAGAAGGCTCGGCATGGACTCCCTGCACCTCCAGCTGCCCGCGCAGCGCGGCGATCGTGGCCGCTGCGTCCCCGAGGCGATGCTCCTGCGCGGGGCCAGGGGCCCCCAGCGGGACAGTAGGCTCGAAGCGCCCTGCGCCAGGGGCCAGCCTCAGCGCCGCATGCTGGCACTGCGCCTGCGCCTCCTGCCGTTCCAACTGTGCCTTCAGCGAGGAGATGCTGGCCTCAGCGCGGATCATCTCCAAGATCGACTCCTGGTCGGCACCGCTCGCAGGCGGCCACGAGGTCAAATCCTGATCTGCCACAACGCCACTCGCCGATGGCCACCACAATGACGGGGCGACCCTGGAGGTGGCCGAGGGCGCTGAGCTCGACGGGCTCGGCGCGCTCCAGTTGAGCCTCTGGGGCGGCCCGCCGCCTTGCGGCGACGCAGCGCGTGCTTGCGACAGTCTGGGCAACTCCAGCGTGGGAGAGCCCTGGCCGCTCGGCTCCAGACTGTCCCATGCCTCCGGACGGCCAGAGGCGTTCAGAAGCCTCGCGCGCCTGGCTGGCCCCGGGAAGTCGACCGGGCTCGATGGGCCCGACAGCGCCGCGCAGCAGCCAGAGAGCACCTCCTGCAAGGTCAGATCCTCGTCGAGGCCCGAACCGCAGCGAGGTCGCATCGGCCGCTCCTACGGCACGATGATGAAGAATGGTAGGGCCAGAATGGCTACGCATGAATGCAGTCATGGGTGGATAGCGGTAAGGCGCTCGACTGAGCAAGACTAGGCTACCGAATTGGCATGGCGAAGACAAAGCTGGCTCGGCCCAGGCTGACTGGACTGCCGGCCTGCTGCAGCCTTACTACCAACCGACTGACTGACTGCGATAAGGAGCGAGAATGAGAGAGGGAAGGAGAGAAAGAGAGAGAGAGAGAGGAAGAAAGAGAGAGAGAGAGAGGAAGAAAGAGAGAGAGAGAGGGAAAGAGAGACGGCGAGAAAAAGAGAAATATATCTAGAGAGAGAGAGACTAAAAAAACTATAGACTGGAGAGAAGGTGAGGGAGAAAGAGAGACAGAGCAATAGGGAGACGGACAGACATAAAGAAAGAATCATAAAAAACGTGCGTTCAACCATACACGTACACCAAGGGGATGAGGACACGTAGATAGCCCAATGTCACCATCCCCTGCGCGCTCAGAAGCAAGTCGGCACCAACAAATGCACACCAATCTTCCGAGTAATTGCCGCCCTCCCGCTCTTGGTCGGCCTGCCCCCTCGTCGCCATCGAAGCTGACCGACGGACGGCGCCGTCCGTGCACCTGTCGCCGATGTCCTGCAGGACCCGTGGGCCTGGCCTGCCGAGCCCGCACCAGCCTCCAGTGTGCGGCGCCCCTGGAGGGGCCAGCGAGGCGGCGTCCTACGCGCTATGATGGAACGACCCGTGCACCCAAATAAGCAGTTCGGGGGCGCGCCGAGGGGGAAGCGGGAGGGGCAAGCCCTTTCAGATGGCGGCGGGGCTTCTCAGAAGCTAAGCCCCCGAGCCTTCCGAGAAGCCCCCTGTGGCTTCGGAGAGGGCTTGGAAAACTTCTCACCGGCCAGAGGCCTTCTGAGCCTTCTGAGAAGGCCCCCCCCCTCCCCCCTCCCATCGGCGCGCCGCCGAAGTGTGCGCTGCCAAGCGCGCAACGGCCCCTAATGTGCTGCGTCCTTGGGGGGTCCACCTGGGCGTCGCCACGCGCAGCTCGACATGTCTCCCTCGCCGTTCCTGGGTGATGCCGCGTCGCTGTCCTGCCGTGACTCTCGGGGAGGAGGCCCGACGCACTGCGGTCCTATGCGGAAACAAAGGCGACCTCCTCCTCCTCCTCCTCCTCCTCCTCCTCCTCATCCTCATCCTCCTCCTCCTCCTCCTCCTCCTCGTCGCTCTTCCCGGGAACTGCCGCGCCCGCGCCCGTCGCGAGGTCCCCCACGCCGCGCGCAGAGCCAGCGGCGCGAGGTCCCACGCAGACCCAGGGGAGACCGCGCCTCCGTGGACGCTGCCGGCCAGCCTGTGACTACCTTCCCGCACCCTTCGGAAGGGAGTCCAACGGAGCGCCGCCCTACGCAGATCCAAACTGAACGCTCCCCCCCAGCGCTGCCAGGCGTGCACCTGCAGCCTCGTGCTGCGCCCCCGGGATGGTCCAGCGGAAGGCGGTCTGCCATGGTCCGCCCCTTGAGCGCCTTTAAGCGCGCACCTGTCACCACTTCGTTGCGCATTTCGCTGGTGCCGAGGGAGCGCGGCTCCACGAGAATCAAGATTGACCTCCCATCCCTGCCAAGCGCGTAGCCAGCCCGAGGATTGCCAGAGGCAGACCGTGCCCAAAAGGGTGCTCGTCGACCCTGGTTAATGTGACGCCGACGACATGCTCTCCAAATCCGCGATCCCGGAGAACATACCCGTCCATGATCCGCGTCCGATATTCGAAGTTTCGCTCCCGAAGGCACAGGCGAACCCGGCGGCGAGCTGGCGGACTCGCAATGCCCGCGCAGAGCGGGGCAAAGAAGAAATGCAGAAAGTTGCAAGTGGCTTCAAAGCGAAAGGGTTCATGCATGGTTGAGATACTCGAAAATAGTTTCGCCATCATCGCACCCTCCTCGCCATCGCTTGCCCATGCCATCGACCCCCCGCCCTCCTCTTCATCGCATTTGAGAATTACCCCCACCCTCCTCCTCCTCCTCCTCCTCCTCCTCCTCCCCCTCCTCCTCCTTCACCTCTCCTCCCCTCCTCCTCCTCCTCCTCCTCCTCCTCCTCCCTTCTCTTTCTCCTCCTCTTCCCCTCCTCCTCCTCCTTCTCCTCCTCCTCCTCCTCCCCCTCCCCTCTTCCTCCTCCTCCTCCTCCTCCTCCTCCGTCTCCTCCTCCTCATCCTCCTTCTCCTCCTCCTCCTCCTCCTTCTCATCGCTTTCGTGACGACATCGCGGTGCTCGGGGGCGAGGTCGTGGCGAAGGTTGCTGCCGTTCGGAATTCCTTGTCGTCTCTCGGTTCTTCGTGGAGCCGGCGCTCCTCATCTAAGCTACGTGTTCGGCGCTGCCGACCGCGTCCCAGAAGGGTCCAGAGCCGCGCCGCCCTCCGTCGCTCGCTGGCCCTGGTCAATTTCGTTCGACCTCCTTCCCGTCCTGCTGGCATTGCCTCAAGCGGCCACATGGAACTCGCGGCGCCAAGGGTTCACAAATGTCACTCACACGTGAGGCGCGCGCCTTCCGTCTCCCGTCACGATCAACCTTGGGCTGGCCCTCTGCTACTACAACAGAAGACCAAACAAAAAACATAAACAGAAACTTTCGGAGTTCCGCACGAATTTCTTGGATCGGCGCTGGGCCCCTGGAGCGCAAAACGCGACATTGGCGGCGCCGGAAGCGTCGCCACTTGGAGCCCAGCATCGGTCCGAGAAATCCGCGCGGAGCTCCGAAGGTTTGTGCGTCGTATCCATTTGTTTCTTCGTGGACCCACTTGCCACAAATGAGGCGGATGCGCCCCAGGGCATTGTTTCGGCGCCGCGATTGAGCCACAGAACGAATCACACATGGACTCAACATGGCCAGCATGTCCCATGCATTTCAACTAATATCGCACAGCCTGCGTATATGCACACGTTATGCACCGATAGGGACAACAACAATCATATGTGTATAGATGTGTGTACATAGATGCGTGTGTATGCATGTATGCATGTAGGTATGTCTGTAGATATTAGACGCACATGCATAATCATAGTCACTAATACATGCAGATACGCATGGCGATGCATATTCATATAAGTTGACATAATCATACACATAAACATGTACATATACATAGACATATACACATAAACATACATATGCATAACCATGCATATCAACATACATATATGCATGACTAAGAATAGATGTATACATCAACATCGTGTAACTACAAGTATGATTGTGCATAAACCTATGTGTATGCGTACATGTGTATATATATATATATGTCTATATATATGTGTGCGTATGTACATGTCTGTATACATGCATACGCATATGGGTGTACATGTGTGTGAACATCGGCATACGCAAATACATATACATATGCATAGACTTAGACATATACATCTGCATGAGCACACCTGTATATGCATGCAAAATCACGTGTAAATCATATGCAGAAACAATATTAGCATCAAATAGTTATACATACACCTATGCATACACCTTTACATTTGCATATACAGATGCATACGCATGTACATATACGTACCCGAGCACATGTATATGTGTATATATGTGTATACATACATATACGTACAAAGTTACACATACATGTGCACATACATGTGCATATACATATGCGTATACATTTACACATACATATACACACATACATACATACATACAAAAACATATACAAATACATATACATATACATATACATATACATATACGTATACATATACATGTACATATACATATACGTATACATATACATATTCATAAAAACATACATCTACATATACATATGCATAAACATGTACATATATCTATACAAATACAAATACATGTATATGTACATATAACTAATCATGCACATATACGGGGTGTACTACAGTTTTGACCATAAGACGTCAGGCGTTCGACGCCCCCCACACACCCCCGTAGAATCTTAGCGAACGGTTTCCAGTCGGGCAGCGGTCCGAATCCGATTGGCGCGTACCCCGTAACAATAGCATATGTAACACGGTGTGATAATACCTCCGTCCCAAAAAGAATAAGCCCGAAAATCACTCCGACGTGGACGCAATGACTTTGCAATCGCTCCGTATGGGGCACATGAAACGATCATGATCATCTTTATGATCGGTCGTCGGCGGCGCGCGGGACCTGCTGGTCAATTCTGCGCCGATGATTCAAAACTTTATATTTGGCAAGTATACGTGTACATATATGTATGACTCATTCGAAACCTACAAAAACAAATACAAACCTCCCAAATCCATGGCCCTGAGACCCTTCGGACGCCCTTGCAGGGAGTTCACAAAACCTTTCAGGCCTCCTGGACACACCAGCCAGGCCTACTCACAGCGATCGGAAGGGTGGCCACTCGGTCCCGCGACAGCCCCAAGCCGTCGCAGACTCCCACCAGATGCCCGATGACGGTCACAGCAGCAGCCCGAAGAGGCACTCGAAACGATGTCATAAAGTGCTCCCTGTATGATGATTTGAAAAATCGGCTCTTCGGCTTTCCGACCGTCTGAAACCGCCCAAGAGGCCCAGAAAATCTTCCATTACGATCAGTCACCAAGAAGCGGGATGTAAGTAGATGAAGCAATCAAGATGCGGTCCACCCTCTGACTCAATTCCTGGCAGGGGTGAGATTTCTCGCAGCGTAATCGCCGGCAGCGCGAACGGGATCTCGCATTGTTGCAATACTCTAGCGCCGTATCCACAATCAACGGTGTCATCTTCGTTAGAAGACTCGCGCTCCAAGGTAGGTCTTGGCGGGGGGACCTCCACAATAATGTCATACCCGATGTTGTTTGCGATTGATATTTACAATGTTATGTGTTTGTTGCTTGCTGCGTACCCAGACCTCTGTAGACTGGCGGCGCCAGTCGGAGCGGCACCATTTTGGGGAATCGCATCCAAGAATGTCCCAAGAGGGCCCGAAAGGATCCCGACATTATATATATATATATATATATATATATACATTCATTCATTCATACACACATACGTACGCAAATAAGGCGTTACGTATAGACAGAGGATGTTGTTCTACATGCGAGCCCCGAGGGCCATCTTGACGCTACCTGAGCAGGCCTCTTGCGTCGTCGTCGGCGGCAGCGGAAGCGGCGTTCCTATCCTTCTCCATCGTCCTCCTCTCCCCTCCTGCTCCCCCTGCACTCCTCCTCATCATCCTCCCTCCAGCACCTCCTCCTTTCCACTTCCTCCTCTGCCTCCTCCTCCATCGACGGGAGGCTCAGCGATTCCACGCCAAGACATGCCAAGGCTGCTCCCTGGCTCCGGCTTGGCTGCTGCCTCGCATATATGTTCTACTGCAGGGCGAGCGTTTCTGAATGGCCTGGCGGGAATACGCGAAAGGAAGTAAGGGATGGAGGGGAGAGAAGACGGAAGGGGCTTCGGGGACGGAGGAGAAAAAGAAGAGGAGCAAGAAGGGGACAGGGAAATTGGACAAAGGGACACAAGGGCAGGCGTCACTACCCCCTGTCGTAGCGTGGCCTCGCCCCTCCGAAAACCAGCGGGCCAGCCTGAATCCCAGCCGTGCCCGTAATTAGCCTTACATTCGAACATAAACGACATCATTCTCAAACATCGCTTCACGCACCTCGCAGAGCACAGCGCAAGAGCCCGCAGCCACAGAATGCACCCCTCGTGCGATTTGGCTCCAACCGTGTGATTGGCCAGGCCAGAACTACCCCGCGGGCACGTCCATGCCCATGTGTTCACCGAGAAGAATTACAGTCGGCAAGATTGAGGTTAGTAGAATTGGAATCGACAGAATCAGGGTCGGTCGACCTGGTGAAGTCAGTCGAGAAGGTAGAGTGTGGTTCGGTAAGACTGCGGTCCTTATAGTTGGGCCAATAGGGGCTGGGGTCGGTGCACGGGGGGTCGGTATCAATGAATCATGAATCAGGGTTGGGGTCGGTAGAGTTGGGGACGGTTGAACTGGGGTCGAAAAGCAGAGTTGGGGTTGGAAGAGCTGGGCTATGAAAACAATTGTGTGGTCGAACGAATTGTGGTTGGTAAGTGGGATTGTGATCGGTAGAATGTTATCTTTCCGCCAGCGAGGCCACGGACTGACCAAAACAAAAAGAACGCAAAGAATAGCGACCCAAACAACGAAATCTAGAAGAACGTTGAGAAAGAGAGAGAGAGAGAGACCAACGGGGTCACGTGCGAATCGAACCAACAAAAAAAACGAAAATCCTTTCCCGACCAGCCAGGCCACGGGCGATCGAAAATAATGCAACATGCAAACACTCCGCGTTTCCAGCGAGGTCACGAGCGAACCAAATCGAGGCGAAACGAATACTCTTCAGACGGCGCCACTGGCGAATAAAGCTGAATCACAACGAAACCTATTCAGAGACTGACAGAACCACGCATGACCCAAACGAGATGAAGCAAGCACCGTCGAAACACCAGCGAAGCCCAGAATTAACCACAACAAAATCGAAAACAGTTCAGACGATAGTGAGCTCACGGGCGACGCACAAGAGAACGATGTCAGAATGCAAAAGATCGTGGAAGGACCAGCGAGACCACGTGCGAATCATCTAACAAGAAAACAAAGACTGTCTCTCGATCAACAGGGCCAAAAAAAACAAAAGCAATCGAAACGGCATGAATCAACGATCGTCCCAACACCAGCGAACCAACGGGCTAACCAATAACAATGGAAACTCCGACCACTCAGGGAACAGCGAGGCCACGGGCGACCCAAACGGCTTCAAAAAAAAAACAATAGAAAACCGTACAAAAATATTGGGGTGACGGTCGAACCGGTGCGGAAATGGAAACACCAAATGAGGACACAAGCGAAACAAAACTGAGTTAAAATGAACACCTCTTCCAACACCAAAAAGATGACGAACGAATTCAAACGAGCTGAAACGGACACCTGTGAGACCAACGGGTACACAGCGAACCGCGAGAAATCAAAACGCAAACGTATGAAAAGCATGGAATCACGGGCAACGAACTCGAGATGAAACGGGAACCGTCCAAACATCAGCGGGAGGGCGACGCAAAAGAAATTAAACGCACATCGTTCAACGAACAAATCAAGGGCCAGGCGACCCACATGGATCCAAAGCGACGTACAGAAGAGCGCTGCGGACGGGGCTACTTGCGATCCAAACTGCACGAACGATCAAAAACCCACGAGGTTACTGACAAATCAATGAAAACCAATAAACCCGCCGCCATCAGACCAACGAAAACAGTGTCTAGAAAAACTCTCACATAACGCAAACCAGCAAATCAAATTGCAATCCACAAACTATCACGCGGGAACCGTTCAAACGTCAACGGAAGCACGGAGAAAATAAATGACAATAAAACGCACATCGTTCCAATATTAACGAAAAAACTACCTGGACAGACCTCCAGCAAAATACACAAACCCGCTCAGACACGAATTCGACTACGCTCGAAAAGAATCGTGAAAACGGAAGCCAGTTCTCGACCAGCAAAACCACGAACAAAACAAAAACAACCACGAGCAAACTAAAACAAAATGAGAGGACGCTGTGAACCACGAGGCCAAACAATGACAACACAAACTATTTAGAAACCACCGGAATCACGCTTTCTCTTCCTCATTGTAACCTCCTTCTCTTCGCCTTCTCACCTCGTCGATCTAAGATTTTAGCAGTGGCCGCGCGCGGCCGCCAGGGGTTAAGCGCAACGCCGTTTGCCAAACAATGTCTCATAGCACCCCAACCCTTTGCTGTGTTTCCTCCCTTTCCTCCTCATCCCCCTTTCCCATCATCCTTATTTCGCCCTTGAACCTGTGATGCACAGACGGATTCATGCGCACCCTTCCCGAAACATCCGGGTCGGCACTGGCCAAGCAAGCGAACCCTCAGGCGATTTCGCTGGAAACAAACACGGGGCCACTGATTACACGCGCGGGGAAAACGAAAACTGCCAAAATACCAGCGTGGACTCAGGCCAATGAAAGCATACGAAATATTCGACGATGAGATTCCCATATGTCTATCTCGTTTCCTGCCGCATTCTGATGCGAGCGTCCGGGCACGAGAGTCCGAGCATGAGCAAGCCGACTGACTATGAATGCGAACGCACGTGAGTTTGAGAGCGAGCGAGTCTGAGCGCGATTGAATTCGAGTGTGAGTGCGTCTATGTGTATGGGTCTGATTTTGACCAGGCTGATGAAATTGTATATGAGCGCGAGTGGTATCAGTCTAGCTGGGATTCAGTATGAGAGAATCTAAATGCGGGCACGATCGAGCCGCTCCAGCCTCGGCAACAACGGCGTTGGCGAGCTCGCGCGCGAACGGCGGCCCCTCCCCCCCCCCGCAGCCAGGCGCCCTCGTCAACCGCTCCGCCAGCCCATCTTCACGTCTCCAAATGCGCCACGCCCACGGTCCTTAAACTCGGGCTGTAGGGGGGCTGCATGGCTGGTAATCACTGGAATCGATTCGGAGACATCAGGCGCGTTCCCCTGCGGAATCCAGAGCTCCGAACTCGGTCTGTTGCCCGAACTAGGTCCGCGAAACTATTCGCATTGTTCGAGTCATCCTGAGAGGTGCTGTCGATCCATCGATGTCTCCGCCGCGAATTTCTCTTCCTCAGCTCAACAACCCTCCTCGCAGCGCCCGAATTTCCGAGACACTCGGGAAGCACGAGCCTCCAACGGCAACTCGAAGCGTCGAAGTCCCCGTCGAACACCAAGTCCCACGGATGCTTGGCGCGCGTCGCGGCTACGAAACCGACCCCAGCAACGGCCGCGGTCTTCGCTGAGAGGTGCACATGGACTTCCGACAACGACATCCCTTGCACCTTCCAGCGCGCCACTGCCCATGCGAAATGCAACGGATAGTTCTCGCGACACGCGCCCTCTTCCATGGCTTATATATATATATATATATATATATATATATATATATATGTATACATACATATATATATATAGTACCCCCCAAAAAAACTGCCCCACGCGGGCACCCAACTACGCCGCCCCCCGTCTCCCGGGAGAAACGACCGCGGCCGACCCTGCCCGCCCGCCCTAGATCGATCCCATCGAACTCGCCGACCACGCAGGGGAGCGCCTGCACATCTGGCGGAGCGCCACTGCGCGGATCGGCACCCCCATGCCACACGTTGCCGCGCAGCACGCCCATCGCCCCGTTCATCGGCCCTGCCTCGACCCAGGAGGTCCCGAATCAACAACGCGCGCGGCTCCTTCGCAAACGCACAGCTCGTTCTCGGGTCCGCGGACATCATCGGGCGCTGCATGGCCTGGCCTAAACTTCTGCTTTCCGCGTTGCTATTACTTGTTTGAGGGCGGGGGCAAGGGCGATGGGGGGGAAGGGGGGCCAGTCGTCCAGACACCACGCACGAACGCAGCCTCCAGTCTCTGAAAGACCGCAAGGGGTGAGAAGAAGAAGCCCGGGATACCAGCCAATAAATGACTCGTAGAGCTTCCCTCAGAGCGTTAGCGGCGAAGCTAGAAGAGTAATTCCGGCGCGCTCGGGGGCTAGTTGCCACAGAAATCTCGACGGAAGTTTTGCATAATTTTGCTCTGTTTAAATTCGATTTCTCGAAATTCAGCAATGCGCTTGAGCTCTAGTATATTGTCCACCCGTATTCGATCTCATTCCCGCTCGCCATCTTAATATCAAGTCGATCGGGCACCTACTACTGCCAAAAAGCACTCAGGCGGGATCGGCTGCTCAGTGTCAACTGCGCAGGTGCGGTCGGTTTTCTGTACTTAACTCGAGCTGCAGGGTAGCTACAGATCTGGTAGGCACACCTAATCGATCTAGAATCGTCAGGCGCGTTCGTCTGAAGTATCTAGATGTCTGAACTCGGTCTGCTACTCGAGCTAGGTCCGCGAACGTATTCGCGCTCTACTACTTTTTTGGAGATGATGCTGAATTTCTTGACTTAACTCGAGCGAGCTCTTTGGCACATCAATCGGAGGAAATCATCAGGCGCGATAGTCTGAAGTAACTAGGCGCCTGATTTCGGTTTGCTATCAGCGCTGGAGCCGAAAAACTATTCGTACTCTGCTATTTTTGGAGATGGCGATGAGTTTCCTACCTCAACTCGAGCGGGAGATGCGCTACAGAGCGGTTCGGTACAACAATCGGAAGGAAATCATCAGGCGCGCTAGTTGAAAATATCTGAACGCCTGAATTCGGTCTGCTACCAGCGCTTGGGCTGAAAAAACTAGTCGTACTCTGTTATGTTTCGGAAATGGTCATAGTTTTCTCGACTTAACTCGAGCTGCAGATGAGCTACAGAGCTGTTCGGCGCAACAATCGGAAAGAAATCATCAGGCGCGCTAGTTTAAAGTATCTAGACGCCTGACCTCCTGCAGATGAGCTACACAGCTGTTCGGCACAACAATCGGGAGCACATGATCAGGCGCGCTAGTTTCAAGTATCTAGACGCCTGAACTCGGTCTGCGATCAGCGCTGGGGCCGAACAACTATTCGTACTCTGCTATCTTTTTTGAAGATGGTGATGGTTTCCTTTACTTAACTCGAGCTGAAGATGAGCAAAAACCTCTTCGGCACAGCAATGGGAAGGAAATCAACAAGCGCGCCACCTCCACGTCTCCAATCGCCTGAACTCGGTCTGCTCTCAAGGGTTTTTTTATTCTGCGAGACCTCTGCAAGCGAACACATCTCACCATCAGTCAGCGTCAAATTAAAAGTTAGATATTCAAAAACTCAATGCCATAAAAACTTGCACTGCGGCGAAGGAAGCGGCCAGAGAGCGGGAGCAAACAGTGACAAGGACCACAAACTTGAAACTTCTGGAAGGCAGCAGACCCGCCCGAGGAAGGGGAAAGGGGGGGAACGAGAAGGCGGGAAAGGGGGGGGGAGAGGGGGGGAGGGGAGGGGGGGGGAGCGGGGGGAGGACGAGAGGGAGCAAGCAGACGACGACGGAGGGAGAGGAGGAGGAGGAGGAGAGGGAGGCGCCGAACGCGCACCGCAGGAAAACGCCCCTGCTGCGATCCACACAGCGCACAGGACCGGGGGGGGGGGGAGGGAGAAGGAGAAGGGACGACGGACAGACAGAAGGCAACGACGACGAACGACAGCGGCGGCGAGACCGACAGCAGCAGGCAGGGAGACGGAAGGGGGGGGGGGAGGGAAGGGGGGGGCGGGACGGGAGAGGAGGAGGGAGGAAGAGAGGGAGAAGAAGAGAAGAGCAGAAAAGAAGAAGCGAACCGATCCGGGAAGCCCGGCAGCAGCGACCACTAGCGCGGAGGCCTCCAGTCGCGGCAAGACCGCAGAGGGTGAAAAGCGAGAGGGAGGCGGCAAGAAAAGGTGGAAGGCCAATCGGTGCACTGCGGAGCACGTGCTCGCAAGAGACGTTGCAGCCGAGATTGAAACCCGCAGGCAGTTTCCGCCTGGACGACGAAATCTGGTAGGAGGTTATATATTCGCACAGCTCCCAATGCTGAATGCAGGATGCAATCTGGGGCTTGGAACCCAAAAGGCTTTGCAGAATGACGGAAGTGACGCCTCGGCGCGCGCGCCGGCGGCACAGAAGAATCTAAGCGGAAAAATATACAAAAACACGCCGGTCCGCGACCGAGGGCGGAGCGGTGAATGACTCCTAGGATCGCCATGTCCCTGCGCGACGCCAAGGGAGCTAAGTTGAAATGAAACAACGCATCGTGAGCCGACATTCCAATCGAGCGCAAGAACCGGCTTTGGATCATGTCAAGTGGCTCAAGCACACTTGCGGAGGCGTGACTAACTGCGCACGTGCGGTACTCGATGAAAGAGAGCACATGCGCTTTATATAACCCCACGAGATCGGCGTCTGCGCGAATGCGGCGCGCACGGATAAGGCTGTAGATTTTCCATGAGCACGCCGCGATACACGAGTCCACAGCGCTGTGCAGGAGCAACTTGGGGTCAAATGGGATCTCGAGAATAGCGAAGTTATCACCGACGGGAGCAGATCTGGATAAAATGTGGAAACTCTCCTTCCCGCTGTCGAAAGTTACGCGGTTAGCACGACCCCGCTCGTGCAAGGCAGACTGACACTCAGACATCAAGTCTAGGGCGTCCGAGTCAGAGACGCACGGCAGAATGGGGCGGAAAGCGTTCAAATCATCAGCGAAGACTACTTCCTCGAACCCAGTGCCGCGGATTGCGATACACGCGTCCGAGAAAATCAGTGTTCCACAGTGGAGGGCCCCAAACGGTGCGTTGGTACACCATGTCGCTCATGGTGATAGGACTCGATTTCTGGCCGGACACCACAATGCCAGCACTGCGCTGACGAAGCCAACTGGACACCAGCGAAACGACCGGAGGTGGAAGACTAAAGGACTGCAGCTTGGCCGCGAGACGAGAAGAGTCAACGTGGTCGAAGGCGCCAGAGACATCCGAACAATACAGGGCAATTCTGCTCCCAAAGCCAAAAGAGGATAGCCAGGAGAGGGTAAAAAACAAAATAACGTCTCGTGCCCCATGTCCTCTCCGGCAAGCGAACTGAAAAAGAGCCAGAGGCGCCGACCTGTTCAAGGCGCGGGATGAAAAGCACCCCCACGAAGCGCTCCACGGCGTTGGACAGCTGAGCTCTCAGTTGGATGCCGCGGTAGTTGTCCGGATCAACAACTGCGCGCTTTTTGTGTAGACGACAAATCCAATGCACGCACCAGCATTCTGGCCATCGGGACTGCTCGACAATCTTTCTGGCCAAGAGGGTAACAAGAAGGGCAAGGTCAGCCGCGCACATCTTTAAAACTCGCGCTGGGACAAGATCGGGCCCTGTCCCGCTGTCGGCGCGGAGGTCAGAAAGAATACGCTTAGCGACACGCATGCGAAGCCGCAGAAATGCGCGAGGCGGAGGCGGCGCCAGTACTTCAGACAAATCCGTGAAAATATTATCCTCGGCAGGTGGAAGATCCCACTTGCGTGCGAAAGAAGCTGCAAAAACATCGGCCTTGTCCAAGCTCGACACTGCCCAGCTTCCGTCCGGGCGCTTCAGTGGAGACGACACAGGCTTCGAAACACGGCTCAGGATCTGGTCAGACAAGCGCCACCAAGCCTTGCTCCCACGACGAAGATTGTGCAACTTAGCTCGCATACGCTCCACGTAGGCCCCGTGCGCTTTAAACAAACTCTCTGAACAAACGCGGGCAGCTGAGACGCAGGCATCAGTTCCGGAGGCAGCGACTTTTGCTTGCACTGCAGTGAGACATTCCGGCGTCAACCAAGGATGAGAGGAGCGATTCGCAATAACAGAAGAAGGGATAAATCGACGCATTACATTTGAAATAAAATCTGCGAGACGAACAGCAGCCGAATCGACGCAAGAGTTCGATATCAAACTCCAATCCTGGCGTCAAAAACGCGTCGCATAGACCTCCAATCCGAATCGCGAAAGTGCCACACTTCGCGTGCAAGTGATTCGAAAAAGAGTGGAGGACTGAAGAAACGAATAACGACCGCACAATGGTCCGCAATTTCACTAACAACTTCGATTTCAATAAGGCTAGGCATGTCAGTTAAAGCAAAATCTAAAACATAAGGTCCACGAGTCGGTTTGCGCACTCTTTGCGAAAAAACCGTTTTCGGTGAACCATTTCTTCAAAGAAACCCCCTCCGGAGTGACCGAATGAGAAAACTGAAGCCATGCTTTGTGATGGATGTTCATGTCTCCAACAGTGATCGTTCCGACAGCCTGATCGCGAAAATGCCCCCATTCACAGCCTACGGTAGCAATCGACTGTATCTCGTTGCAGCACGGCCTACGATACCAACAAGCTAACAGAACGGGCCCACAACTGCAGTGCAATAGTATCCAAGCTAGCTCAGCAGAGGGAGACAAAAGGAGAAGAGAACAGAGAGGGACAACAGCATCAATAACGAAAATACCTACGCCACCTGATTGCTGACAACTGTCGCGTCGAGCTAAAAGAGCGCAACCATCCAGGCGGGGCTCCGTAGCCATTTTGGCTCAAGATTCTGGCTCAAGCTGCTCTGGCACGAGCTGTTCTGGCACGAGCTGAAACGACCAAACTAAAGTGTTGATTGGCGCGCTCTATCTTCACCTGTCGCCACGGCGGTCTAACACCACAGTTTTTTTGACATTCACTGCACTGACTCTCTTTCTCGCTCACCACTATGTCCAGCATGGCCGGCGTCCCGGGCGCCCAGAAACCAGCGTTCAAGAAGGGTGACATGGAGACTTTGGCGCGTTTGAGTGCTCGCCGCGCTGCTGTTCAGCAGGCGCTTTCCCCTGAGAGCAAGAGGCTTGCAGAAGCAGATTCTCTCATGGACCAAAGCCAGGGCCTCGGCACGGGCGAGTTTGCACCAGCTCCCGCCTTCCCAGGCGTGGCGAGCGGCGTGGCAGAGCCGAGCACTGCTTTCGCGAAGGCTCCCGCTTCCAGCGGCGCACGCAATGGCCCTTCGGGCGGCGTGCATGCGGCCCCTGGAACCGGCCCTGCGGGTGGCAGTTCCGGCGGTGCATCAGGCGCGGGTTCCGCCCCCCTGAGTCCGGGCGCGGGCGTCGCCCCCCCGGTTGCGGGCGCGGGTTTTGCCCCCCCGCAGGCACCTGCCCAGGTTGTCGTTCCACCGGTTTCGGCTTCGACCGACGACAAACTGAACTTCATCATGCAGAACATGTCCCTTAAGAGTGAAACGGCCACCAAACAGGATATTGGATCCCTCCGGGCCGAGATGAAGTGCGCGATCGCTGCGGCTGTCGACCCTCTGAGGGACAAGATGGCCGACTTCCGGAGCCGCATGCAGGTCGTGGAATCGAGACCGGCTCCTGCAACGAGTTCGTTTTCCAGCCGGCATTTGCAAATGCTGAGCGCCATGGATGTCTCCAACCCTCAGATCGCCGTTGTCGGTTTTTCAACCGCGAACCTTCAGCAGCGCATCACCACCTTGGAAAAAATTGTCTCTGACGCGAATTCGTCAGTCAGACCCGTTTCAATGGGTCATTTTTCACCAGCCCTCGTAATTCGCAGACCGTCTCGAAAGCGTCTTTTTTGCAGTTTGCTTCTGATAAAGACGCTCGCGATTTCTTGGCATCTGTTGTAGGGAAGGGCGCGCGTCTTCAGCAGCGGCATGAGTCTCATTTTGAAACCCGCAAAATCTAATATTAATGCTACTAGCGAGGCCGAGAGGAAATTAAAGGCCAGGGCCCCTCGCGGCACGATTCAGATCGACTGGAAATCCCGCGTTGTCAGCATCGACGGCGCCATTGGATTCAAGCAGGAATCCGGGGATTTGACAGGCAATTTTTCTGCACCTTTCGGCGACCTCTCGCTGTAGAATGGACGGGGTCGCGCACAATTATGTTCACAATTTCTGCCTTCCTCTTCTCTTGTTTGTTCCCCCGCCCCTCACTCTGCGAGTAGTGCGCGGCCCCCTCCGCGTCGTTTGAGACGACGAGGTCCTCGTTCTGAATCTGCATTTCACCGGCGGTTTGCTGAGCAATGTTCGCGGCCAAGCCGGAATTCCGCCCAGCCGATTTTTCCGACCCGCCTCGGCCCAAATATTTCGACCCGCCTTATCCCAGACCGTTCGAACCAGCTCAACCCGGATTTTCCGAGTTCGCTTGCCCCGGCCTTTCCGGCCAGCGGACCCGGCAGCGCAGCGCAGATAATTTTTTCGAGTTCGCTCACCCTGGCTCCTCCAGCCAGCGGGCCCGGCAGCACGGCGGACCTAATTTTTTCGAGTTCGCTTGCCCCAGCCCCTCCCGGCAGCGGACCCGGCAGCGCAGCGCAGCTTATGTTCCCCTGTTCGCCTGCCTTGGCCCCCCCAGCCAGCGGATCCGGGAGTTCAGCGCAGTTCAGTTTCTCGAGTTCGCTTACCCCGGCGTTTCCGGCCGGCGGACCGGGAAGTGCAGCGCAGCTTACTTCGAGTTCGCTTATGTCTGCCCCTCCTGTCTCTCTCTCTCTCTCTCTCTCTCTCTCTCTCTCTCTCTCTCTTTCTCTCTCTCTCTCTCTCTCTCTCTCTCTCTCTCTCTCTCTCTCTCTCTCTCTCTCTCTCTCTCTCTCTCTCTCTCTCTCTCTCTCTCTCTCTCTCTCTCTCTCTCTCTCTCTCTCTCTCTCTCTCTCTCTCTCTCTCTCTCTCTCTCTCTCTCTCTCTCTCTCTCTCTCTCTCTCTCTCTCTCTCTTCCTTCCTTCCCTCCTCGTCCTTCAGTGGGCCAACGGAGTTTGCACGATTTTTTCCTGCGTTTCACTCTTTTTCTCCTCAGGATGGCGGCCGCGGCGAAACCCGGCCTGAGCCATCCTTTGATTGGACCAATCTCACTGTTTTAACGCTCAACATTCAGCGATTCAATGTGCACAAAGACGAGTTGCATGCTGATATTTCCTCTTTTCCTTCCTTTCCCCATTAAGTTTTTCTGACGGAGACGTGGCTTGACGAGTCGGCAGTGCAGCCATATATTTTGGGTTATTCTCTTGTCGCCCGTCGAGACCGGAACGGTCTCGGGGGTGTCGCTGTCATTTTCGCACGGGATTCGGTTGCTGATTATTGTTCCCTCCTTCTCCAATCTCCCTCTGCAGACCGTGTTTGGATTTTAATGCACACAAAATCAAGGCCCATTTAAATTTGTTGTTGGTATCGTCGTCCTTGTCATGGAGAGATTCAATCTATTGATACGCTCGGTGAAGAATGGCGTTCTCTCGCAGAGCAGAGCGTCGGTTTTTTTTTCTATCGGACCTCTGCAGCGCAGTTATCTTCGCCAAGTCACATCGAAATAAAAAGTTGCATCGAGGGTGGGCAAAAGCCTGTCTCCTACGGGGCCACCGAAGCCCGCTCGGCAGGCCGGCGGGGAAGTCGCAGGAGGACAAGGAAGAGAAAAAAGAGAAGAGAAGAGCAAGAAAGACAGGAAAAGAGAGAGAGAGAGAGAGAGAGAGAGAGAAAGAGAGAGAGAGAAAGAAAGAGAGAGGGAGAGGAAAAAAAAACAAAAAAAAAAAAAAACAAAAAAAAAGAGAGAGAGAGAGAGAGAGAGAGAGAGAGAGAGAGAGAGAGAGAGAGAGAGAGAGAGAGAGAGAACAAGAGCAAAGGAAGCAGACAGCAACGAGAAGCAACGCGAAGGAAGAGAGAGGGAGGGAGAAGAGGGGAGAGGGGGGGATATGAATGTACATCACAAGCATTGGCTTCGTTTCAGCAGCCATGTCTCTCCCGAGGGCACTGCATTGAAAAATTGGCGCCAGCAGCGGGGGTGGGAGCGCATTCGAGCACCCACTCGCGGCCCTCATCTCCTCGATCTTCTCCTGTCTGATGCGCCAGATCTGCTCGCAACGAAAGTTTTAACAGAAGTAGCGGATCACAGTGCGACGTTGTGTTCAGTCTGTTTGCCGCCGCTCACTTTTGAACATAGCGAGCGATGTTTGCGGCATTGCAAAGACGCCGACTGGCGCTCTATTAATCGACGCCTCTCTCAGCAGGATTGGTCTTGGATCGAAAATTCGACGCCTGATATAGTTGTGCCTGTGTTAACTCAGATGTTGAAATATTTTCTATGACTTTGCACATTCCGTCTGCACTGCAGAACGCGCAAATTCCACACCCGTGGGTCACAGACGAATGTTTGCAAGCTGTTCGCGAAAAGCGGCAGGCTGCCGGTGCGGACTCTTTCCCGGCCGCTGTAGCACAGTGCAGTGCCGTTATGCTGAACGCTTTCAAGCTGCACGCCAATCGCACGCGCCAGAAACTTCGTGGTTTCGGTCGTGGTAACAAGAAATGGTGGAAAGTTTCACACCAGCTGTTGTCGCATGCCCACAAGCCCGCGTCCTCTCCTCTGCAGCGACCAGACGGCACGCGGGCTCTCTCGGCCAGCGCCAAGGCAGATCTTTTTGCACGAGCTTTCAGTCAAAAATGGCGCCTGCCAGCTCCCATTGTGAACGAGTTTTCTGGTTGTTCTTCTGTTATGATTTCGCCAAGGAGATGGCAAGCTTGCGTAATTCGCACGAGGTCCGCTCGTGACGCCCTGTCGTCTCTCCGACAGGACAGCGGCACGGGCCCCGATCTTCTGCCAGCTAGAGTTTCAAAGCAGTGTTCTGCCAGTTTGGCCGTGCCTGCTGCAAAGCTTGCTCGCTTGATTTAAAGATCAGGTCAGTGGCCGCTGCTTTGGAGAGAGCATTGGGTCCATCCTCTCTACAGGAAGCTTGCTGTCAGTTGCCCAAATAATTACCGGGGCATCCAGCTGACCGCCCAGCTCTCTAAGGTAGTTGAACGAATGTTTTTGCACTTGTTTAGCCCTCAACTGGACAGATTCGGCGCGCACGGCGCTCGTCAATTCGCATACACTCCTGGCCGGGGGGCCCGGGACGCAGCGCTGTATTTTGTGTTACAATGTATCTGCGCTCTCTCCTCTGGTCGCCGCGTCCTGCTGCGTTGCTCAGACGTCAGCGGCGCCTTCGATCGAGTCGACGCGCCGCGTCTGCTTGCGAAGCTGCACGGCTTCTCCGTTCCAGAGAGCGTGCTCGGTGTCCTTGCTGGCTGGCTGGAGCAGCGCACGGCGCGGGTTATCGTTCAGGGGCAGCATTCTGCCCCAGTGCGCATGGAAAACATGATTTACCAGGGCGCTGTGCTTGGACCACCGCTTTGGAAGACATTTTCCTCGGACTCCTGCATGGCTGTTCGGGCCACGGGATTCGAAGAAATTGCTTACGCGGACGATCTGAGTGTGATTCGCCCGGTCGAAAATAATGTTACAGACGACCAGGCGCGCCGCATGATGGCTGAATATCAAACCTCTCTACACCGCTGGGGCGCTGCGAACAGGGCCGTCTTTGATCCTGGCAAGGAGAGTACACACATCCTGTCTCGCAGCCGGCCTTGGGGCGATTAGTTCAAGCTTCTGGGCATAGTATTCGACGCACCGTTGCTAATGCATGAAGCCAGTTTGGCATGTGTTTCGAATTGGGGATGGAAAACCCAAGAGTCTGCCTCGTTGCCGCAGTTTTTATAATTCTGCCGAATTATTTTTATTATACAAGGCCCAAATTCTATCCTTTATCGAATATACGACCTGTACATTCCATTTCGCTTCTTCCTCTGCTCTCGCTCCCCTTGACGCCATTCAAAACAGTTTTCTTCGTAGTTTGGACATTTCTGATCTTGATGCCCTCAATCACTTTGCTTTGGCTCCGCTGCGTGCAAGAAGAGACATCGCAATGCTTGGGGTTATCCATCGTTCTGTGCTAGGTCTCAGTCCCGGTCACTTCGCTTCATTCTTTCGCCCTGCCCCCCCCCCCTCCTCGCCCCCCTCGTCGCCGCGCCCGGCACCTGGCTGACCCTCTCCAGCTTCGCGCCCCAGATTTTGCCCGGCGCTCCGTGCTAGGCCTTGTCAGCGTCTATAACCTCCTCCCAGACAGCGCGGTCGCCGCTCCGTCAGTTCACGAATTGCAGTCTCGTTCGCAAGCTCTAATGCGTGATGTGGCGAATTCCAGCCCTCACTGGGCGCATCTCTTCAGCTGCCGCGCCCCGCTCGCACATCGCCGCCTGCGCGGCTTCAGGGATCGACTTCCTCCCGTTTAATATCCGTCTTTCTTTTTCGCCCCTTCTTCCCTCCCCCCCCCCCCCCTTCCCCCCCCTCTCCTTCTCCTTCTGCGTGCCGCTGTCGTTCTCGCTGTCGTCCGCCGCGCCCTTTCCTCCTTCCTCAATTTTCTCCTCTACCCCCCGGCCGCCGTGCTTGGAGAGCATGGTGCGCGCGTCGCGCGTCGCCGCCTTTTTGGGGCTTGCCCCCCCCGCTCGCCTCCTCTTCCTTTCTCTCTCCTCGTCGTTTGTCGTCTGCTGCTGCTCCTTCTCCTCCCCCCCCCCCTCCCCCCCCCTCCCCCTCCCTCCCTCTCCTGCTTCCTCCTCCTCCCTTCCGCTTTCCCTAAGTGTTTTGCCGTATTTTGATAGCCTCTCCAACCGGCGTTCGGCCGGCCGTGCTGCTTCCGAGCGATCCGGAACTTTACAGCATGAAGATGAGGCGTGTTTTTGTTGGTCCCCCTCCTTCGTCCTCCCGCAACTCTTTAAGCTGTAATTTTCTTGTGCACTGCGATTTTGTTGAGACTTCAGTGTGGCTTGGTCATTCCTTGCGAAATGCGTGTGTATATATATATCTAAATAAAATAAATATAGAAAAAAAAAAAAAAAAAAAAAAAAAAAAAAAAAAAAAAAAAAAAAAAAAAAAAAAAAAAAAAAAAAAAAAAAAAAAAAAAAAAAAAAAAAAACGATGGTGACGCATAGCTGTCACCGTCCCATGTGGCACGCACGTCCTTCCAGAGCTGCTGGGCCTGGTAGTCGAGGAGGGTCGTTTTTGCGCTCCGCTCCCCGGCGCGGCAAGAGTCGGGGGAAAGAGGAGGAGGAGGGGGAGGAGGGGGAGGAGAACGAGAAGGATCTTGGCGCGCCGGGCCCGCTGGAGAGGTCGCTCGGCGTCGCATTTGTTCGCGCTATCCCTGGAGTACCCAGTATTGTCCAGGAAAGCGCGGGACGTGTTCTCGAGCAGGCGGACGCCACCGGTCAGAGTCCCGCGCCAGCTGAGCATGGGCCCCGTGGGGCGCGCGCCGGAGCCGCTCAGAAGATCAGGAGATCCGAGCGGTATCAATCCGGATCGATCCGTTTTGAAATCTCTCGTGATAAATTTGTTTTTTGTTGAGTGTTGTTGGTTTGTATTTCGTTTGAATGGCGGGCTTGTTGCGTTTGGCAATTTTCTCTGTTTTTCCCATCAGGCAGACGCAGCGCCCATGCAAAAAGTGTTCGTAGAGATGAAAACGCATTGGCGACTTCAACATCCACAACCCGATTCGGTTCCGACATTCTGACAGACAGATTCCAGAGGGAATCGAAGTTGCACGATGTGTATTTATCATTGTGTTTAACAAATCGATATTTAATTGATTTAAATTTAATAGATTTACACGAGCTTGTCGAAGTGCCAGCTCTACCGTGAATTGCAGATCATCGGGTTGTCTTTTTGTCCCTGGTCTTTCCCTCTTTATCCGTAGAATGTGTTGGCAGGATTCGAATTTGAAGTGCGTCTCTCGATTCTGAACACAGAGTTGCCTTAACGGGGACGTGGATTTTGGTGCGCAGTTTGTCGCGGAGAATAGTTTGAATGCTGCGGAGCGTCACGTTCGGAAAGTCTCTCTGTCGGTCCGGCGGAGCCATCCGTGGCTCACGTAGGAATGTTTCGACGTTGTCGCTCGTAAAGCCGCGGCTGCAGTCTTCCCAGTTTGCTTCTGCAGTGCAAGATTGCAGCAGAATTTTGTTTTACAAAAAAATCCATTGTAACAAAATCCGTTTCAAGTTGTTTGCTGTAGCGGTTTGAAAGTTTCATGGAGGTTTTCAAACCAGTTGTTCAGCAAGGCCGTCCAGTCATTTTCGCCTGCTCTTCGTGCCAATGACGCGCGGCTCGTCAGAGCTGACGCAGATTTTTCGCGAATTCGTTTCTGATCGCTGGATCATCCCAGCTGTAAAAAAAAGATAAGTTGTTTTTTCTGATATTCCTCAACGCCTTCCTCTCGAGCAGACTGATTTTTCCCGTCCGGTGAGACAAGTCTTCAACGTGCTCACACAGCTCGAATTGACGAGATTCCTGTTTGCACTATTAAGAACGAGAAGGAGGAAAGAGGAGGAAGACGTGGGAACGGGAATGAAAACGGAGGCGGAAGCGGCGGCGAAGGCGACGGCGGAGACGCGGTCGCAGAAGCGGACGCGGAGGAGGCCGAGGTACCAGCGAAAGCGGAAGCCGAAACGACGCGGGAGCGGAAACCGAAACGAAAGCAGAAGCCGACGCGGACCCGGACGCGAAGGCGGAAGTGAAAGCTGAGGTGGAGGCGAAGCGGCGAAACAAAGGCCGAGACAACGCGGGTGCGGCAACCGAGAAGCCGACGCGGACGCGGACGCAGAGGCGGAAGCGAAAGCCGAAAGCGAAGCAGAAAGGAAGGCAGAGGCGGAGGCGACGGCGGGCGGAAGACGCGTGAATGGAAACCGAAACGCAAACGTGAAGGCGGAAACGGAGGCGAAACGGAGGCCGAGACGAAAGCGAGAGCGGAAACGGAAACTAACGCGAATGCTAACGCGAATGCGCGAGAAAAACGGAAAAAATGCAAGCGGAAACGCAAAAAATCGAGCAAAGGCGGCTCGAAAATTAGCGTTAAAACAGCTCGAAAAATTCGAGCTAAACCGGCTCGGAAAATTCGAGCTACAACAACTCGAAAAATTCGAGGGCGGCGAAAAATTGGGGCTAAGACGCTCGAAATATTCGAGCTGAGACGGCTCGAAAAATTCGAGCTGAGGCGGCGGCTCGAAAAATCCAACGAAAACTATTTTGTCGGCCCTCAAAACCGTAACTTCGACCAATGCACATTTACGTCCAGATTGTGATAATCTCTACCAGACTCTATTTTTTTTTCTATGCGACCTCTGAACAGCAGTGTGCCTTCACCATTTTCGAGTCATCTCCGATTAAAAAGTATAGCAAATCTCGACAACGCCATGAAGCGTGGCGTACGAGGGAAAGCCTAGGAGAAGAAGAGGAGGAAGGAGGAAGAGAAGGAGGGAAAGGAGAAGGGGGAGGAGGAAGGGGAGGGGGAGGAGGGAGCAAGCAAGCAGCAGGGAAAGAGCGAGGAGGAGAAGGAGCGGGAAAGGGCGCCGGACGCGCAGGGCGAGAATTCGCCTGTGGACCGAGCACCGCTCAGAACCCACACAGGGGGAGGAGGAGCCCAGGAGAGGAGGGAGACGGCGGACGACAGCAACGACAGCAGCACGCAAGGAGAGGGAGAAGGAGAGAGGGCGGGAGGGAGGGAGGGAGGGAAAGAGGGAGGGAGAAAGAGCAGGGGAGGAAGCGAGGGAGGAGCTACACACACGAAACTTGGCTGAAACAGCCCTCTGTGTGAGGCCGGCGGGAGGCAGCCCGAAACGAACGAGGCCCTAGGGCGGACGCCAGTCCCGACAGTCTCGTAGAGGGTGATGTGCCAGTGGCACTCTGGGCGAGAAGAGTGCCGTCCACTCCCTCTGGTAAGACGCGTACTCTTGAAGCAGAGCAGAAAGAAAGTGTTGAAACGATTGCACGCAAGGAGCGGCGACCACACTGTCCGGGAGTAGGTTGTACACCCGGGTCATGCCTACGGCCGAGTGCAGCACGAAATCAGGCGACTGAAAATGTGGCTCTTGCCGGTGGTGACGGTGGCGGCGAGGAGCACGAGGGAGGGAGGAGGGAGGAGCAGGGCGGAAGAAGCAATGGAGTTGAGGAGGACCAAGCCCCAGGACGCTCCGGTGAACGACTCCCAACATAGCGATGTCTCTCCGCACCGCCAATGGAGCCAGGCTGAAATGAAACAGGGCGTCGGCACCAGACAAATTGACGGCGCGCAGGAAACGCGACTGAACTGCATCGAGGGAGGAGAGGGAGGAAGAAGAGGCATGAGCAATGGCCGGAGTACGGTATTCAACAAAGCTCAAAACGTGGGATTTATATAGATTTACAAGCTCGGAATCAGTGTGATACCTACGCGACCGCAGTGTGGAATACGTGCGCCAGCTGGCGTCGTGCACGCAATCGCCTATAGCATCTTCCATTAAAAGTTTCGTGTCAAACCGTACTCCTAGAAGCTTGAAGTCTGGACCGGCGGGATTCCGCCTGCACAAGACGTGTTTGCTCTCTTTGGAAGCGTCAAACTGCACACGATTGGCTTGCCCCCAGCGATGAAGCGACGACTGCACAGAATCTACACGAGAAAAAAAGCGACTTCGTTTGAAACATCTTGCTCGATTTCCTGGAAGGCGTTGAGGTCGTCAGCGAATAAGACTTCTTCAAAATTTTCCGCGCGAATGGCCATGCATGCGTCGGAGAAGAATGTGCTCCACAAGACAGGGCCCCAAACGGTGCCTTGATACACCATGTTGATCATAAAAATCTCCTTTGAACGATGGCCCTGGACGACCACCCGTGCCGACCTCGTTTCAAGCCAACCGGATATGATGTCGCAGAGACGGGGATCCACCCCGAAACCCCGCAACTTGAGCATCAACAGCGTCGACTCGATCGAAGGCCCCAGAAACATCCGAGCAGTAAAGCGCAACGCGACGGCCACCAGCAAACGCTAGCAGTCAACGCAAGACTACATACAGAATTGCGTCTCTGGCTCCCCGGCCTGGGCAATAGGCGAATTGATGAGATCCGAAAGCTCCGATGCATTCCAAGCGAGGCGCAAAGAAGGGCATTAAAATCCGCTCGACAACCTTAGAAATCTGAGCCGTAAGTTGAATACCCCTGTATCTGTCGACGTCAGACAGGGACCCACGTTTGTGGAGAGGCAAAATCCAGTGAATCCGCCAGCACTCGGGCCACTCGCCTGTGGACAAAATCCGGCGGGTCAGCCGAGCAACAGGGAAGGCGAGCGCTTCCGCACACTCTTTCAAGACAATGGCTGGGATGAGGTCGGGTCCGGTCCCGCTGTCTTTGCTTAGCTGCTTCAAGATACGCCTCACGGAGCGAATGCGAATGGGAAGGAAGGAGAGAGGAAGGGCAGGGGCGAGGGGAATGGACAAATCACTAAACTCGTTAAGAACAGCATCTGGAAGAGCCCATTTCGAACTAAAACCGTCAGCAAATGCATCCGCTTTAGCTTCACGACTGATAGCCCAAGATCCGTCGGAAAGCTTTAGAGCAGCATTACTTGGCTTGCCGCTCCTGTGCATAAGCTGGTCGGACAGACGCCACCACTGCTTGCTCCCACGCGGCAGAGAACGCAGCCGGGCACGAACTCTGCCTACGTAATCGGTGTGAGCTTTAAGCAACCCAGTGCTGCACGCAACACTGGCAATTGGAAACTCGTCGGTGCCTGCTGCGGCACATTTTGCAGCGACCAACTCCAAACAGTGCGCATTCACCCACGGGTGCGAACTTTCAAACCGAACAGAAGACTGAGGAATAAACAGTTCCATGCCCTCTGAGAGGACGTCGGCAAAGCGTGCTGCAGCATCGGTCGGAGACAGCTGATCTATCCAAGCCCAATCCTGATTCCGAAGGAACTGCCTGAAAGAAGGCCAACGCGCACGAGAATAATGCCAACAAGGTCGGGAAGATTCCTCGAAGGACAGAGCAGGGAGAGCAACGCGGAGGGAGATTGGATTGTGATCAGACAACTGACTCAAAACTTCAATCGTTAAAAGGTCCGGCCAATCGCAAAAAATCAAATCCAGCAAGTGAGGGCCTCGAGTAGGCCTGCGAACACATTGAAACAAACCTCTGTCAGCAGACCAGCTGCGGAGGGACCAACCTGTCGCCAAGCTGTCGGCAATTTCGTCAGCCAAACGTACCCTAACACGATTTCTTCTTGCGTGCAATTATTGCATTTATCTGTGCAATTCAGGGTCGTGCTCTGCTTCGGCTAATTCTTGCTCGTTCGCTAAATCTGCAAAACTCTAACCGTGCATGCTCTCAGCGTCGGCTGGCATCGCGCTTGGATTTAGAACCGAATGCGAAGCAGCAGCGGTTTCAATTCACAGATTCGTCAGCCAATGGCGCTGTTGCTTCATAATGAAATTATCCATGTTCAATCATTTTTAATTCCGGTTTACAGAAAAATAAGAAATGAACTCTGGACGATTCATAACAGGCGGGGACAAAAACGTGTCGCACATGACACGATGTCAATGATGAATGATCTCCCAACTGCCAGGCTTGCGAATGTGACTGATGTGAGCTTTAAAATTCGGAAATTACCATCAACGAAACCTGCAACTGGAAATACTCACAAACTTGCCATCTCAAATCGTTTGGTGTTGATTCCTTCACCTCAATTTCGGCCCGCTTCAATTTGTGAACACGGAAACGCATAGAAATACTCTGCTGATACCACTTTTCGTTCGCACGATACTCGCTTTAATTTCTGCTTCATTCTTTAGACTCTGAAAAGTGAATTCCAACGATTAGAAGAAATCTTTCAATACAAAGTCTTTCGCTCCGCCTGCCAACTGTGTATGCTGCTTGCAACAATTGCCATCGACACGGTCCGGTAAACATCTCGCTTTACTGTTTTGGCAATGCAACACTGCTCGTCATCTCGGAAATTGAACTTAACATTCAGAAAAGGCTCATCGGTTGTTTTTTATTATCATTCCACTCCGGCAGAGCGTATGACGTGGCCTCACCACAAAATTAAACAATTGCAAAGCAAGAAATGCACACCGGATACAAGCTGTATTCAAACGATGGATTTGCTTACGCCTCCAAAACAATAATTTCGTTTCTGGCCTTTAAATGATTGCCAAACGCATAGCCAGAAGCGAAAACAAGATAAAAAAAAAAACGGGGAGGTATGAGAGGCAAGAAAATAGAAGGAAAAAAAAAAATGGCGGAACGGGGGAGCGGGACAAACGCTGAATGAAAAATCAATTCAATGTTCCACAACTTTCATTTCTCTTCAAACGATTTACTGATTCATCTTTGATTCAACAGAAGCGGCCCAATCATTGCTCTAATGTTCATCGTTATTTTCGGTTTTGCTTTCGCCTCTTTCTGCTGTCCACCAGGCTTCGAATGGACATGCCCTTCTGGTACTGGTTTCAAATAATAATCTAATATATGAAGTTTCTGAATAAACAACAAAATCTCTGAAAACGCGCCTCTCTCAATATAATGGCGGGGCGTGTCGTGTGCTATTGTTTGGCCTATCAGATAAATAATCAGCGAAACTTAAATGCCGCATCAAATCGTAAACGCCTGCATGCGCACTCGCCATCGCAATTTGCACGTCTGCTTGTGTTCGATGTCGTTCTTCTTTCCTCCAACCTTCCATTCCTTATGATGTTGCATGACATTTGCGAATGTTGCCTGCTTGCCTCTTCGAAAAAAAAAAAATCCGCACGCTGCATCAAATATGTTTGTGCCAAACTGATGAGAATGTTCAAAAATCGTTATGTTTCCATCCCTTCCATTCTGATGTATGTTGTTCACTGAATCATGATGTCTCCCATTCCGTTCAAAAATTCACCTCGCACACTTAATGCATGAACTATGCTTACAACGCTTGTAATCAAATTTCAACAGCGACTTTATATAGCGACGCTTGCGTTTGGCTGTGCTCTGTGCGTACGTCGTAAATCCAAACGACAGAATTCCCAAGCCACACGAAAGCGTCCACATGATTCCGTCGGAACCGTTAAAAATATTATTCGAGAAATACTTGCCACATACAAACTCGTCGAAATCAGTCGCAAATTATTTTGCGTCAGAATACTGTAAAAATATCAATATAAATGCCGTTTTTTCTTCGATTCTTGGCCGTCAAATCTTTATGTGAAATCCTGTTTTTTCTTCTCTTGCCATAATCTGATGTTCTATTACGCCCAGCAATAATCCTACTCATTTCTACTAAATGCACACATTCACTAAAAACTCCGACACATGCCAAAACGAAATGTACGCTCTTACAATACAAACATATCTCCAAATAGCAATATCTTCTCTCAAACATCTGCTATTCATTATGGTAAATCACCCGAACATACAATGAATATCGATGAACTGATGACTCTGTTGTTGCATATGCTTGCCTGTACGCCACACATCTTTGATACATAAAATTGCGAAATAACTGCTGAATGTCGGAATACCCAACAAATCTACTTCTGCGCGTGCTCTATCTGAACAATAATACTGTTGAGCGTGAATTTATACCTCAAATCGCCTAATTTTCGAAATCTCGCAAAAAACAGAAGAATATCATCTGTTTTTTTTTCTTGAGCCGCATCTGTATTCAATGGAAGTAATCATCTTCTGATATATTAATTGTGAACATTGCTTTGTCTACAATCTGCTTTCTTATTTTTG
>CAUYUJ010017394.1:620763-858263 GCA_963575745.1 Prorocentrum cordatum | reverse complement strand
GGCCCCAAGAGGCTCCAAGAGGCCGCCAAGAGGCCCCACGAGGAGCCCGAACGACTCACACCAGGACGAGGGGCCCGAACGACTCATACCACGAAGAACCCGAACGACTCACGCCAGAAGGAGGACCCCGAACGACTCACACCAGGACGAGGCGCCCGACCCATTCACACCACGAGGAGCCCGAGCGACTCACACCACGACGCGGGCCTCGAACGACTCACACCACGAGGAGCCCGAACGAGTCACACCAGGAGGAGGGTCAGCGCTCATACAAGCCCCCCAAGAGGGCCCCCAGAGGTCCACCATATGGCCCCAAGAGGTCCCCAGATGGGCCACAAGAGGTCCCCAGGAGGCACCACGACGCGCCCGAACGACTCACACCACGACGCGGGCCCCGAACGACTCACACCACGAGGAGCCCGAACGAGTCACACCAGGAGGAGGGGCCCGAACGACTCACACCAGGATGAGGGGCCCGAACAACTCACACCACGAGAAGCCCGAACGACTCACACCAGGACGAAGAGCCCGAACGACTCACACCACGAAGAGCCCGAACGACTCACACCAGGAAGAAGGGCCCGAACGACTCACACCAGGACGAGAAACCCCAAACGACTCAAATCACGAGGAGCGCTTTCTCTCCCTCCTCCTCCGCCTCGTCCTTCTCCCGCTCCCCCCACAAGGAAGATGTACAAGGAGGCGGGAGGAAGGAGGAACAAGGGAGATATGCGGGGCCAAACGGACACACGCCTGAAAAACACGACTGTCGGCATGCTTCGCATGAGTTGCTGTTGTGAGATGGGCTGGTGGGCATACGCGAAGCGTAAAGAATTTCCTCTTCCACCCCTTCCTCTTCCCCTTCGGGGAGGGGTTTACCCCTCCCCCTCCCCCCTCCCCACTGACCTGGACAGGGGGTTCCGCGGCGCGTTGGAGCGCCCAAGATGGCCCAAGACGGCTCCAGAGGGCCTCAGGGAGCCCAAGATACCCTCCAAGATGGCTCAAGATAGCGCAAGATGCCTCAAAATGGTCCCCATGATGTTCCAAGACGTTCCAAGAACTCTCCAAGACGGTTCCAAGTGCCCACAAGAGCATCATTAGGATGCATCCAAGAGGCCAAAATGCTTCAAAACCCTTAGGAAAATCAATGTTTTTGGTGTTCTCACGTTTTCGCTTGCGATGCACATCCGAGGCGTCAAGATGGCTCCAAGATGGCTCAAGATAGCTCCAAGAAGGGCCCAAGAAAGCCCCATGACGGCGCCAAGAGCGCCGAAGAGCGCTCCAAGAGCGGTCCAGAGCGGTACAGGAGACGATTTTTGGAGTTCCTGGGGGGGGACTCTACTTAAGGAACCCTACTTCCTTGAACGATGTCCTCCACGATTGCCCCAAAAGCGCCCCAGCAGGGCCTTCAAGGGCGCCCAGACGGGTCCAAGAGGAGCCCAAGCCTCCCAAAATAGCTTCCCAAGAAGTCCCACCAGCCCTCTGGGCGTCGGTGGTTTAGAGCGTTTCCTGTTCCACCCCTCCTTCTTCCCCTTGGGGGAAGGGTTTACCCCTCCCCCTCCCCCCTCCCCACTGACCTGGACAGGGGGGGCCGCGATCGGTCAGAGCGTCCAAGATCGACCCCTGGGAGGGCTAAAATTCGACACCCCTCACGAGGATCGTTGCTCCTGAGGGGGGGGCTGAAATTTAGGAACCCCCCTTCGTTGATCGATCTCCTCCAAGATGGTTCCGAGAGACGGCTTGGACCCCCTCTTGGGCCCTGCGCGCGGGCGGGCGGAGCGCCGCCCGCAAGGCCCAAGAGCCCACCAAAACGTTCGAATACACTTCCAATACGCCACCAGGGAGGAGGAAGAGGCGGAGGAGGAGGAGGAGGAGGAGGAGGAGGAGGAGGAGGAGGAGGAGGAGGAGGAGGAGGAGGAGGAGGAGGAGGAGGAGAGGGAGGAGGAGGAGAGGAGGAGGAGGAGAAGGTGGAGGAGAAGGAGCAAGAGGGGAGGAGAACAGCTGCCGATCATCGGCGCTCTTCGTTCGAGTGCCTGGCGTAGGATGGGCTGGTGGGGATACGCGAAGCGTCAAGAATTTAATATACATATCAATGCAGCAGCCATTCCGAATCATCGAAACACCCCTGGCACCTCATGGAAACAGCATCGTAGCTTGCACTGATTTCCGTTTTAAATTTCCATGCGGGAAGCTCTTTGTCTGCGCAACTGCATGCGTCCTGCCGCCCCTAATTCACCGGCTCCCCTGCTGACCGTTTCTGGATGGCCTGGTGGGAATACTTTGCCGTCGCGGCCGCAGGCGAAAGCGCCCACAGCGTCAGCAGAATTGGCTCGGGCTACGAGCAACCTAATTGCCGGCGCGCGCGCCGAGCAGGGCAAGGCCTGCCGCCGAAGGAAGCAGCCGCGTTGGGGCTGAGCTGCGCCAGGGGTGAGGACTGCCAACTGCGGCGGCTGCCAGGATGCTGCGACGTGCGAGTACAATGGGAGCTGAATCACCAGGCACGCGAATTTGGCCTTGTCGCCACCGGGCGCCAGGACAAGGGCTGGTGGGGATATTTTTGGGCAACAGGCTCGCGAAGCGGGTCGAAAGCCGTCCGAACACTAGTCGGGTTGCGACTAGGCAGCAGGAAAAGAAAGTCTGGGGGGGATACTTTTTCGGTCGCGTCCGCAAGCGAAGGCGCAGGCGGAGTCAGAAGCGGTCCGGGGCGCGGAAACGGGCCTAATTAACTACTGGGCGCGCCGCAGGCTGGCCGGGCCAGCTCACAGAGCAGCTACTGTGCCGCGCGGAGAAGCGGACAGGCTGAGGGCACCCAGGGAAGCTCGGGCAACGTGCAGCCCAGCAACATGCCAGGAAATTCGGTGTATGCCATGCGGCGTGAACTACTCAGAGAGCGCGAGGACGTACGCGCAGATGCCTACGCGCCTCACGCGCCTGGAGCCCACAGGCGAGGTGAACGATGAACGAGTCGCCAGCGGGGCGCCAGGTCCAGGGCCGTACCAGCGGCGTATGCAAGCTGGGTGGGCTAAGCTGCCGAGGTGACGTCGAAAACCTGCCTGAGTGGCTGGAATGGGTCCAAGGTAAGCGCCGCGTCTGACGGAAGGCTGAACCACCCCGAAGCGACCACGGGGCTCCAAGGCCCACCATCCTGAGCACGTGGGGCGCTGGCCCTGTGGTGTACCCTGAGGGCCTGACCCCAGTCGCCCGCTCTCAGAGCGCGGTGAACGACGCACTGAGTGTGACAGGCCAGGCCGGCGGGGACGAACATCGCCAGCGTGGCAGAGGAATCCAGGGAGGAGCTGCACAGAGAACGACCACCCCCGCGATCCAGGGGTACGTGAACCTGGCAGCCCGCCCTGCCAGGGAGGGACCCGCGGGGAGGGCCGGTGGGGACAGACATCACTGACCCTCCAGGCGGAGGGGCTCACCAAAACCACCTGGCGAAGTAGGTGAGGGTTTTTTTTTTGACGCCCACGCCAACGCACGCGCCAGCACAGGGCCCCAAGAAAAAAAAGTAAATTGCCAGCCCCGCACGTGCCTGCGGCGAACGCGCCCGCGGCATGGACGAGAACAGCTGTCACTCGCATCTGTGCCAGCGGCGTGCGCGCCAGCGGCATGGACGCAGACGGCGGGCGTTCACACGGATCCGCCGTACCCTCGAGGGGGCCTCGTGCAACCACGGACCACGCCAGCACCCCGAGCAAACTCCAAACGAATATACTCGGATCCGCCGTGCCCTCAAAAGGCCTCTGACCCATCATCGCCAAGCGTCGCCGCCAAGCAGCCAGCACGGAGTGGCACCACGAATGGAAGGAGGACGAGGACGAGGAGGCGGAGGACGAGGACGAGGGAGGGGCGACATATCGCCCTCCCAGTGCGCCCGGCGGCCGGAAGGCCTTCTGCGACGCCGTCCCTCCGCCAGGCCCGCGCTACAGCACACACAAAGCACACCCCGAGGCGAGGAGGAGGCGGACGAGGACGAGGGGGGGAGGCGAAGCGTCAATAATTCAGTACTATCTTCCTTCGTCTATCTCGAGTACAAATCATAACGCGAAGGTTCGCAACATTAGTCCTAGTACGACAACGACTACTTTTGCTACAACTAGTGGTGCATCGGCGGCTGCACTTGCACCTGTGCATGTCCATACCTCCATATGTCTATGCATTTAATATGCAAAATTGTTGCTTCCGTCGGGCAAGAACCATGCTCAAACTCCTTTGAAATGGCATTCTTCTGACATTGGACTCTTCTCCGGCACTTGGCAAAATCAACACACACATACCAATGCAACCACCGCCGGGTATCTGCCAAGACAACGCCCCACCAACTACATGCAATCGATGACAACGAAACTATGCCTGAATTTCGATGGAACGGTGCAAATCGTAGCTGTCACCTTCACACATGGGCAAACAAATACTCGAAGAATGGGCAGCGGAAGTCGTTGGGTGTATCTGCCTCTCCCAGCGTTGAAGTAGCGAAGTGTCTGGGAGCTCAAACATCAGTCAAACCAGAGTCCGAACACTGTGCAGCGCGGCGCTGCGGATTCAATTAGAGGACCCAACGCCACAGGATAAACGAGGATTGCTGTTTGGAGTAGCTAGCAGAATGCACGCAAGTGTGCAATCCCACCAGCCCTTTAAGGCGTAGGTGGTATAGCGTGTCTTGTCTTCCATCTGCCCCTCTTCCCCTTCGGGGAGGGGTTTACGCCTCCCCCCACCCCATTCCTGGACCTGGACGGGGGGGCCCGCGAGGGATTGGAGCGTCCAAAATGGTCTAATATGGCTCCAAGAGCGCTTCGGGGAGCCCACCATGAGCTCCAAGATGGCTCAGGATATCCCAAGATGCCTCAAGATGGCTCCCAAGAAGCTCCTAGAGGCCCCAAGACCGCTCCACAACTGCTCCAAAAGGCCAAAAGGCTCCCCAAGGAGGTCCCGCAAAGGCCGAACCCCCTCCAAACCTGGGAATCATCAATGCTTTTTGCTTTCTCGCCTTTTCGTTTCTGGCCTTCCGAAGCCTCCGGATGGCTCCAAAAGGGCCCCAAGAGGGGCCCAATAGATCCCCAAACCGGCCCCAAGAGCGCTCCAAGAGCGGCCCAAGAGGGGCCCAAGAGGCGACACTTGGGGCTCCGAAGGGGGGGCGGGAATTGAAGAACCCCTCTGATGTGATCGATGCCCATCCAAGATGACCCCCCCCTAAAGCTCCCAAGAGCGCCCCAAGAGGCGCCCAGACAGCCCCAAGCGCCCAAGAAACCTCCAAAATGCTCCCAAGAGGCCTCAAGAGGATCTCCGAGGCACCCAAACGCTCGAAGAAACCCGTGGGCTCGCCAAGATGCTCGTCCTCCTCCTCCTCCTCCTCCTCTTCTTGGTCCACTGTCTCTTCATCCTTCCTCCTCATCGCCCTCCTCCTCCTCCTTCTCCTCCTCCTTCTCCTCCACCATCCTCCTCCGCTTTGGGTATCGGACGGCTTTCCCCGCCCTTTGTTCTTCTGCATGCTCCCTACTTTCCTGATGACTTCAACTCTCCTGGGCCTCGTTTCTGGATGGGTGGTGGGGATACGTTTTGGTCTGCGGGCTTGCGAAGCAACTCGGAAGCCGCCCGATCACTAGCCAGGCCGCGACTAGGCAGCAAGAAAAGAGAGGGGCAAGCGAAGCGAGCGCGCGGGCAACCACTCAGAAGGAGCAACAAGAGCGGCACTCCCAACCCGGTGGCGTGGAAATCCCCGTGGCGACCATCAAATAAACGCAGCCAAAATGGCGAGCGGGCACGACCATGAACGCGCAAAAGTCGATCACCCGGCGTGAGTCGGCATAGGGCCCGACAAAAAACAAACAGGTCCGACAGGCACTCCAGGGCGACACCCGTGCCGTAGGTGACACAACAGCATCGTGTCGGCGCCGTAGTGAAGAGGAGGCAGCCTCGTCACAGACAAGACTGCAAACGGCAGATCCTGTTGTACGTACACCCGGTGGCACACGTCGAAACCGAAGTCCATTTAGGAGGAAACAGCCGACGGGCGCCCAAAGCCACACATGCCGAAATCGTTGCACCGAAGAAGACGGCACCGTAGCGAGACCCCACGAAACCCAAACGGTCACCAGTGGAGGCTTACACCAAGCAAGAGCAGGCCAGGGGCCACCTGGCCGCTCATCCCCAGTGTGGTCATGCATGGAATTCGAAGTGAGACCTCACGGAACCCTCCCGGTCACCAGTAGAAGCCGACACCAGACAGAAGCAGGTCAGGGGCCACCTGACCGTCCGATCCCAGTGTGAACCTTGCATGGAATTCAGGCTGTCAGAGAGAGCACCATCGGGCAGCAATATTGGCGGCGACCCCAGCCGCGCGGGACAAACCCAGTGAAACGAAGGAGAGGAAGGGAAGTGCACGCCAGGCACGGTAGGCAACCCGTTGTGGCAGCTAACCGCTGCGGCAATAGGAAGCAAGAGACACGAGCATCGGAGCCCTCTGAACCCTTTCGGCCATCAGCAGGGTGGGGGGGGGGCGCCGGCTTAAGGCAGCCAGTAGGCACCGCGCCACCCAGTCCTGGTGTAATACATGATCCCAATGACGCAGGAGATGGAGAATCAGCTAACAGCTGACGCAAAAGCAAAAGAAGGAGGAGAGCTCACCATAACCCTGTGTGCACTGACGCGCACTCCAGGCGCTCGGTATCGAAACTTGCCTCAGTAAACTCGCCACTGGCACCAGATAGCAATTTTTCTTCGCACGAAGTCCCGGGAAAAAACTGGGCTCTTTCGGCCGGGAAACGGCGTGCAGTCACGGATGATGAGGTCCTCCATTGAGCTAGCACGCCATCCCATATGCGCCAGCGGGTGTAGGGAATGCATGCTTTCTAGCCGCGCACTAGTTACTGCAAGAGCCCTCAGGGAGGTGAAATCGATGAAGCATTCCCGGCGCTCTTCAAGAGGGCGCTTGGCAGGGGCAATCGCGGTGGGCTGCCAGCCTGGCGCCAGCATTGAGCCGCAGTGACTGCGAGGGGGGCAGAAGGGAAGGGATAGCAGGGGAACGCGCCTAACTGCCGCAAGCACACGAGAGCGAAGTAGCAGTGTAGTCGCATGGCGCACCACATACCTGGTGTGATGACAGAGCCGTATCTCGTCGAAAATGGGTGATGCCCCACGCCCAATATTACGGACGATACCGATTCTCGTACCATGAACTCTATGGGCTCTCGGTTACTCGGTCTCTCTTCCCAGCCTTGCCCAGTGAATCGGGTCCGTCCTTCGTCTTGCCTTTCCCCTTGCTCGGGTGCTCTCCCGCTGCGTGGGACCTGGAGGCGACGGTCCCGCTGCTGCGGTAGCTCCTGAGCTGGAGGCGTGATTGACAGCCGTGAGCCTGTCAGTTGGGCTGCGAAATCTGGTCTTGGTGCGCAGGATATGGTCGGCGCGGTGCACGTCGTTGTTTGCAGTCCCCCAGGCTTTGAGAAAAACCCGGCGCACGCTTGGCGGCTGCAGTGCTTGGTCAAAGGTTGGCTGGGCGTTAGTGAGGCAAGTCTTGGTGCAGTGTGCGCACCGCAGGTCGCTGAACATGCTGCCTAGCTCTTTCTGCATCCTGAGGACGAAAGCGCTATCGGACTCCCAGGAGTGTTGTGAGTCGATCGTGCGAAGTGGTGCGTTGTACATCTTGGGCCCGTCGTTCTTCTTGGGCTCGTAGATGGACAGTGGGCTCTTGGAGAGGGGTGCCCATGTGCCATGATTGAATATCCCGTCGTTTCCCGTGCGCATGTCCTGCTGACGCCAGGCGTCGTCGCGAGAATGCGTGGCCGGGCGGTCTGAAGACCTGTCGTAACTCCACTGGTCCCTGTATCCGCGCGAGGAACCAGTCCTGCCGTCAGCGTTGTGCTGAGTGGGACCGTCTCGTTGTCCTCGTCTGCTTTGTTCCCAGCCTCGCGCCTGCCCTTCCGGAGGGGCCCGGAGTGGCGGATCTTGCTTCGTCGGCAGCGGGGGTCTATCGTCTGTGACGCTGGATGTTTCGTCGTCAGCCGTCTCGGTGTCGTGGCCATCGCCTGTATACAGCTGGGCTTCCTTCAAGCTCGTCTGCTACGTCCGCTTCAGATTCCTCGCTCACCCTATCCGGGTCGTAGTCCGGGTCGTCGCCGTAAGGGCCCCTGGGTTCATCTGTGGCGGCAGCAGGCTCGCTGTCTGAGCTGCTTCTGATCTTTCTATTCACTATTCGTATGCCTTCGGGTCGAGATAGTGGCTTGCCGCCTGAGTCCGTGCCAGGGTGAGCAGGAAACAAATGCCTCCCGAGAGAGGCGTTCATGACTTCGCTGATCAAGGGGGCCAGCCTCTTCTCCTCGTCGCGTGCCCGTTGTGAGCCAGGATCGCACAAGGACAGGATGTCTTCCTTGGCGTTATCAGCCAACGTGGACATTCGCTCCTTAAGTTCCTGAAGAGACATGTTGAATGGTGCAGTGGTACGGTTTGGGGCGATTCGCCGAGATCCTACCCCGCGTGGGCGCATGCATCTGTCCAGTGTTCCCAAGCTAACGTTGTCCCGTCGTATCACGTGGTCGGGGGCGTCCTCGATGTCAAGTCTGGCCAGCCAGTGAGCAAGTTCGTCTGTGCTGTGGACCCTCGGGTCTTTGTCCCCGTGGAGGGTTTCGTTGACGTGTGCCACCCACAGTTTCTTTAGCCGATCGCCCTTTCCGACGAGGTGTTGTACGGCCAGTCCAGCGGCCCATCTTTTACCATCCAATTCCGTGCCGGGCACCAATCCGTCGGTAGTCGGTCCCGTCGGAGGGAACGTCCAGGCTGGGGTGGAGCAGGCCAGAACAGTGAGCCAGTTGACGTCCAACCGTTTGTCTGGCACCTCGTACTGGTTCGCAAGCACGTAGAAGATGTCGTTGGCAACTGCGTTGATACGTCTGAGGTGCAGGCACATTTGAACTGGGGTGTGTCCCTGTGTGCCGCTGTTGTCGTCAGTCCATGCCTGGGAGAAAAGGTCGAGCCTGGTGTTGGCCACGTCTGGCACTTGCGGGATCTTGATGTTCGGAAGCATTTCTTTGATTGCGTCAGCTGGTTCTGGAGTGGGCGCGGGTAGTGGCGACGTCTGAGATGGTGACCGGCACCCGTCGTCGTCGTCGCCGCGTGGTACCTGCGCTTCTTTTCTGAAGAGTGCTAGGGTGAGGCCCCCCTGCGCCACCTTTTCTCTTCTTGGATGTCCGTGCTGTGGGGGGGGCTGGATGCATCAATGGCGCGTCACGCGCAAGGATGTGGTTGATGACGGATGGAGCAGCGTCAAAGATGTAAGCAAGACAATTCCCGCAGTACCACCCAGCGTTCCATTCGCCACTCGTCCAGCAGTCGATCCAGTTGCCCCGGGGAGGTAGGTTGCACTGCTCGGCGTCCTCCCTGCCAGAAGTCCGTCGCCAGACGAAGCGCCCGACCGCTGGCTGCCCGTGTTTCCAAGTGTATAGCTGCTTGGGCTCTGGGCAGCCGTCGCAGGTGGCACTGTGGACCCCAGACATGAGCCCTTCTGTGCCGATGCGGTCGTCGTCAGGTCGCGTTGGGGGGCTTGGCGCGCCTGTCACCCTGGGGTCGTTGGCCGACTCAGGTGCGAGCAGGCAGTCGGCGGTTGGGTTTGCGATTTTGGCAAGCCCGGTCGGGAGGTGCACGCGCGGTGTTAGACTGAACGCTGTGGTCCTGCTGGGCATGCTACTCTGGAGGTTGGCCAGCTTTTCGCGCATCGAGTCGCCTGCGGGAGCATCGGTACCTTGCTTCTCGAGGCTCTCCACACAGCACCCAGTGCACAGCCGACGGCAATTGAGTCCCTCGTGCTACCCTGCAACCCTTGCCGTAGCCAGACGTTGACGCATATCGATGTCCTCCCAGGTGCCATCGATATTTGTGAAGGGGCCTTTCTGACACTCGTCGCAGTAGAAGCTGGCAATGTTCTGTGACGGCGAGAAGCGCTGGTCTCCTGTTCGAAGCCTTTTCGGTGTCATTGTGGCGCCCAGTTTCGCTGTGGTAGGTTCAGGTATGAGAAAGTCCTTCTGGTCCATCGCTCGCCCTGTGCCCGCATAGTGCAGCTTCTGGTCCGGCGTGCACCCGAGATGCTTGTGATTCCCTGTGATGGGTTTGTAGAGCCAGCAGATGGCGCAGCTGGTTGTCTCGTTGTCAGGCTGGTCATCCGTAGGAGCCAGCGGTCAATCAACAGCAAGGTTCCTTTGATGTGAAAGTCAGAACGCTTGCATTCTCCCCACGTTGACGGACATCCTGCTTGTTTCGACATCGTGGCGGTGGCTGATCCTTATAAGCACGCTCGCGTGTCTTAGCGCGTCGGTGAATTTCCGATGCAGGTTCTGCTAGTCGTGACTGGAAATCTCCCATGTCAGGCCAGACTGCGTCCGGAAATTAATGTCCTCTGCGACGGATGTGGTGCCAGTTGAGCTGGCGGGTTTGCAAATGCCCTGGACAGCCTCCACGATATCCCCTGCCCCTTCTTGTTTGGAAAATGGGAAGGGACAAGTCCTTGGTCCCCGAAGCGCTAGCATCATCATCGCGAAGGCCGTGCAAATCTGAGCACGCGCGGTGGGGTCAGTAGGCATGTAGTCGCTTTTGATGATGTTTCCAGGCCGTCCATCCCTGGATGAAATTGGCGCATTGGACACTGTGTCGTCTTGGCACTCCATGCCGTGGGTAGCTGTTAATCCATGCCACCCGGCGTGCCCCGACAGTCCTTGAATGCGCGTTTCTGCAGGCGGCCTTGTGGTCTTTCAGGCAAGTTGGCCGCCGAAAGCGAAGCGCTGTTGTCGCCCCACTTGTGGCCGAGCCCGACCGCGCGCATCAGGCGCGCCCAGAGATTGTTGCATGTCAGGTTGCCGACGTCAATTCCAACCGTAACATCGTAAATAAACCCTTTGAGGCTACACATCTTCCTTTCATAGAGATTGGGATCGCTGGGATGTTGCGCAGGGCTCAGGGTGTGAGGGTGAAGGCCAGAAGCAAGGAAGATAACAAAAAAGAGAGCGGGTGCGGCCAGGAGCTCCCTTAGTGAATTGTCGAGTTGCTTTGCCAAGGTTCCCCGCTCAAGCCCTTCCGGTAGCGGTCTGTCGATGCTGTGGACGAAACCTTTGGCCTGGCCCCCTCGCGAATTAACCTTCTGTTTCAGGATGCTGGATGCAGCGCTCGGTGTTGTTGCGGTTGGGTTGCTGCCTGGTATGGCAGTCCCGATTTCAGCAGTTGGATCCCAGTGAGCAAGTGAGCTGACGGGCTTCCATCCCCCGTTGCGCTCCCCCCAGGCTCAGTGGAGGCAGGTCTCACCCAGAAGTCAGCGGCCATGCTGTATTCGGCGAGGGTCCGAAGAGCAGACTCGGTCGCAGCCTTGAACATCCGCCAGTCTCCGATGAAAACCACGAGCCGTTTAGCTCTGGTCAGGGCGACGTTGGTCCTGTTTGGCGTGTTGAGGAAACCCCAGTCGTAGGGCCCGTTGGAGCGCGTGGTAAGGTAAATAACAACGTCAGCTTCTGCTCCCTGGCTGGCGTCAATCGTGGAGAGGGAGAGCTGACCAGACTCCATCAGGTCAGGGAACGTTTCGGCCAACCCCTTCAACGAAAATGCCCGCCTGTCGTCGGCAGTCGGGGGGCCATCGAGCGGGCAGTCGGTGCCTGGGCCGGAGGCGCGGGCAGGGGGGGCAGAGCGGGTGCGCGCGCTAACCGCGCGTGGTTGGGAATAAAATGGGGGAAAGGAAGTGGGTGACTGACCCGGTGGATTTGGCTCGGATGCCGCTGTAGCGCCTTGGCTTTTCTTGCCCTGATTCGATTCAGCCAGCGCGGCGTTCTCCCGGATACCGCTCTTGCCCTGTGGCCGCCCGCCGTGCAATGCGGTCCGCTGTGCAGCTTAGGGGGCGATCACTTTGACGGCTAGTCCAGAGTTAAGCATGGGGGGGCCAATCGCGCGAACTACTTCAAGGCCCAATCGCGCGAACTACTTCAAGGCATGTGGCCGCCTCGCGGAGGTTGGCCTCGCCGCTCTTGGCATTGGAGGTGATGTCCGCATGTGAATTGTCGAGCATGAGCACGCGGTGGACGTCTCCAGGCATCATCACCTCGGTGTGTAGGTCGCGGATCTTGCCCCAGGATTCGTCCGCGCCTTTTCCTAGCTTTTTGGTGACAGACTTCAGTCGCTCGTTGTCCAGTGGGCGGTGCTTGACCCACGGAAGCCCGTTGGCAATGGGGCGGTCTTGTAGTGGTTTGACGAGGCCTGACTCGATCTTATTGTCGTAATAAGCGAACCTGGAGAAGCTGAGGGCGTCGGGGTGGCACCTGAAGCACTTTGTGAGAAGTGCCGTGGCAGGGCTGTCCTCGTCCAAAAAGTCTTGACTTGAAGCTTATAGCCCCGAGTATTCTGCGTGCCGGGACTGCGCTGTTGGCGGGAGCTGCCTGGAATCGCCCGCGAGAACGATGTGGGCGCCACAGTCGACCATGATGCCGATGGAGATGGCAGCAGAGACCTCGTTGACCTGGCCCGCCTCGTCGATGATACCCAGGATCGCCTGGGGTGCGTTGGCCTGGTCGAGCCTCCAGGGGCCTTCGTGGGTCGCGATGATAATGCTGCATTTGCTGCTGAGGTCGTCTTTGAACTTCCGCCAGCTCTTACTTTTGTTGGACCTGTTGGGCTCGATGTTCCATGCGCGTCGATGGCGACTAGTGGCGGACAACTTGTGAGCGTCAAGATGAGTAATGCGTTCGTCCTCTGCAAGTCGGGTATCGCGGAAAGTTTCCGAGGCGCCCTCTCAGCGTGCTGTTTCGAGGGCGACGGCTGTTCGGTCTACTGCTGTGTTGGGGCCAGCGACGGCGAGGACGGTGGAACCGAGTCCCGCGACATGTGCCCAAAGCCTGGCTAGTGCGGCGGCGAAACGTGTTTTCCCTGTGCCAGGTGGGCCTTTGTACCGCCGCGACGAGATGTTTGACGGGTGAGTGGAGTGCCTGCGTGTGGTCATCGGTGAGGTCATGCGCTGCAATGGCCCCATTGATGGTGTCCTCAGCGGGCGCTGTTGGCGCGCTGCCACACCGAGCCTGGGTGTTCGTCTATTTCAGCGTCCGTGATCGGTTCCGACGCGTCTGGCCTGCTCACCGGGTCGCCAAGCTGGTCAGGATCGAGCAACTGGCCTTCGAGCGATGCGCGACTTCGGAGGCGCGAAAGGTCTCCGCTTAGCGCGTTCGGTGTCGTTGGAACTCTCTTTCTTCCCCCTGTCGTCTGTCGCAAAGGCCAGCGTGTATAGCAGCGCGGCAAGTGTGGTCCCCCATAGATCGTCCCGGTGTACGTTGGAGTGGTACATGTTTGTCAGGGCGGTTTTGACCTTTTCGTGCTGGCTCGCACTGGGCGCGACGTCGACGCGGTAGCGAGGCGCGCCTGTCTTTTCAGGCAGGGGCGCTACAGCAGAGGTGCTGTGCAGTAGCCCGTCGACCTTGTCGTGCTTGACCAGAGAGCCATTGGTTGGGTAGACGCGACAATGCGGATGGAACCCCCGCTTGTCGTCTGGGATGACCCGCGCGGGGAAGCATGGGAAGACCACGTGGAGACAGGCGATTTCGTCGGTGTTGGGTCCTTTGTGTGACAGCAGCACCGCTCGCACTCCTTTCTCCCCGCAGTCTGCTGTCAGCTGCCACTCGATGTTCCAGTAGACCGCGTAGTAGTCCGTGGCTTCGCTCTCTTCGATCCAGCCCTCCAATTTGCAATCCTGAATGAACCTGTGTCGGGTCGCTGGTGTCGCCAATTCCAGGCAAGCGTCTAAGGGCGCCCTGGAACCAGCAGACACAAGCTTTGCCTTCCAACGCGTGCAGAAAGTGCGGCCAAACGGGCCACTGGGGCAACGAGTGCCCCAACAAAGGCAAAGGGAAAGGACAGCCTGCAGGCGACAACAAAGGAAAGGGGTACAGTGCCAATTACAGCAGCTGGATCGGAACCAGCGCCCCAGGCGGCACTACAGGGGCCCACGCTCCGGCTGGGTATCCCCCGCCACCCCCGGGTTTCAACGAAAGGAAGAGAAGCCAAATCGGTGCCGGCCAATTGGGGCCTGTGTGCGATGAGAGTTGGATGAGAACCAACCAACCATCACCGGGCAGTTTTTCGGGCGGAGGATCGGCCCCGTCAGCCCCGCCACTAACTACTGCTCTACCAGTCACTTTGGAGAGTCTCACTTCGCTAGCGCACCTGCGCATGGACCAGCAAGATGCTCCGCGTCCCCGCTCCCAGTTTGACGCTTGGTGCAAATCTTGCCGCCTCGAATGTAGGCCTGCGTAGGGCGGAAAAGCACATTTTGTGCGGACAGGACTTCGTCTTCGCCATCAACCGGCGGCTGTCGGATCAAGCGTTGATTTTGGAAACAGCAAACGTTGAAACTGTGGTCCGTGAGTGCGCCGACGCCTTTTGCGGCGGGCTGTGGCTAGTATCTTGCCTCTTATGTGAAGCTGCTACCTCTAGTTTACTTGCTGTCATTTTACTTGCCGACGAGGGCTGGGATTACGTGCAACGACGTCACGGAGCTATTCTGAGAAACCCCACAGGGACGAGTTTCAATTGGAGCGAAAGCAAAATCTATACTTTTAAAATTCTTCCACACCAATGATGTTCGAGGAGCGGGAGCAGGACCGGGAGAAGGAGGGGGAAGATGAGGAGGGATCGGCCGCCCGCCGTCGTCGCCGTGGTCCTCCGCGACCCTCTGTTGACAGCTGCGCTGCTGAGTCGCGGCCGGCTGGACGCAAAGTGGGCGACATTTCTGCAAAGCCTGCTCGTCTGGGCGGCGGTGGGGGCAGCTGTGCTGCTGTGTCACGGCCGGCTGAAACCCCGCCGCCCCAGCTCCCTTTCGAAGGGCCTTGTCCCGTCACCCCGGGCACCAACGCGGGGAGCGCATGCCTCACTTACGCTGGACACGCCCTGCGCGAGGGGCCCGCCGTCCTCCTTGGCGCGCCCCGCGACGCCATCAAATACCTGCAGCGCCACGGCTCCCAGAAGCTCATGGTGTACCTTCCAGACGGCTGCGGTACAGCACCCCGTCCTTCCTCTGAGGTCGACGCCGTGCTCTTGGACCCTTTCCGGAAAGGGCACACCGAGTACGACGCAAATTGCGACATTTGCGTGCAATCGAAACTGCGTGCGCGCCCTGCCCGACGCGTGCACAAGGAGCCTGCCGGTGGTGAGGTTTCCGCTGACTTGGCAGGGCCACTTCCTTTGTCTTCGAATGGTAATCGGTACGGTTTGATTGATGTTTTGCGCAAATCACGATGCGGCCTCGCGCAAGGCCTCCCGAATAAGGAATCCAACGCTCTTCGGGAGGCCCTGGTCACGTGCAAGCTTCACCAACGTCGCCTTTGGCGCTTCCACTCGGATCTCGGCGGTGAGTTTATGGGTGAGCGCGACCGCCGGTTACGTGAGTCGGGCCTGGTGCACGCGGACACGGGCGGACGCAGATGCCAAGCCAATGGTATCGCTGAACATCGTCTCCAGGACTTGTTCGAAACCACCCGTTCCCTCCTGTTGCAATCGTCTGCTCCGAAACCTCTCTGGGATGAGGCGTGCCTGCGTGCAAACGCCTTGTTCAAAAATGCTCTACGGGCCGTGCCCAGACACGCGGACAAGCAATTCCCACAGGCCCTCGAGGACCCGGACCACAACTACCACGACGTCACGAAGTGGCTCCCGCGGGGTTGCAAGGCCTATTACCACGTACCGAAACCGGGCCGGCAGGACAAACTTGAAGCAATTGCGAAGCTAGGCATTTTCGTTGGTTTCGATTCTTCCACGTCGTTGGGGTACCGTATCTCTCCAATTTCTCCTCTTGGGGGCCAGTGGTCTGTGGAAAAGCCGGTCGTCGCCACCACCGTTCGCTTCTTCGAGGGTTCGTTTCCTCTTCGCACTCCTGGTCGTCAAGCTGCTCCCCTCGAAGTGCCTCTTGATATTGCGGACTCGTTGTCTCCAGCTGCATCGTCTACGGCCTCGCCTGCTCCGCCGGTCGGCCAACCAGGTGCTCCCAGGACAGCCGTGCTGCTGCGTCACGTCCGGCTGAAACTGGTCGCCCTGGGGCCGCTCCCAGAGGAACATCGCACAAGCCAAGTGGACTCGCATCCAAAGAGGAGCAACGGAAAAAGAGCCGTGAGAGGCATGCTCGCAAGCGGGCTCGAGCCAGCTTTTCTGCTCCAGCGGGCCCGGATGAAGACTCTTGGTCCTCTGATTGGGACGCCGGCCCCGGAGTCTCGACCCCTTCCTGCTGGGCATCTTCTTCCGCTTCGGACTCCGACGAGGCCCCCCCCGACCCTGCTCCAGGAGAAGTGGCCGCGTTGTTCGTCGGTGCCGCAGTTCGTCCAACTCTCGTCGCTGGATCCTGCGGTGGACCTGCGTCCAGGGATCGCGATGTGCTTCGGGCCTTTTCTGCCGAGATCGTGAAGCAGGAGTCTATCGGCGAGCTTCTGTATGCGCTTGGCCGCCAGTCCGCCCACGTCGCACAGCTCGTGGGCACCAGGTCCTATTTGCAGCGCCCTGACGTTCGTGGCGCTAAGGCGGCGGCTATGGAATTCGCGCGCATGGCCGAACACCCCGTGTGGCTTTCGCCAGTCGAGCTTGCCTCGATCCCTGACTCTGCACGCGTGGCGGAGGGTAAGTTGTTGATTTCGGAAAAGAACTGGGAAATGCCCGATCACCCTCATGAGTGCAAGGCTCGTTTTGTTGCTATGGGCAACGTTCTTTTCAACAAGCGCATGGGCGTGATCAAGTGTGCCTCGGACTCCTTGTGGTCACATGTCGCAAGTCTTGTCGGAGCTCGGTTCGCACAGGCTCGCAGCGTTGCCTTGGGGAGGGAGGCCGAGACCATTGACCTCCTGAGTGCGTATCTTCAGATCTATCTTGGCGGTGACATCGGCTACAACATCATGATCCCGGCTGAGGTTATCGACATCCTTCCTCCTGATGCCCGTTCTCATTTTCGTGCTCTCCGCATGCCCGCTTGCAAACTTGAGCGTGCCATCTATGGTCTTCATCGTTCCTGTTGTGATTTCACATCTGCTTTCGCACAGTGGTTACTGTGGAATGGTTGGCAATCGATGGAGGAGGAGCCGGCCATTTTCTATTGTTGGCATGCTGAGTCCACGGGTCTTGACGTGAAGCGAGCTTTGAAAATAAACTATTCGGTTGACTCGGAGTTGACCTGTGGACGGAACCCCTTGTCAGATTCCTCTGCTCGTTCTTCGGCTACTTCGTGGCGTGACGTCTCCTTGGCCATGGATGCTCCTCAACACCGGGCCCACCGAAGCTCCAAGCAGTGCAGCACGAGGGCAACCTACGTGGACGATTGCGGGCTGGACGCTCGGAAGAAGCACCGCGAGTGCATCTGGGCTGTCATTCGGACCATGTTTGCGTCGAGCGACCCCGAACCTGTCCAACGATTCCTCGGCTGTATCTGCAGCCCTCCACGTCACATGATTCTAGAAGACGGCCGTGTAGGCACTGTTGTCCGTATTTCCCAGTCTTCCTACTGCCAGCGCGTGGTGCGGGATTGGGAGAGCGTCACAAGATTGCACGCGAAACCTACCGCGACTCCGGCGCAGAAGAACTCCCCACCTCGCCCTGAGGATTTGCCTCTCGTGGAGTCTGGCACCGGCCGCCGTGTGATCATAGGCGAGATCTTCTATGCTGCTCGTTGCGCGCGTCCTGACGTGTCCTTCGCTGTGGACCGTCTGGCCCGGTACGTTGACAAGTGGTGCGATTGGGCTGAGTCTGAATTGTCCCACCTCGTCGGGTATTCATGTTCTACTTCCGGATTCGAGTTGACCATGTTGAACGCCGGGGATAGTCGGGACGACCTGATCTACATGCCTGGTCTGATGCTGATTTCAATTCGCTTAAGAGCACAGCAGGTTTCTACTTGGGGCTTGTTGGGCCGAAGGGATCCCAATGCCCTCTGTCATGGGGCGCTGCGCGCCAGGCAATTACCGCCGCGAGCTCTGGTGAGAGCGAGTCAATAGCTTGGGCAACGACTGCTAACAACACCATCCGTCTGGCTGCGATGATCGAGTATACCCGGTGCACCCCTGTGAAGACCAAGGGCCGCGCGGACAACCAGGCCGTTGAGTTGGCCTTCAAGAAAGGTTATAATCAGAAACTGGGTCATCTCAAGAAGCACGCGGAGGTATCACTCCTATTCTTACACGAATGCGGCGTTCAGCCAGAGCGCGCACCAGGCGCAGAGAACATCGCCGATACTTTCACGAAAGCCTTGGATCATAACAAGCTGTTGTATTTGATTGGGAGGTTGCTTGGAGTCCGCGCCGAGAGACTTCCAAACGGATCGATCCGGATCGGTGTCGCTCGGACCTCCTCGTCTTCTGAGGCGGCTCCGGCGTGTGCCCCCACGGAGCCCATGCTCAGCAGGCGCGCGGCTCCGACCGGTGGCGTCCGCATGCTCGAGAACACGTCCCGCGCCATGTTGCTGGACAATGCTGCGTACTACAGGGACACCGCGAACATGTGCGACACCGAGCGCCCTCTCCAGCGGGCGCGCCAAGACACCCTCCTCGACTACCAGGCCCTGCAGCTCTGGAAGGCAGAGCGGCTGAAAGAGCGTATGCAGGCTGACGTGCGTGCCAGACAAGACGGCGACAACTGTGCTGCTGGGTCGCGGCCGGCTGGATCCGCCTGTTTCCGTGCTGACGTGGAGGCCGGCGTGGGCGTTTGGGTGGCTGCGAAACACGAACGCACCAGCAAGAGGTCAAAGCACGATCCGCGACCAGAGCCCGCTTTGAGCCTCGTGTCTTCGTTGTCCCCCTCCGTGCCTTCGAAGGTCCTGAAAGTCACCATCGATACTGCTGACGACGACTTCTTTCGTGTGGAGTGTTTGACTATGGCCGGAGACGGCTTCGAGGTCCAGGTGGATCGTGGCGCTCGTTTCGGTGACCTCTTCTGTGATCTTCGGCAGAGGGTTTGCGGGCCTTTCTCTCTTCTCTCGGAGACAGATTTGTTCTTGGGCAATCTGCGGCCCGACTACCCGGTCAAGGACATCCCTGATTTGACGCAAGAGATCTTGAATTCAGCACTAGTAGAAGCAGAGTAGCTTTTGCCAGAGCAGCACAACCGGAGGTACACGCGCAAGCCCCCTTCTGCTGCCCAGAGAGAGCGTAAGCAGACAAGCCGACGACTGAACAAGCACGCGAAACGGCTGATTCAGCACGCGAAACGGCTTCCGGAGCACCTCCTGGAGCTACTTCCAAGGCTGCCGGGCCGCCGCCTTCGACTTCTGAGGGCGAATGTCCGATTGGGGCGTTGCCGGGTGCGCTGGGCATCACATTCGTGAGTAGATACTTGTGGTGACACGTCTGGTCACGTACGTACATTGCGCTTTACTTTGGATAAGTCGTTTCACATATTTTTGGTATGCGTACACTGTCGATGGCCATATTTATAATGTGAGGAATCGTGACTGCCTCCTCTTTCCTCCGCCTCCTGCTCTCCCGGCGGTCGCGCACCTTCGCACCAGACACTCCGATTCCATGTTTCTCCCCGCATTGTCGCCGCTGTGCGGCAGGGCGGCGTGCGGGACCGAGTGCGGGCCGCCGCAGTCTGGCTCAAGGTCCCGCGCGCGCTCCCGCACAAACGAGACTCCTCTGGGGTGGTAGAATGACTGTGGCGCAACCAGCCAACATGGTGAGCGTTAAAAATCGCCGACTAGAATACTTCCCACCGGTTGCTCATGGAAAGAAAGCCATTCAAATTGCAGCGCACCAATCGAATAAATTTCGCTGTGCCAGGACGCGACGGCACATGCAGCCTACGAGTAAAATACCAAAACTACAATGCACTAAAACGCAAGCAAGCTCAGCGGAAGAAGAGATAAGAAGACGGGAGCAAGCAAGAACTATAAACTCAATGACAAAAACTGCAACGCCGCCGGATTGAAACTGGCTGTCGTTCCGGGCGACTAGAGTATAACCATGAAGATTCGGTTCGCGAGTCGATGCATTAAGCCACGTTCTGCTGAAACAAACAAGATGGGGAGGAGATGCGAAAGGAGAAAGCCGGGCAGACAATTCGCCGTTATGAGCATTGAAAGAACGAGTACTAGCTTAGAAAATCGTGAGGTCAGATGCATGAACAGACGGTGAGGGTTGGGAGTCGCCACAACCACCATCTGGAGGTGAAATATTCAAATTCGATGGCTCAGAACGCCAAAAAAAATCATGCAAAGTACGCTGGAAGAATGAAGGACGAGGAGGAACAGAAGACGGTGGAACAAGATCCAGCTTAAGGCGGTTCGAAAAATCCGAGATAAGAGATCTCAAAAATTCCGGGGTAAGCCCGCTCGAAGAATCTTCCCTGAGGCTTCTCGAAAAATCGGGCGCGAGAGCATTGCCACTCGACCGCGAACTACGCGAAACGAACCGCCGCAAAAAAAACATTATCAGAACGAGGACCCCGTCGTCTGAAACGACGCGAAGGAGGCCGCGCACAACTCACGAGGTGAGGGGCAGCAGAACGCGGAGGAGAAAGGGGGCAAGAAGGGGGGGCGTGAACGCAAAATTGTATGCGACCTCCTGCCTTCTAGACGGAAAGATCGCTAAAAGGCACCAGCAACGACCCCGTAAATATCTCCGGGATCCTGTTTGAAACCTACATTTCCGTCTAAAGAAACAGTTCTGGATTTCCAATCCAAACGAACCGCAGCACCAAGACGCCTGGGACTTCAATTTCTTCTCGGTCCCACGCAAAACCCAATCCCGCGTTGCATTATCTTTCGACTTCGCCGGCTCTAAAGTGACAGTCGCACTGCTTGAAACCTGAATGCGATTTCCTCTGCCTCCAGCTGCGCGCAAAAAACTCACGAGCTGAAACATCATGACTAAACGGAATGTACGAAACCTTAGACAGGATCTGCGCATTTTTCGCTCCAGTGAAAAAGTGACCATAAAACACCGGTTGCGAAACTGCATTCACGTCGGAGACGCTTTTCTTCAAATCGTCAATACACTTCTTAAGCTCACTGGTCTCGAATCCAACAACTGCAGTCTGCGTGTTCGACACATCTAAGGAATTCAGCATCTGCAGATGGCGGCCAGACAAAGAGTTTGAAGAATTACGACCCTCAAGAGCCGAGAGACACAAACGTCAGCCAACTGATTCTGAATCGGGTCGACGGCCTCAGAAATAAACTCCTTGGCGTGCACTTCATCATCGAGGCTTCTGTCGCTGCCAAATCCTGCTTTGTGATAGTCTCGGTCTTCAGGGACATATCGTTCATGATGTAGTTCACTTTTTCGTCCTGAGATGCATCGAGGGCCGGAGGGGCCAGGGCCGCTGCCGCGCTGCCACCCAAGGGCCGGTGCTGAGCGTTCCACCCGGAACTCCTCGTGTCATCCGCGCCCAGTCCAGCGCTGCCACCCAAAAGGCTGGTGCCGGAAGTATCGGAAAGAAAAACTCCAAATGTATTAGGGCCGTGACCAGAATAATCTTCTGAAACTTGAATGCCGTCGTGGTCTCGTTTTCAAGATTATAGAAAATGTGGCCCCAAGACCGTGCCTTGAAACATCATTTTGGCGATGTCTCGTGGATGGAAGTCCGCTGTTATAACTCTGGCCGTTCTGCTCCCTAATTAATGGCTTACCGCTTCAATGAAAATATTGGAAACCCGAAGAGCGCGCAACTCTTGCTTTCGAATTAGCCAAAATACACGGTATCAAAAACGCCTGGTACATGATTAGAACGCAACTATTCTGAAATCCACACCAACATTTAGTAGCCAAAAAAACAAACATATTCATGTCACATCTCTTGCCTCTAGTGTTACCGTTGGTCCAGGTTGCTCTTCATTTTCGAAATGATATTACTGTCTCGTTAGACAACGCCAATATCAACTCGCATATCGATAAATCTCTGTGTCGGCGCGCAGTAAAAGCTCGCAAATTAAAACTCTTCTGTCGTTGGGAACGAATGTCTTTTTCATGCAATCTCCGTAGAGCAACTCTATCTCACCACAGGTAAAGCCATAACAAATATGTACAACTGAAAATGATAGCTAAATTCCGACGCTTCGCAAGCAAAACCGGCTGGAAAAAAGAAAACGAACCGGAAAGAAACAACGTGAAACTGCCAATGCCGGATTGGCCGGCCGGCTGCGTAGAAACGGAAAGAACTCAATGAATACAACAAACAGCTGTCATGCATCACTCTTTGAACACATTTGCATATCTGGAACGTCAAATGCGCGTCTCGATCATTCGTTGGTTTTCTGCCTTCTTCTGATGTATCGCCGCGAACTGCCAGGATTCTCGCCATTTTCCAATCGTGCACTCATTTCTCCACAAGAACAACATCGACCACGCAATGTATGCAACATACTCGATTGTTCAATTTCTAGCATTGTTGAAAATTACAACGCCACAGAACAACACAAACTATATGTCATGTCTGCCAACTATTTGGTAACATTCGAATCGAAATTTGCGACGTATCGATTGCGCTACCAAATAAAAATACAAAAAGCACATGCGTATTTTCAATCTCGTGCATCTTGCACAATTCGCGCTGATGTGACAAAACAAATTTCAACGTATTATTCTTCGAATATGCGAATGCGCAACGCAAGCACGACTCTTCGAACATCTTCTTAAACTATGCGCAACTGATTTGACTAGAAAAAACAATATGTACCAATCAAACTCCACTCGATTACACATCACATCTTTTTTAAATGAAGCGCAAATTTTAAGAAATAATGAATTCTCGAAACCTTTTTTTGCTGTCGTTGCTGGAATAACAATACTCGAAAACAAACACTGTACATACATTTTTGGGGCAAAAATTATGATTGATCTCTGTCTGAGACGATCATAACTAAATAAACAAAACGGGAAAATATAGTGATCACCTTTAAATACAAACTGTACTATGTGTACACACGATCAATACAACATACTTCAAATAACACATCCTAAACTATCCGACTAAATGCGAATGTGAAATTAAACAAATTTCGATATACATATTTATAGCTATATATATAATTTGTTTACCAGCCTCGACAACGCATACGAACCTCACCACGAGTGCAACGCAAAGCGCACAAACACGCGCCAGGACGCACTAAAGGAAACAAATGAAACGATACCCGAAGCAGGACGGCAGAGAAGAGAAAAGATGGATGTACGAATGAAACGTTCTAGAACTACAAAACTGCGCCCAGCTGGCGCTGCCCCCCAAAAGGCAGGAGAGAAGAAGGAGGAAAGAACACTGAGAGGTCGCGCGTGCTGCGGAGACCGCGGTCGTGAAGCGGATAGCGCCAAGAAAATGTCGAAGGCCAGTTTGCGTGGCCAGCAGGGACGCGGCGCCGCAAGAGGGCAGACAGCCGGCTTTCAAGTTCCTCGCGGAATTCGCGGCGACGACAAAGTCAGGCAACATGTGTTATAAGCGCACGGCGCCAAGAGCGGACTGCGTGACGAATTGCTGGGCGCGCAAAGTGCACGGATCAATGAGATGGCGACAGTGGCGATGAGGGGCGCGGGGGGGGGGGGGGAAGAGAGGAGTCGAGGCGGAACGAAGAATGAGACATCGAAGGGCCACGCCCGATGGCAGACCTGTGGGGAACGCCCGAGATAGCATATCTTGGCGGCAACGCAGCGGCGCCAAGTTAAATTGAACACATGCGGCTTCGGCTGCGAGATCTATGGCGCGCAAAAGCCTGTCTTGCACGGCGTCTAGCACGTGGAGGGCAGAATGCGAAGCGTGCGCGATCGCAGGCGTGCGGTATTCTGCGTATGACAAGACATGGCCTTTGTAGAGAAGCCCCATTTCCGAAAGTGTGTGAAAACGCCGAGTACGCAACAAACACATGATACGCGTGTGGCAAATAGCAGCGCGTTCGTCGATAGCAGCGTGCATGCGAAGCTGACAGTCACATGAAACACCAAGGGGCCTCAAAGAGTCACCGTGAGGGTGCCTGTGACTCAGAATGTGGTGACTCTCTTTGCCAGCGTTGAAAATGACGCTGTTCGCCTGGCCCCGAGAGTGCAGCGTGGCTTGGCACTCCCGTAGGTTCGACAGAATATACGGCCTGCCGGCAGAACCGAGATAAGCTTTCAGGCGTTTAAATCGTCTGCGTGCACAATTTCTTCAAACTTTAGGCCCCGGATTGCCTCGGGAGCATCCCGGAAAAAAAAATCCACGACGGAGGGCCCCAGACAGTCCCTTGGAACACCATGTTCAACATTTGAAGCACTTCCGAATGGGCTCCGCCCACCACGACATTCGCGGAGCGAGGCGCAAGCCAGCTCCGAAGTACATTCAATATAATGCGTGGAATAGGCGACGCTGCTAATTTCTTTAATTGCCGCTCCGTGCATACACGATCGAATGCACCAGAGACGTCTGAGCAATGCAGTCCTACGCGTCCGCCTGCAGCTAAAGTCTGAATGCGCGGCAAGACAAGCCACGGCAATGCGTCCCTGGCACCGCGACCGGGCGTGTAAGCGAAGTGGAACTTGCCAAAACAGCCTTCGGAAACAGCGCGGGGAATGAACTGCTCGCCTAGAAATCTCTCCATTGCTTTGGACAACTGTGCAGTGAAATGAATTCCTCTGTAGTGGTCCGGGTTGTGCAAGGAATGCCGCTTGTGCAGCGGGTGGATCCAGTGCGCTGTCCGTGAGGCCACTCGCCGCGAGACGCAATCAGCCGCGCGAGCTTCGAGAAGGGCAGCGTAAACTCTCGAGCGCGCGTCTTGAGGGCTCTCGCCGGTAAAAGGTCAGGCCGGGTCCCGCTGTCCACGCGCAAAGAAGACAAGACACGGAATGCTGCGCGCCCACGGAGAGGCACGAATGCGTCGAGAAGACGGCAAGGTGGGGGGGCGCTGAACTCGTTGCGCACAGGAGCCGGCAAAGACCACTCGGCGGTGAAAACGCGCGCAAACAAATTCACCTTGCCAAGGGGGGTCTTAGATCCAGGTCCCGGCCGGATTTTTCAGAGGAGGCGAAGCAGCATTACATCTTCTACTAACCAGCTCGCGCGACAAATCCCACCACTGCTTAAACCTTTCCTTGAAGATTGCAGTTTGGCACGAACACGTAATGTGTAATTAGTATAAGCATTTAACATACCTGCACTGCGCGCCTGCGCTGCCAGCGGGAAGTCGGGGGCCCCTGCAGCGGCCGCCTCGGCAGACATAAGGGCCAGAGTTTCGGCATCGAGCCAGGGATGGGAAGCAGAGAAACTTAAAACACGCTTGGGAATGCAATCGCGCATGCGCTCAAGGAGAAACAACGTAAGACGATGAGAAGCCTCATTGGGCGTGCGTGCAACGATCCAGTTCCAGCCTGACCGGCGAATCGACGCTTTCAGGGCCGCCCAATTGGCAGATTTGTAAACCCGAATAGTGCGCGACTGCTCTTCGACACAAGAGGCGGGAGAACAGCGCTGCCAAACGCAGCTCTGTGATCCGCTTACTCGGCCAAGACTTCTGAAGACGCTGAATCCGGCATGTCAGTCAATGCTAAATCTAACAAATGCGTTTGACGAGTCGGTGTGCGAACTCTCTCGAGAACCTCGCGGCTGATGCGCCGCTTGCGAAGGGCCGCGCCCCCCGGGGAGTTGCGATTCGAATGATAAGGCCAATTAATCTGATGCACGTTGAAATCGCCAAATATAACAAACCGACTGCATTCAAAAAATGCGAAGACCACTCTTAAATTAAAGCGTGGAAACTACTGACTTCGCCGGCCGCTGGGGAATTCTGAAGCGGGGCGAATAGATGAGCGTAGATATCTACAGCAGTATTAAAACTCCTCCACCAAGAAAATCTCGATCTTTTCTGGCAATGACGGTGTAAGAGGAAAGAACAGGAACAGGGCAGGAATAATGAAGCCACGTCTCAAAAAAAAAACAACAACAAACAAAAATATGGAGACAAAGACGAACCTCGAGCAGCCTGGTGTTTCGGCGTGAAAGTTTGTATATAGGGTGAGGTCGAAGGCTGCGAGAGCAGCGCGGGGCCGCATTCTCGCGGTGCCCTGCCCCGATTCGGTCGCGACGCGGAGAGTTGATGCAGATTCGATTGCGTAGAGCGAAGTTGAAGGAACAGAAAGGACAAAAGGCGGAGAAGGACGAGAAGAAGTGCGGCGACTCGAAATTCTGGGAATGTCCCGGGTAAGCCAAGACGCACTCTTAGAAATCGAACGCTGCAATCAACTATCTTGAGATCGAAGCATTCTCCGACGCAATCGTCGGGCAATTCCCCGGGGGCCGCTCGCTAACGGTTAAACCGTGGGCAAAACACAACGCGGACAACGTTAGTGTGAAAGAAGACCCTCCCGAGTGAGAATAAGGGGCATTGAAAACACCTTCGAAATCGCCAGGCCCCTGCTGCTGATTTCCCTGCACCAACAGATCACGACAGAGACCAAACTGTCGATTTCTGCAGCAGTGGGCCCTCTGAACGACGAGATGCGGGAGTTGACTGACCGGGTTCACTACTTGGAGACGCAGAGTTCCGGTTCCTCAGGCCGGACAGGTAAGCGCCAGCTCGCGCTCCTGAGCAGTCTGGACATTTCGACTCGCAGAGTCGCGTTCATTTGTGTTCCATAATTGTTCGCGCAAAGATTTCTTCACCGTGTTTTCCTTTTTCCGCGTTGAACTCAAATCTTGACGAATACGAGTCGTTTACGTTCTATAATATATTTTATTCTGGCACATTTCAATTTCGCTAGATTTGCATATGGTTTAATTTTCCATATATATATGTATGTATACATTACTAAACAGAATGAGTTAACTTCAGAATTCATAATGTTGTATTAAGAACGTCTAAAATTGCATTTTCTATTTAAAATTTACAATTCGGAAAACGTCCCAGACGCAACTATTTGACGGTAGTGCCGCAATTTTAAAATATGTGAGAGGCAAAATCCGATATATTTTTCGTATTCACGTTCAGGTATATTCCATTAGTAATTATCGTGTTTCCTGATTACGTGCAACCACAACCATGTTGTCTCAAGGATGAATGGCTGAAAGGCTCAAGGGTGAAGGTTGTGTCACACGAGCTATCCAATTGAGCCTGCCGTAGGGACGGTCTGAGATAAAGCCTGTCGCCAGGGCAGTCATACCTACTAATCCCACCAGCCCTCTGGGCGTAGGTGGTCTAGAGCAGATCCTCTTCCACCCCTCCCTCTTCCCCCTTGGGGAGGGGTTTACCCCTCCCCCTACCCCCTCCCCTGGACCTGGACGGGGGGGGCCGCGGGTAGTTAGAGCGTCCCAGATGGCCCAAGACGGCTCCAAGAGCGCCTCAGAGAACCCAAGATGAGCTCCAAGATGGCTCAAGATAGCGCAAGATCGCTCGAGATGGCTCCTAAGATGGTTCCAAGAAGCCCAAAGACGGCCCCAAGATAACTCCAAGTGGCCAAACAGCTCCCCAAGGAGGCCCCGAAGAGGCCAAAATCGTCCCAAAACCTAAGGAAAATCAATGATTTTTGCTTTCTCGCCTTTTCGCTTCCGATGGCCATCCGAGGCCTGGAGATGGTTCCAAGATGGCCCAAGAGGGCCCCACGAGAGGCCCAAAAGAACCCAAGAGCGTTCCAAGAGGGGTCCAAGAGGCGATTTTAGGGGCTTCCGAGGGGGGACGCTAATTAAACCCCCCCTCTTGTTTGATCGATCTCCTCTAAGATGGCCCCAAGAAGCGCCCAGGAAGCCCCAAGAGGTCCCAAGATGGCCCCAAAATGGCCCCAAGAGGCCCCCAAGAGGCCCCCCGGAGGCCCCCGAAGAGACCCCCAAGAGGCCCCAAGAGCCCCCCCAGATGCACCCAAGATGCTCCAAGAGGCCTCGGCGAGAATGCCTAATCATTGATTCTACACAGGTTTTAGCCACATGGAGGCCTCTTGGGGGGGGGCACGGATTAAGATGACTCCAAGAGCGTCTGGGAGAGCCCAAAATGACCTCCAAGATGGCTCAAGATATCCCAAGATGTCTCATAATGGCTTCCTCTGTGTGCTGCCCACTTCTCTGATCGAGGCAATTCCTCTGGGCATCGTTTCTGGATGGGCTGGTGGGGATTCGCGAAGCGACAACAATTCACTGTACTTTCTCACTTCTACATTTGTTATCGTCTGAGATTGCAATCATGCTGCAGCCGGTGCCGAATCTTTTCCAGCAGCGACCGTCTTGAAACCGTAGTTCCAGAAACCCACTGGTGAGCAAACTCGTCGCTTGAATATCACCAGCGACATAGCCAAAACAATTCTTTTTTCCAGACAGTGCGGGTCGTGCGGCAGCTCAGACTCTGATGGATCACAGCGAGAGCGTGTTGACCAGCCAGTTCGCACCGGCGCCTGTCTCCCCTGGCGTGGGAAGCGGCGCAGTTGGGACCCTTTGGATGGCAGTCCCGGCGCGGGTGAGCCGAGTGCTGTTCTGCAGCAGTTCCTGTTGAAATTCCCGCCTCTGGTGGCTTGGCCAACGGTGCGTGGAAACGGGTGGCATTGCAGGCGAGGCTCCGGGACAGGCCCTGGGTGATTGTTTCACTGAGGGTCAGCGAAGTGCGGGTTCTGTCCCCGTGGCCCCCGGCGCGGGTTCCGTCCCCCGGGTGATGCTTCTGGAACCGGCCCTCCGGGTGGCAGAACAACGATAACGAAAAACATAAACATCATGAAAAGCGACTAAACAACAAGAGCGAACAAGCACATTGTTTTGAACGGCTGCCTCTAGATCGGCTGTGAAAAATGAGCTTGGAACTTGCTAAACATAGGCAATTTCGTTGTCTGTAAACATTTCCTGTTCTGGTAAACCTTCATCTCTTTAGGCTGAAGACAAACCGACAACATGAACGCAAAACCTCATCTGTAATTCATTGCTGTCGTTGGAATCTGCGTTCTTTTCGTCAATCAGATGCGGGAATATATTTATTCATATTTTCAAGTCTAAGAATTATGATGTATTTGATATATATATAATATATATATATATATATATATATATATATATATATATATATATATATATATTATATATTATATATATAATGTGTGTATAGAAGAATCAACTCGCGAATGCATATTTTTCTATCGGTGGTGTGTCTGCCCGCGATAAACATATTATTCCGCGATTTGTTTGTAAAGAATAAATGCAACAACGTTATTCCAGTTTCTCCATATATATATGTATGTATGTATGTGTGTATTGCACGTATCGATGCGTGCTCGGTATTCACTTAAAGGTACAACATACAGAATGTGGCGGTGGCGCCAACAATCAGCCGATAACCGTGATGCCAGACCATACGTTCTTGAAATATCAAGAACACCGTCGTCGGAACGTATCAGAATTCACGCGACAAATGCGAAACATTTGTTGTCGTCGGTATTGCCCCGCGTGTGGTGGAAACGACCAGACAAAAACATACAACAAGAGCACTTGCTACGGTGCTGGCTATCGACTGTTCTACGTCGCGATCGGAGGCGAATACGCGGTTCCGGCCGCCGCAAAGGTGTACTACTGCTACTACTACTTTACTACTCTACTACGACTACGACTACGACTACTACGACTACTACTACTACTACTACGACTACTACTACTACTACTACTACTACTACTACTACTACTACTACTTCTACTTCTACTACTACTACTACTACTACTACTACTACTACTACTACTACTACTACTACTACTACTACTAATGACGACGACGACGAGTACTACTACTGTGGCTAATAATACTACGACTACTACTACGACCACTGCCACCTTCCTTCCGCTAGTCCCACCAGCCCTTTGGGCGCAGGTGGTCTAGGGCGTTTCCTTTTTCCAACCTCCTTCCTCAGATGGGCCAAGATGGCTCCAAGAGGGCCTCACGGAGCGCAAGATGGCCTCCCAAATGGCCCAAAATAGAAGTACATGGGTCAACATAGCCTCCGGAACACGTCAAACAGGCCTCAAAACGGCCCCAAGACGGTGTCAAGTGCTGTCCGAAGCCTCCGAGGACACTCCCAAGAGGCCCAAATCCTACAAAAACCAAACAAGAAATCAATGTTTTTTGCCTTCTCGTTTTTTCGCCTCCGATGAGCTTTTGAAGCCTCAAGATGGCCCCAAACCGGCCCAAGATAACCCGAATAGGGGATCCAACAGGGCCCCGCGATACGGCCACAAGATCGCCCAAAAACGCTCCAACAACGGCCCAATAGGGCCCCCAAGACGGCATTTTTGAGCTTCTGATGGGGGCGATGGGAATTGGACCTCCCTTCTTCTTTAGCGAACGGGTCCAAAACGGCTCCAACAGGCGCCTCAGGCATTCCAGACGAGCCCCAAAAAGGCCCCCAAACCCCCCAAATGAGCCCCAAGACGCCCCAAAAGAGCCCCAAGAGGGCTCCAAGAAGGCCCTAAGAGGACCTCAGGAGAACCCCAAGAAAGAGCTCCAGGAGGGCCCCAAGAGGGCCCCAAGAAAACCCCAAGAGAGCGCCAATATGGCTCCATGTTTCGAAACGCGCGCGAGTTTAATCTACAAATCAATGCAGCAGCCATTACGAATCATCGAAACACCCCTGGCCCCTCATCGAAACACCATCGTAGCTTGCACTGATTTCCGTTTTACATTTCCATGCGGGGAGCTCTTTGTGACCCTTGTTTTCCCGAAGACGGCTGCGCAACTGCATGCGTCCTGCCGCCCCTAATTCACCGACTCCCCTGCTGATCGTTTCTGGATGGCCTGGTGGGAATACTTTGCCGTCGCGGCCGCAGGCGAAGGCGCCCACAGCGTCAGCAGAGTTGGCTCGGGCTACGAGCAACCTAATTGCCGGCGCGCGCGCCGAGCAGGGCAAGGCCTACCGCCGAAGGAAGCAGCCGCGTTGGGGCGGAGCTGCGCCAGGGGTGAGGACTGCCAACTGCGGCGGCTGCCAGGATGCTGCAACGTGCGAGTACCACGTGAGCTGAATCATCAGGCGCGCGAATTTGGCCTTGTCGCCACCCGGCGCCACAGGACAAGGGCTGGTGGGGATACTTTTTGGTCAACAGGCTCGCGAGGCGGGTCGAAAGCCGTCCGAACACTAGTCGGGTTGCGACTAGGCAGCAAGAAAAGAAAGTCTGGTGGGGATGCTTTTTCGGTCGTGTCCGCAAGCGAAGGCGCAGGCGGAGTCAGAAGCGGTCCGGGGCGCGGAAACGGGCCTAATTAGCTACTGGGCGCGCCGCAGGCCGGCTGGGCCAGCTCACAGAGCAGCTACTGTGCCGCGCGGAGAAGCGGACAGGCTGAAGGCACCCAGGGAAGCTCGGGCAACGAGCAGCCCAGCAAAATGCTAGGCAATTCGGTGTATGCCATGCGGCGTGAACCACTCAGAGAGCGCGAGGACGTACGCGCAGATGCCTACGCGCCTCACACGCCTGGAGCCCACAGGCGAGGTGAACGATGAACGAGTCGCCAGCGGGGCGCCAGGTCCAGGGCCGTACCAGCGGCGTATGCAAGCTGGGTGGGCTAAGCTGCCGAGGTGACGTCGAAAACCTGCCTGAATGGCTGGAATGGGTCCAGGTGAAGCGCCGCGTCTGACGGAAGGCTGAAACACCCCGAAGCGACCACGGGGCTACAAGGCCCACCATCCTGAGCACGTGGGGCGCTGGCCCTGTGGTGTACCCTGAGGGCCTGACCCCAGTCACCCGCTCTCAGAGCGCGGTGAACGACGCACTGAGTGTGACAGGCCAGGCCGGCGGGGACGAACATCGCCAGCGTGGCAGAGGAATCCAGGGAGGAGCTGCACGGAGAACGACCACCCCCGCGATCCAGGGGTACGTGAACCTGGCAGCCCGCCCTGCCAGGGAGGGACCCGCGGGGAGGGCTGGTGGGGACAGACATCACTGACCCCCATGCGGAGGGGCTCACCAAAACCACCTGGCGAAGTAGGGGAGGCTTTTTTTTTGACGCCCACGCCAACGCACGCGCCAGCACAGGGCCCCAAGAAAAAGGAAGTAAATTGCCAGCCCCGCCCGTGCCTGCGGCGAACGCGCCCGCGGCATGGACGAGAACAGCTGCCACTCGCATCTGTGCCAGCGGCGTGCGCGCCAGCGGCATGGACGCAGACGGCGGGCGTTCACACGGATCCGCCGTACCCTCGAGGGGGCCTCGTGCAACCACGGACCACGCCAGCACCCCGAGCAAACTCCAAACGAATATACTCGGATCCGCCGTGCCCTCAAAAGGCCTCTGATCCATCATCGCCAAGCGTCGCCGCCAAGCAGCCAGCACGGAGTGGCACCACGAATGGAAGGAGGACGAGGACGAGGAGGCGGAGGACGAGGACGAGGGAGGGGCGAAATATCGCCCTCCCAGTGCGCCCGGCGGCCGGAAGGCCTTCTGCGACGCCGTCCCTCCGCCAGGCCCGCGCTCCAGCACACACAAAGCACACCCCGAGGCGAGGAGGAGGCGGACGAGGACGAGGGGGGGAGGCGAAGCGTCAATAATTCAGTACTATCTTCCTTCGTCTATCTCGAGTACAAATCATAACGCGAAGGTTCGCAACATTAGTCCTAGTACGACAACGACTACTTTTGCTACAACTAGTGGTGCATCGGCGGCTGCACTTGCACCTGTGCATGTCCATACCTCCATATGTCTATGCATTTAATATGCAAAATTGTTGCTTCCGTCGGGCAAGAACCATGCTCAGACTCCTTTGAAATGGCATTCTTCTGACATTGGACTCTTCTCGGGTACTTGGCAAAGTCAACACACACACATACCAATGCAATCACCGTGTGGTATCTGCCAAGACAACGCCCCACCAACTACATGCAATCGATGACAACGAAACTATGCCTGAATTTCGATGGAACGGTGCAAATCGTAGCTGTCACCTTCACACATGGGCAAACATATACTCGAAGAATGGGCAGCGGAAGTCGTTGGGTGTATCTGCCTCTCCCAGCGTTGAAGTAGCGAAGTGTCTGGGAGCTCAAACATCAGTCAAACCAGAGTCCGAACACTGTGGAGCGCGGCGCTGCGGATTCAATTAGAGGACCCAACGCCACAGGATAAACGAGGATTGCTGTTTGGAAGAGCTAGCAGAATGCACGCAAGTGTGCAATCCCACCAGCCCTTTAGGGCGTAGGTGGTATAGCGTGTCTTGTCTTCCATCTGCCCCTCTTCCCCTTCGGGGAGGGGTTTACGCCTCCCCCCACCCCATTCCTGGACCTGGACGGGGGGCCCCGCGAGGGACTGGAGCGTCCAAGATGGTCTAATATGGCTCCAAGAGCGCTTCGGGGAGCCCACCATGAGCTCCAAGATGGCTCAGGATATCCCAAGATGCCTCAAGATGGCTCCCAAGAAGCTCCTAGAGGCCCCAAGACCGCTCCACAACTGCTCCAAAAGGCCAAAAGGCTCCCCAAGGAGGTCCCGAAAGGGCCGAACCCCCTCCAAACCTGGGAATGATCAATGGTTTTTGCTTTCTCGCCTTTTTACCTAACAGCGAAGACTGATAGGTTTCTAGTGGGGTAAAAAAAGCTCACAGATCACTCCACAGGGGGGTCCGGGCAGGTGTTGGGAGTTGCCGGGCGGGTTGTGCCCACCTCGTTTTTCACCAACAGTCACACACTTCGTGCTCTTCGAGTTCCCAGAACTCCATTCCCAGGCTCATTCTGAATAACCGGATGCAACAGTCACACACTTCGTGCTCTTCGAGATCCCAGAACGCCATTCCCGGGCCACATTAGAATAACCGGATGCAACAGTCACACACTTCGTGCTCGAGTTCCCAGAACACATTCCGGATGCAAACAGTCACACACTTCGTGCTCTTCGAGTTCCCAGAACTCCATTCCCGGGCCACATTTTGGATGCCCGGAGCCAACTGTAGGCCACTTCGTGCTCTTCGAGTTCCCAGAACTCCATTCCCGGGCCACATTTTGAATGCCCGGAGCCAACTGTAGGCCACTTCGTGCTCTTCGAGTTCCCAGAACTCCATTCCCGGGCCACATTTTGAATGCCCGGAGCCAACTGTAGGCCACTTCGTGCTCTTCGAGTTCCCAGAACTCCATTCCCGGGCCACATTTTGAATGCCCGGAGCCAACTGTAGGCCACTTCGTGCTCTTCGAGTTCCCAGAACTCCATTCCCGGGCCACATTTTGAATGCCCGTAGCGAACTGTAGGCAACTTCGTGCTTTTCGACTTCCCAGAACTCCGATTCCTGGGCCACATTTTCAGCAGGGGCAAGAGCACGACGAGGAGGAGGACGAGCAAGACCAGGAGGACGAGGACGAGCAGGAGCAGGACGAGGAGCAGGAGGAGCAGGAGAAGAAGGACGAGCAGGAGGAGGAGGAGGACGAGCAGGAGGAGGAGGACGACCAGGAGGAGGAGGACGACCAGGAAGAGGAGGAGGAGGAGGAGGAGGAGGGGGGGAGGGGGGAGTACCAGGAGGAGGAGGAGGAGGAGGAGGAGGAGGAGGAGGAGGAGGAGGAGGAGGGAGGAGGAGGAGGAGGAGGACGAGGAGGAGGAGGAGGAGGAGGAGGGGGGGGGAGAGTACCAGGAGGAGGAGAACGAGGACCACCAGGAGGAGGAGGAGGAGGGAGGAGGAGGAGGAGGAGGAGGAGGAGGAGGAGGAGGAGGAGGAGGAGGAGGAGGAGGAGGAGGAGAGAACACCAGGAGGAGGAGGACGAGCAAGACGAGGAGGACGAGAACGAGGACGACCAGGAAGAGGAGGAGGAGGAGGAGGAGGGGAGGGGGAGGACTACCAGGAGGAGGAGGAGGAGGAGGAGGAGGAGGAGGAGAGGAGGAGGAGGACGAGGAGGAGGAGGAGGAGGACGAGGAGGAGGAGGGGGGGGGAGAGCACCAGGAGGAGGAGAACGAGGACCACCAGGAGCACCAGGAGGAGGAGGACGAGCAAGACGAGGAGGACGAGAACGAGGACGAGGAGGAAGAGAGGAGGAGGAGGAGGAGGAGCAGGAGAAAGAGGAGGAGGAGGAGGAGGCAGGCTGAGGCTGAGGCTGTGACTGCGACTGCCGTTGCCGCTGCGACTGTCATCGCGAATGCGACTACGACTGCGAGAACAGCAGAATTCGACAACTGGATTTTCATCTGAATCTTAAGGGAATGCTTTCAGATATGCTTCTACACATCGCTGTTAGGTTGCTTTGCCGGGATAATGGTTTCTGGCCTTCCGAAGCCTCCGGATGGCTCCAAAAGCGCCCCAGCGGGGGCCCAATAGATCCCCAAACCGGCCCCAAGAGCGCTCCAATCTTAAGAATGCGATATGCCCACATCGCTGTTAGGTTGCTTTGCCCGAGCCTCCGGATGGCGCGCCCCAGCGGGGGCCCAATAGATCCCCAAACCGGCCCCAAGAGCGCTCCAAGAGCGGCCCAAGAGGGGCCCGAGAGGCGACATTTGGGGCTCCGAAGGGGGGGCGGGAATTGAGGAACCCCTCTGGTGTGATCGATGCCCTCCAAAATGACCCCCCCTAAAGCTCCCAAGAGCGCCCCGAGAGGGCCCCAAGAGGCGCCCAGACAGCCCCAAGCGCCCAAGAAGCCTCCAACATGCTCCCAAGAGGCCTCAAGAGGATCTCCGAGGCACTGGAACGCTCGAAGAAACCCCTGGGCTCGCCAAGATGCTCGTCCTCCTCCTCCTCCTCCTCCTCCTCCTCCTCTTCTGGGTCAACTGTCTCTTCATCCTTCCTCCTCATCGCCCTCCTCCTCCTCCTTCTCCTCCTCCTCCTCCTGCTCCTCCACCATCCTCCTCCGCTTTGGGTAACGGACGGCTTTCCCCGCCCTTTGTTCTTCTGCATGCTCCCTACTTCCCTGATGACTTCAACTCCATTGGGCCTCGTTTCTGGATGGGTGGTGGGGGTACTTTTTGGTCTGCGTGCTTGCGCAGCAACTCGAAAGCCGCCCGATCACTAGCCAGGCCGCGACAAGGCAGCAAGAAAAGAAAGAGGCAAGCGAAGCGAGCGCGCCGGCAGCCACTCAGAAGGAGCAGCAGGAGCGGCACTCCCAACCCGGCGGCATGGAAATCCCCGTGGCGACCATCAAATAGGCGACGCCAAAATGGCGAGCCGGCACGACCATGAACACGCAGAGGTCGATCACCCGGTGTGAGTCGGCATAGGGCCCGACAAAAACGAACAGGTCCGACAAGCACTCCAGGGCGACACCCGTGCCGTAGGTGACACAACAGCATCGTGTCGGCGCCGTAGTGAAGAGGAGGCAGCCTCGTCACAGACAAGACTGCAAACGGCAGATCCTCTTGTACGTACACCCGGTGGCACACGTCGAAAGCGAGGTCCATGTAGGAGGAAACAGCCGACGGGCGCCCAAAGCCACACATGCCGAAATCGTTGCACCGAAGAAGACGGCACGGCAGCGAGACCCCACGGAACCCAAACGGTCACCAGTGGAGGCTTACACCAAGCAAGAGCAGGCCAGGGGCCACCTGGCCGCCCATCCCCAGTGTGGTCATGGATGGAATTCGAAGCGAGACCTCACGGAACCCTCCCGGTCACCAGTAGAGGCCGACACCAGACAGAAGCAGGTCAGGGGCCACCTGACCGTCCGATCCCAGTGTGAACCTTGCATGGAATTCAAGCTGTCAGAGAGAGCACCATCGGACAGCAATACTGGCGGCGACCCCAGCCGCGCGGGACAAACCCAATGAAACGAGGGAGAGGAAGGGCAGTGCACGCCAGGCACGGTAGGCAACCCGTTGCAACCGCTGCGGCAATAGGAAGCAGGAGACACGAGCATCGGAGCCCTCTGAACCCTTTCGGCCATCAGCAGGGGGGGGGGGGGGCGCCGGCTTAGGACAGCCAGTAGGCACCGCGCCACCCAGTCCTGGTGTAATACATGATCCCAGTGACGCAGGAGAAGGAAAATCAGCTAACCGCTGAAGCAAAAGCAAAAGAAGGAGGAGAGCTCACCATAACCCTGTGACTGACGCGCACGCCACGCGCTCGGTATCGAAACTTGCCTCAGTAAGCTCGACACTGACACCAGTTTGCAACTGTTCTTCGCACGACGTCCTGGGAACAACTGGGCTCTTTCGGCCGCGAAACGGCGGGCAAACACGGATGATGAGGTCCTCCACTGAGCTAACGCGCCATCCCATATGCGCCGGCGGGTGTAGTGAATGTATGCTTTTGTTTAGCCGCGCACTAGTTACTGCAAGAGCCCTCAGGGAGGTGCAGTCGATGAAGCATTCCCGGCGCTCGTCAATAGGGTGCTTGGCAGGGGCAATCGCGGTGGGCTGCCAGACTGGTGCCAGCACTGAGCCGCAGAAGGGAAGGGATAGCAGGGGAACGCGCCTAACTGCCGCAAGCACACGAGAGCGAGTTAGCAGTGTAGTCGCATGGCGCACCACATGCCCGGTGTGATGACAGAGCCGTATCTCGTCGAAAATGGGTGATGCCCCACGCCCAATACTACTGACGATACCGATTCTCGTGCCATGAACTCCATGGGCTCTCGGTTACTCGGTCTCTCTTCCCAGCCTTGCCCAGTGAATCGGGTCCGTCCTTCGTCTTGCCTTTCCCCTTGCTCGGGTGCTCTCCCGCTGCGTGGGACCTGGAGGCGACGGTCCCGCTGCTGCGGTAGCTCCTGAGCTGGAGGCGTGATTGACAGCCATGAGTCTGTCAGTTGGGCTGCGAAATCTGATCTTGGTGCGCAGGATATGGTCGGCGCGGTGCACGTCGTTTTTTGCAGTCCCCCAGGCGTTGAGGAAAACCCGGCGCGGCGCACGCTTGGCGGCTGCAGTGCTTGGTCAAAGGTCGGCTGGGCGTTAGTGAGGCAAGTCTTGGTGCAGTGTGCGCACCGCAGGTCGCTGAACATGCTGCCTAGCTCTTTCTGCATCCTGAGGGCGAAAGCGCTATCGGACTCCCAGGAATGTTGTGAGTCGATCGTGCGCAGTGGTGCCTTGTGCATCTTGGACCCGTCGTTCTTCTTGGCCTCGTAGAGGGACAATGGGTTCTTGGAGAAAGGTGCCCATGTGCCATGATTGAATATCCCGTCGCTTCCCGTGCGCATGTCCTGGTGACGCCAGGCGTCGTCGCGAGAATGCGTGGCCGGGCGGTCTGAAGACCTGTCGTAACTCCACTGGTCCCTGTATCCGCGCGAGGAACCAGTCCTGTCGTCAGCGTTGTGCTGAGAAGGACCGCCTCGTTGTCCTCGTCTGCTGCTCTGTTCCCAGCCTCGCGCCTGCCCTTCCAGAGGGGCCCGGTGTGGCGGATCTTGCTTCCTCGGCAGCGGGGGTCTATCGTCTGTGACGCTGGATGTTTCGTCGTCAGCCGTCTCGGTGTTGTGGCCATCGCCTGTAGCTGGGCTTCCTTCAGGCTCGTCTGCTACGTCCGCTTCAGATTCCTCGCTCACCTTATCCGGGTCGCAGTCCGGGTCGTCGCCGCAAGGGCCCCTGTGTTCAGTGGCGGCAGCAGTCTCGCTGTCTGAGCTGCTTCTGATCTTTCTAGTCACTATCGTATGCCTTCGGGTCGGGACAGTGGCTTGCCGCTTGAGTCCGTGCCAGGGTGAGCATGAAATAAATGCCTCCCGAGAGAGGCGTTCATGACTTCGCTGATCAAGGGGGCCAGCCTCTTCTCCTCGTCGCGTGCCCGTTGTGAGCCAGGATCGCACAAGGACAGAATGTCTTCCTTGGCGTTATCAGCCAACGTGGACATTCGCTCCTTAAGCTCCTGACAGGACATGTTGAATGGTGCAGTGGTACGGTTTGGGGCGATTCGCCGAGATCCTGCCCCGCGTGGGCGTATGCATCTGTCCAGTGTTCCCAAGCTAACGCTGTCCAGTCGTATCGCGTGGTCGGGGGCGTCCTCGATGCCAAGTCTGGCCAGCCAGTGAGCAAGTTCGTCTGTGCTGTGGACCCTCGGGTCTTTGTCCCCGTGCAGGGTTTCGTTGACGTGTGACACCCGCAGTTTCTTTAGCCGATCGTCCTTTCCGATGAGGTGTTGCACGGCCAATCCAGCGGCCCATCTTTTACCATCCCATTCCGTGCCGGGCACCAATCCGTCGGTAGTCGGCCCCGTCGGAGGGAACGCCCAGGCTAGGGTGGAGCAGGCCAGAACGGCAAGCCAATTGACGTCCAGCCGTTTGTCTGGCACCTCGTACTGGTTCGCAAGCACGTTGAAGATGTCGCTGCCACCTGCGTTGAGACGTCTGAGGCGCAGGCACATTTGAACTGGGGTGTGTCACTGTGTGCCGCTGTTGTCGTCAGTCCATGCCTGGGAGAAAAGGTCGAGCCTGGTGTTGGCCACGTCTGGCAGTTGCGGGATCTTGATGTTCGGAAGCATTTCCTTGATTGCGTCAACTTGTTCTGGATTGGGCGCGGGTAGTGGCGACGTCTCAGATTGTGACCCGTGCCCGTCGTCGTCGTCGTCGCCGCGTGGTACCTGCGTTTTTTTTTTTTTTTTTTTTTTTTTTTTTTTTTTTTTTTTTTTTTTTTTTTTTTTTTTTTTTTTTTTTTTTTTTTTGTTGTTTTTTTTTTTTGTTTTTTGTTTTGTTTTGTTTTTTTTTGATAAATGCTAAGGCGAGGCCCCCCCGCGCCCCCTTTCCTCTTCTTGGATGTCCGTGCTGTGTGTGTGGGGGGCTGGATGCATCAATGGCGTGTCACGCGCAAGGATGTGGTTGATGACGGATGGAGCAGCGTCAAAGATGTAAGCAAGACGATGCCCGCAGTACCACCCAGCGTTCCAGTCGCCACTCGTCCAGCAGTCGATCCAGTTGCCCCAGGGAAGTAGGTTGCACTGCTCGGCGTCCTCCCTGCCAGGAGTCGGTCGCCAGACGAAGCACCCGACCGCTGGCTGCCCGCGTTTCCAAGTGTATAGCTGCTTGGGCTCTGGGCAGCCGTCGCAGGTGGCACTGTGGACCCCAGACATGAGCCCCTCTGTGCCGATGCGGTCGTCGTCAGGTCGCGTTGGGGGTTTGGCGCGCCCGTCACCCTGGGGTCGTTGGCCGACTCAGGTGTGAGAAGGAGGTCGCGCAGCAGGCAGTCGGCGGTTGGGCTTGCGATTTTGGCGCGCCCGGTCGGGAGGTGCACGCGCGGTGTCAGACTGAAGGCTGTGGTCCTGCTGGGCATGCTATCCTGGAGGTTGGCCAGCTTTTCGCGCATCGAGTCGCCTGCGGGAGCATCGACACCTTGCTTCTCGACGCTCTCCACCCATCACCCAGTGCACAGCCGACGGCAATTGAGTCCCTCGTGCTACCCTGCAATCCTTGCCGTAGCCAGATGTTGACGCATATCGTTGTCCTCCCAGGTGCCATCGATATTTGTGGAGGGGCCTCTCTGACACTCGTCGCAGTAGAAACTGGCAGTGTTCTGTGACGGCGAGAAGCGCTGGTCTCCTGTTCGGAGCCTTTTCGGTGTCATTGTGGCGCAATGATAGGCTCAGGTATGAGAAAATCCTTCTGATCCATCGCTCGCCCTGTGCACGCATAGTGCAGCTTCTGGTCCGGCGTGCACCCGAGATGCTTGTGATTCCCTGTGGTGGGTTTGTAGAGCCAGCAGATGGCGCAGCTGGTTGTCTCGTTGTCAGGCTGGTCATCCGTAGGAGCCAGCGGTCGATCGCCAGCAGGGTTCCTTTGATGTGAAAGTCAGAGCGCTTGCATTCTCCCCGCGTTGACGGACATCCTGCTTGTTTCGAGACATCGTGGCGGTGGCTGATCCTTATAAGCGCGCTCGCGTGTCTTAGCACGTCGGTGAATTTCCGATGCAGGTTCTGGTAGTCGTGACTGGAAATCTCCCATGTCAGGCCAGACTGCGTCCGGAAACTAATGTCCTCTGCGACGGATGCGGTGCCGGTTGAGCTGCCGGGTTTGCAAGTGCCCAGGACAGCCTCCACGATATCCCCTGCCCCTTCTTGTTCGGAAAATGGGAAGGGACAAGTCCGTGGTTCCCGAAGCGCTAGCATCATCATCGCGAAGGCCGTGCAAATCTGAGCACGCGCGGCGGGGTCAGTAGGCATGTAGTCGCTTTTGATGATGTTTTCCAGGCCGTCCATCCCTGGATGAAGTTGGTGCATTGGACACTGTGTCGTCTTGGCGCTCCATGCCGTGGGTGGCTGTTTATCCATGCCACCCGGCGTGCCCCGACAGTCCTTGGATGCGCGTTTCCGCAGGCGGCCTCGTGGTCTTTCAGGCAGGTTGGCCGCCGAGAGCGAAGCGCGCCGTTGTCGCCCCACTTGTGGCCGAGCCCGACCGCGCGCATCAGGCGCGCCCAGAGATTGTTGCATGTCAGGTTGCCGGCGTCAATTCCAACCGTAACATCGTAGATCAACCCTTTGTGGCTACACATCTTCCTTTCATAGAGATTGGGATCGTTGGGATGTTGCGCGGGGCTCAGGGTGTGAGGGTGAAGGCCAGAAGCAAGGAAGATAACAAGAAAGAGAGCGGGTGCGGCCAGGAGCCCCCTTAGTGAATTGCGAGTTGCTTTGCCAAGGTTCCCCATTCAAACCCTTCCGGTAGCGGTAAGTCGAGGCGGTGTGCGAAACCTTTGGCCTGGCCCCCTCGCAAATTAACCGTTTGTTTCAGGATGCTGGATGCAGCGCTCGGCGTTGTTGCGGTTGGGTTGCTGCCTGGTATGGCAGTCCCGATTTCAGCAGTTGGATCTCAGTGAGCTAGTGAGCTGACGGGCTCCCATCCCCCGTTGCGCTCCCCCCAGGCTCAGTGGAGGCAGGTCTCACCCAGAAGTCAGCGGCCACGCCGTATTCGGCGAGGGTCCGAAGAGCAGACTCGGTCGCAGCCTTGAACATCCGCCGGTCTCCGATGAGAGCCACGAACAGTTTAGCTCTGGTCAGGGCGGCGTTGGTCCTGTTTGGCGCGTTGAGGAAACCCCAGTCGTAGGGCCCGCTGGAGCGCGTGGTAAGGTAGATAACTACATCAGCTTCTGCTCCCTGACCGGCGTCAATCGCGGAGAGGGAGAGCTGACCAGACCCCATCAGGTCAGGGAACGTCTCGGCCAATCCCTTGAACGAAAATGCCCGCCCGTTGTCGGCAGTCGGGGGGCCGTCGAGCGGGCAGTCGGTGCCTAGGCCCGAAGCGCGGGCAGGGGGGGCAGAGCGGGCGCGCGCGCTAACCGCGCGTGGTCGGGAATAAAATGGGGGAAGGGAGTGGGTGACTGACCCGGTGGATTTGGCTCGGAAGCCGCTGTGCCGCCTTGGCTTTTCTTGCCCTAATTCGATTCAGCCAGCGCGGCGTTCTCCCGGATACCGCTCTTGCCCTGTGGCCGCCCGCCGTGCAGTGCGGTCCGCTGTGCAGCTTAGGGGCGATCACTTTGAAGGCCAGTCCAGGGTTAAGCATGGCGGGGGCAATCGCGCGAATTGCTTCAAGGCATGTGGCCGCTTTGCGGACGTTGGCCTCGCCGCTCTCGGCATTGGAGGTGATGGCCGCATGTGGATTGTCGAGCATGAGCACGCGGTGGACGTCTCCAGGCATCATCCCCTCGGTGTGTAGGTCGCGGATCTTGCCAGGGAATTCGTCCGCGCCTTTTCGTAGCTTTTTGGTGACCGTCTCCAATCGTTCGTTGTCCAGTGGGCGGTGCTTGACCCACGGAAACCCGTTGGCAATGGGGCGGTCTTGTAGTGGTGTGACGAGGCCTGATTCGATCTTATTGTCGTAGTAGGCGAACCTGGAGAAGCTAAGAGCGTCGGGGCGGCACCTTAAGCACTTTGTGAGAAGTGCTGTGGCAGGGCTGTCCTCGTCCAAGAAGTCTTGACTTTTCCCGGAAAGGGAAGCTTGCAGCCCCGAGTATTCTGCGTGCCGGGACTGCGCTGTTGGCGGGAGCTGCCTGGGATCGCCCGCGAGAACGATGTGGGCGCCACAGTCGACCATGATGCCGATGGAGATGGCAGCAGAGACCTCGTTGACCTGGCCCGCCTCGTCGATGATACCCAGGATCGCCTGGGGTGCGTTGGGCTGGTCGAGCCTCCAGGGGCCTTCGTGGGTCGCGATGATGATGCTGCATTTGCTGCTGAGGTCGTCTTTGAACTTCCGCCAGCTCTTACTCTTGTTGGACCTGTTTTGCTCGATGTTCCATGCGCGTCGATAGTGACTGGTGGCGGACAACTCGTGAGCGTCAAGATGTGTAACGCGTTCGTCCTCTGCAGGTCGGGCATGGCGGAAAGTTTTCGAGGCGTCCTCTCAGCGTGCTGTTTCGTTGGCGACGGCTGTTCGGTCTGCTGCTGTGTTGGGGCCGGCGACGGCGAGAACGGTGGAACCGAGTCCCGCGACGTGAGCCCAAAGCCTGGCTAGTGCGGCGGCGAAACGTGTTTTCCCTGTGCCAGGTGGGCCTTGTGCCGCTGCGACGAGATGTTTGACGGGTGAGTGGAGTGCCTGCGCGTGGTCATCGGTGAGGTCATGCGCTGCAATGGCCCCATTGATGGTGTCCTCAGCGGGCGCGTTGTTGGCACGCTGCCATACCGGGCCTAGGTGTTCGTCTATTTCAGTGCCCGTGATCGGTTCCGACGCGTCCGGCCTGCTCACCGGGTCGCCAAGCTGGTCAGGGTCGAGCGACTGGCCTCCGAGCGTTGCGCGACTTCGGAGGCGCGAAAAGTGTCCGCTTAGTGCGTTCCTGTAGGTGTCGTGGGAACTTTGTTTCTCCCCCCCGTCGTCTGTCGCAAGGGCCAGCGTGCATAGCAGCGCAGCAAGTGTGGTCCCCCATAGATCGCCCCGGTGTACGTTGGAGTGGTGCATGTTCGTCAGGGCGGTCTTGACCTTTTCGCGCTGGCTCGCGCTGAGCGCGATGTCGACGCGGCAGCGAGGCGCGCCTGTCTTTTCAGGCAGGGGCGCTACAGCACAGGTGCTGCGCAGTAGCCCGTCGACCTTGTCGTGTTTGACCAGACAGCCATTGGTTGGGTAGGCGCGACAACGCGGGCGGAGCCCCCGCTTGTCGCCAGGGATGACCCGCGCGGGGAAGCGTGGGAAGACCACGCGGAGACAGGCGGTTTCGTCGGTGTTGGGTCCTATGTGTGACAGCAGCACCGCTCGCACTCCTTTCTCCCCCCGCAGTCTGCTGTCAGCTGCCACTCGGTGTTCCAGTAGACCACGTAGTAGTCCGTGGCTTCGCTCTCTTCGATCCAGCCCTCCAATTTGCAATCCTGAATGAACCTGTGTCGGATCGCTGGTGTCGCCAGTTCCAGGCAAGCGTCTGAGGCGCAAATGCGCCTGTTTTTCAGGTCCCTACGAGTCTGGGGCTTTCCGTCGTAGTCTGGGTCCAAATTGGCGCGCAGTTCAACTTGACTCATCCGGGCGATATCTGGTGACGGGTTCCTTGACGTCAGTTGCCCAGGTGTTGGGCAGAGTGACTCCACTAGGGGCCCTTCCGATAAAAATCGAGGGAATGATCGCCTGTCTTCCGTGATTCCACCGGAAGCTGAAGATCTTCTTGATTTCAATAGCGGCATCCCGTCCGCGACCCGTAGCAACCGTGGCCACCGGCTCCTCGTTGCTTGTGGCGCCCGCATTGGACGGCGCACTTGGTTGTCCTGAGCTGCCCTATGTTGGGCTGAGGGGGGGCGACTGGCAGGGCGCCACCGGAGGGCCCTGGTGGTGCCATTGCTTGCGCTGCCTTCTCGTTGCGAGCGATGTCGTCGGCGGTCAATATTATGGGTTCACTCGGTGCCCCGGTGTTCCGTGTTCGGGGATGCGCCGGTGCCCCAGGGGCCCAGGCGCTGTCTAGTGGGCGGACATGATTTTTCCCAGTGGCGGCAGAGCCGTGGACTCCTGGCAGGTCGTGGGGTAGGAGGACTGGGACATAATCCCAGTCTGGTGGAAAACCATTTACTGGCCGCGGCGCATCGGAATCCAAGGGCCCGGTTGTCCCCGTTACGCCCAGTCGACTGGCGCGGCCTTCCGCTCGGGCTCCCATTGATCACACTTGAAGCGTGTGATGTGGTGCCCGGTGACCCTGTCCGTGCATGTGCCGATGGTGCGCGTCCACAGATTCCCAGCGGAATCGGACTGACTCGGATCTGGCCAGCCGTCCTTCCATTGTTTGGTGATCATTTCCTTGTGATGATCTCCATTGAAGACTGATTCCGGGGTGATCTCGGGCGGTCATTGGTCGTTTTCGTGGTCTGGAAACGCAATTTCTGGCAATCCAGGGCCGTGTCCGGGCGACTCTACAAGGCCCCCAGCGCCACGGCAGGGCCCCGGGGCCCCCCAGTGCAAGGGCCCCGTCCTGGGCCCCGCCTCGTGCCCGCGGCAGAGCGTCCCTGGGCCCTCTCGGCGCCCTCGTGGGGGTCTGTCGGGGCGACATGTGGGTGGGGCAGTCGGGGACCTGAACAGGCAGAGTCGCTGAAACCCACAAAAACGTAAGGACAATCAATGCTTTTGGCGTCCCATTGGGCCGTGTTGGAAGACTTGTGGGCCGTCTGGAGGCCATCTTGGGCGTGTTCGAGCGATATGTCCGCGTTTCGGGGCCTCTTGGAAGCCTCTTGAAGCCCTTTTCGAATGTGTTGGGGCTTTCTTGGGCCGTCTGGGAACGGCCCTGGGCTGTCTCGGCGCCCTCTTTGGAAGCCAGTTTGGAAAATTTCTGGGTGTCCTGGACCGTCCTCCTTCAACGTCGGCGGCACTGGCCGTAAAACTTCCTGGGAACATGATTTGTTGGGATGTTGTTGGGCGCCTCTGGGGGCTTCGGGGCCTGGCGCGTTTCCGATCGTGGCGGCAGGTCGCGCTGCCTGGGATAGTTACCTAACAGCGAAGACTGATAGGTTTCTAGTGGTGTCAAAAGAGCTCACAGATCACTCCACAGGGGGGTCCGGGCAGGTGTTGGGAGTTGCCGGGCGGCAGGGTGCCCCGCTCGTTTTTCATCAACAGTCACACACTTCGTGCTCTTCGAGTTCCCAGAACTCCATTCCCAGGCTCATTCTGAATAACCGGATGCAACAGTCACACACTTCGTGCTCTTCGAGATCCCAGAACGCCATTCCCGGGCCACCTTTAGAATAACCGGATGCAACAGTCACACACTTCGTGCTCTTCGAGTTCCCAGAACTCCATTCCCGGGCCACATTTGAATGCCGGATGCAACAGTCACACACTTCGTGCTCTTCGAGTTCCCAGAACTCCATTCCCGGGCCACATTTTGGATGCCCGGAGCCAACTGTAGGCCACTTCGTGCTCTTCGAGTTCCCAGAACTCCATTCCCGGGCCACATTTTGAATGCCCGTAGCCAACTGTAGGCAACTTCGTGCTCTTCGACTTCCCAGAACTCCCATTCCTGGGCCACATTTTCAGCAGGGGCAAGAGCACGACGAGGAGGAGGACGAGCAAGACCAGGAGGACGAGGACGAGCAGGAGCAGGACGAGGAGCAGGAGGAGCAGGAGAAGAAGGACGAGCAGGAGGAGGAGGAGGACGAGCAGGAGGAGGAGGACGACCAGGAGGAGGAGGACGACCAGGAAGAGGAGGAGGAGGAGGAGGAGGGAGGGGGAGGAGTACCAGGAGGAGGAGGAGGAGGAGGAGGAGGAGGAGGAGGAGGAGGAGGAGGAGGAGGAGGAGGAGGAGGACGAGGACGAGGAGGAGGAGGAGGAGGAGGAGGAGGAGGAGGAGGAGGAGGAGGACGAGGAGGAGGAGGAGAGGACCACGGAGGAGGAGGAGGAGGAGGAGGAGGAGGAGGAGGAGGAGGAGGAGAACACCACCAGGAGGAGGAGGAGGAGGAGGAGGAGGAGGAGGAGGAGGAGGAGGAGGAGGAGGAGTAGGAGGAGGAGGAGGAGGAGGAGGAGGAGGAGGACGAGCAAGACGAGGAGGACGAGAACGAGGACGACCAGGAAGAGGAGGAGGAGGAGGAGGAGGGGAGGGGGAGGACTACCAGGAGGAGGAGGAGGAGGAGGAGGAGGAGGAGGAGGAAGAGGAGGAGGAGGACGAGGAGGAGGAGGAGGAGGAGGACGAGGAGGAGGAGGGGGGGGGAGAGCACCAGGAGGAGGAGAACGAGGACCACCAGGAGGAGGAGGAGGAGGAGGAGGAGGAGGAGAGAGCACCAGGAGGAGGAGGACGAGCAAGACGAGGAGGACGAGAACGAGGACGAGCAGGAGGAAGAGGAGGGAGGAGGAGGAGGAGGAGCAGGAGAAAGAGGAGGAGGAGGAGGCAGGCTGAGGCTGAGGCTGTGACTGCGACTGCCGTTGCCGCTGCGACTGTCATCGCGAATGCGACTACGACTGCGAGAACAGCAGAATTCGACAACTGGATTTTCATCTGAATCTTAAGGGGAATGCTTTCAGATATGCTTCTACACATCGCTGTTAGGTTGCTTTGCCGGGATATTTTTTTTCTTTCCTGGCAAGCGTTTGGGGAACATGGTTTGGGGAGGGGGCAACAACCGGAGAATCATGTTCCCGGGAAACTTTCTGGGAACATGATTTGCTTGATTGTCTTAAGAGAGGGACCTCTGGTGGCTTACCGAGGGTCCACTCTTGGCCTTGTCGGCAAACCTATTGGAAAAATGATTGGGGCGGCGGGTGGAAACCCAAGGGAACCATGTTCCCGGAAAGCTGTCTGGGACATGTGATTTACCGAAGTGTCTCGGGGGCCCGCAGGGGGCTTCCCTGCGGGCCCCTTGGGACTTCCATGGGGTCACCTGGGAGCCTCACGGGGCCTCTTGGGAGCGTCTTGATGGCCTCCGGGGGCGTCCTAGGAAACTCTCAGCTTTCAGGCCGGAGACCTTCAAATGTCGCGCTCTTCGGGCCCTCTTTGGTTGCCCTTGGGGCTCTCTTGGGGCGCGCCCGATGCCCTCTTGAATTATCTGGGGAGCCTCCTGGGCCGTCTCTGGGTTTTTTGGGGGGCCTCATCGGCCGTCTTGGAACGATCTGAACGGCCTCTGACGCTGTCCGGGACCGTGGGGGGGCGGAACATGCGAGAGCGCAGAAATGTTTCCAAAACCATTGGGGAATTTTGATTTTTCGGCTTTCGGGGCCCTTTGGAGGGGAGTCTGGACGCGCTCTTGGGGCGTTTTGGCGGCGACGTCGGCCGTCCCGAGGCCATCTTCGGCGTGTCCCGGGCGTCTTGGCGCTGTCTCGGCAATCTTTGGGGCCTTCTTGGCGTGTCGTGCCGTGTTTGGGAATTGGCCCGGGCAGTCCCAGGAGCCCTGGGGCCCCCCAAATCCCCCGTGGAAGGGTGCGGCGCCGGCCTGGCCCCCCCGGCTTACTCCGTCCGATACACACACATACATATATATATATATATATACATATAACATATATATATATATGTGTGTATCGTTGTTTTATATAGGTATGTATGTATGTATGCATGCATGCATGTATGTATGTATGTATGTATGTACGTATGTATGTATGTATGTATGCATGCATGTATGTATGTATGTATGTATGTACATACATACATACAAACATACATACATACATACATACACACATACACACACATATATGTATGTATATATATATATATATATACATTTGAACACTCTCTGTTCCACTGAAGTAGTGGACCACAGTCCACGCATACCAATCTGCATTCCGAAAAGCCTTCGAGAAAAATTGCTGTGCAGGGGGAGGGGGCCGTATGAATCGGGTTCCCAGAAGGCCTTCTGGGAACATGGGTTTGGGGCATCTTGGGGAGCCTGTGGGGCGTGCCGTCGTCGTCGTCGTCGTCGTCGTCGTCGTCGTCGTCGTCGTCGTCGTCGTCGTCGTCGTCGTCGTCGTCGTCGGCCGAGTCCGTACGTTTTACTATGGTGACGGGCTGATTTTTGCCTCTTGAAGGCCCTCTTGGGGCCCCCTTCGGCCATCTGGAAGCCATCGCGGGCCTTCTTGGGCCTCGCTGAGGCTGTCCAGGGGCCATCTAAGGCGTCTTCGGAACCTGGAAGTCATGTTCCCGGAGAGGCTTCCGGGAACATGATTTCGAACGGGGCCCTCTTGGGCCTCCCTGAGGCCGTCTGGTTGGGCCTCCTGGGCCGGTGTCGGGGCCTCTTGGGCCGTCTCGGGGGGTTCGGTGAGCCCCACAGGCCGACACTTATGGCACTTTTGGGCCGTTTTGGGGCATCTTGGGGCCTCTTTGGGGTCTCTGATGGGGGCAGAAACAAAAGCCTCTTGGGGCCTCTGTGGGGCCAACTGGGTTGGAAATCTCCATTGTCGGTTTTGTGTTCCCCCTCTTTGGCACCTCTTGGGGCCGTCTTGAAACCCCCTTCGGCCGTCTTGGGCGCCTCTTGGACCGTTTAGGCGCCCTCTTGGTCTGTCTTGGGGGCCTCTCGGGGGCCTTTTGGGCCGTTTTGGGGCGATGTTCGAGGCTGCCTCGCTTGGAAGGTCAGAAGCTCGAAAACGCGGGTAAGCAAAAAACATTGAAACACACAGTGAACATTTATGAGTTTAGCCCTTCGGGGCTCTCTTGGAAAGCCTCTCGGAACGCCCCTGGGGCTTCTTGGGGGCCCCTTGGGCCTTGATGGGGCTATCTTGAGAGTCTTGGAGCGCTCTTGGGCCGTTTTGGCGGCTTCTTGCCGTCCCCGGAAGCCGTGGTGGACGCCTCCGGGGGCGCAGCAGAGCCTCTGGACGCCCGGGGGCAAAGTGGGTTACGGGGGGGAGAATTCGGGAGGGTGTCCCGGCCCAGGGCCCTGGCCCCCGGTACCCCGGTATGTGTGTGTGTGTGTGTGTGTGTGTGTGTGTGTGTGTATATCTCTCTCTCTCTCTCTCTCTCTCTCTATATATATATATATATATAGCCGCGCTGCCCCAACGAGCACGGCCCGAATGTTTGCCATCCGCTTGTCCTGATTACAGAAACCCTCCAACCAAGCGCGCGTGACCAATGGGACGCGGGAAACAATTGCCTCCACTGTGTCAACCGAGAGCGGAGGGCGACGAGGGGACGAGGGGGGAAAGGAGGAAGACGGGGCCGACGGGGGAAGCAACGACGAACCCAAAGCGCAGGGATGACAACGAGGGGGAACAGGAAACGACAGGAGACGCGACAGGACGACGGGACAAGACGACGCGAGGCAAAACGACGAGAGACGAGCTGGTCTGAGGCTTCACCACGAAGTAGAAGCCGACGAACACATCATAATACCAAGAGACAATCTGGGACGCCGGAATCGCTGTCCACCACGAAACCCCCAAGAAACAATCCGGGGCACTGATGCCGTAGACCGCCACATGCTGCCAGAGAGACGATCTTGGATGCCGAAGCCGTGGCGCACCACATACTCAAGAGACAACCTGGGACGTCGATGCCGAAGTCCACCACGCACGCCGAAGCCGTAGCACGCCACATACTGCCCAAGAGACGATGCCCAAGAAACAATCTGGAATGCCGAAGCCGTAGCACACCAATGCGCTACATTCAGGAAAGGCACGTGAGCGCAGCAGCCCTAGCTCCAGCCAGGCAAGTATTCAGGAAGATCTGGAGATGAAACGTATCCTGCTCGAGCTGACTGAAATTGTCGGCCAGCCGCTCGAGACCCTCAAATCGCGAGCTGATCTCGACGAGACAACCAGCTAGGAGCCTATGAACATATACCTTCACGTGCCGACGCTCAGAGACCGAGCATATCGCAAAGCCAACTCACCAATGGATCTCGCCACGAACTGTCTGACCGCGCTGCATCCCACGGCCCTCGAGCCAGCGGAGGATGGTGCACCCTGCTGCTCCAGTCCAGTGGGCCTGGCCGGATCCGGCGCTGCTGGCGGATCCGGTGGGTCCGGTGGGTCCGGCGAGTCCGGTGAGTCCGGCGGGTTCGGGGAGTCCAGTGAGTCCGGCGAGTCTGGTGGGTCCGGCGGGTCCTGTGAGTCCGGTGCCTCCTCCGCTGGCGCCGGTGGGTCCGGTGATTCGCGTGAGTCCGGTGAGTCCGGTGAGGCCATATGGAAGCTGTTTTCGGGCCCTGGGACCGCTGGAACTCGGTCCGGGACGCACTCGAACCCTAGATTCAAGGCCGACCTGCACTCACACTCAGACTCCCCCACACTCGCACTCACTCATATCTCATACTCAAACTCATCCGCACTCAGACTCACTCACACCCAGACTCAAGCACCATCAAACTCAATGGCACACAGACCTATTCTCACACAGACCACTCACACTCCTAGAAGCTTAAACTCATACATAGTCACACTCAGGCGCGCACTCATATATTCTCACACTCCACTTCTCCTCCGCCCTCTCATTCTCGTGCTCCTCATCCTCCTCCCGCTACCCAATTCCGTTTGCTCTCCTCCTCCCCCTCGTTTTCCTCCTTCTCCTCATCCTCTTTCCCCCTCCTCGCTCCCCTCCCCATTCTCTCCCTGATCAAGATAATTCGCCTCGGCATTGTTGCTGGATGGGCATCGACGCACACAGACCCATTCACAAACAAACCACTCACACTCCTATAAGCTTAAGCTCATACACGCTCACACTCAGGCGCACACCCATATACACTCACACTCGACTTCTCCTCTTCCATCTCATTCTCGTGCTCCTCATCCTCCTCCCGCTGCCCAATTCCGTTTGCTCTCCTCCTCCCCCTCGTCTTCCTCCTTCTCCTCATCCTTTTTCCCCCTCCTCGCTCCACTCCCCATCTTCTCCCTGATCAAGATAATTCGCCTGGGCATCGTTGCTGGATGGGTATCGACTGCAGGGGCCGATAGACGCTTTTAGGGAACACACAAAGGACGTACGCGCCCAGCTATGTACATGAACGCGGCCCCTTGACCCGCGAGACCTGCCGCGCGATACAAACATTCGCGCAATGCGAACTCTCGAAACCAGCGCGAATTCATGTACATGTACGTCCTTCTTTCGCTCCTGAGCATTAGGGCCACTGGTGGCAATCGTCTGCCATCGTCTGCAGCAGACGATAGCAGACGATAGGACCGGCTGGGGGCCGCCAAGAACCGGTGCAGAATAGCAAACGATAGGATCTGATAGGGGCCGCCAGGGGTGGCTGTCGTCTGCTACCGTCTGCAGCAGACGATAGCAGACGATAGTGGGCTGCCAGGGCCCGCTGCAGACGATAAAGAAACGGTGCAGACGATAGCAGACGATGGGATCTCATAGGGGCCGCTGGGGGTAGCTTTCGTCGGCTATCGGCTGCAGCAGACGATAACGGACCCAGCTGGGAGCTGCCAAGACCCCCTGCAGACGAAAACTGACGATAGCACGAAACCAGCTGTTGGGCCGGCAGGAACCGCAAGGGGCAAACAGGAGGCAACAAGGGACTTGGGTGCAATCGTCTGCTATCGTCTTCTATCGTCTGCTTTCGTCTGCTATCGTCTGGCACCAAATCGCCGACAGCGTTTGCAACTACAATGTGTTTTTTGAGCCTTTTCGCTTTTTCGCTTCCGATGGGCTCTCGAGGCCCCAAGATGGGCCCAAGGTGGCCCAAAGGAGCCCCAAGAGGGGCTGAAGAGGGCCCCAAGGCGGCCCCAAGAGCGCCCAAGAGCGCTCCGACAGCGGCCACAGAGGGTCCCCAGACGCCCTTTTAAAGCCTCCGAGGGAGAGGGAGGACCTGAATTGGGGACATCCCTCTTTTTGAACAGATGGGGGCCAAGACGGCCCCAAGAGGCCTCCCAGACCCCAACAAAGAACCCCAAGAGGGCCGCAAGACACCCAAAAAGAGCCCCAAGAATGCCCCAAGAGGGCCCCCAAGAGAACACCAAGAGACCCCCAATATGGCTCCAAGAGACCTCCGAAAAAAAACGCGTCCCAGGCGATTGTTACGCAGCCTGCTTCCACCATCACTGTCAGCACCAGCAGCACCAGCAGCAGCAACAACACCACAACCACCACCAACAGCACTAGCAACAGCGGCAGCACCAGCAGCAGCACCACCACCATCACCAACACTAGCAGCAACACCAGCGGCACCTGCGGCACCAGCAGCACGAGAACCGGCAACACCAGCAGCAGCAGCACCACCACCAGCAGCAGCAGTACCAACAGAGGCAACAGAACCAGCAGCAGCACCAACACCCTTCGCCACCAAAGATGTCCCAATTCACCGTTGTTGCCCGCGCTGTTTCACTATGTGCGTCTCTCCCCCCCTTCTCCCGTCAGCTCCCTGGGCATCGTTCCTGGATGGGCTGGTGGGAATACTTTTTTGGTCGCGGGCGGACGCGGTCACGCAGTCGCCGAAGGGGAGGTCCGGGGTACGGTCCTGCCTAATTGGCTACGCGCGAGCCTCGAGCGAAGCGGCCGGGCCAGCACTCAGAAGCAGCTGCTGGCGGGGCTGCAGCTGATGGGGAGCTGGCTGAGCAGTCTGCTGAAGGCCAGGGTAGCTGGTGCAACATGCAAGAGAGAGGCTGAAAGACGCCAAAGTGGAATTAAGTCCTGCACGCCAGGAGAGCATGGTCGGCACTGTACCTGCAACCGCGCATCAAACTAGCGGAGCGCCTCCACCGCCGGGCCAACCCAGCAAGAGCCTCTGCTGGCGGCGCCATTCTCTGGGCACGCGCCTGCGCCAATACTTCAATGGCTGCCGAAACTTCGCCAGCGGTAGGCCTGGCGGACCGCCCTGCCAGCGTCGGCGCCGGCACGCTGTACTCCTCTGCCAGCCTGCACCGTTTGGCGCCGCTGGCAGCACGGGCATGCGAAGGCGCATGTGCAAGTGCTGAACTACGACACCTGGACGCGTGCCACATCATTGCCCGCAGAAGCTCGTCGGATAGCCCAGCTAGCGGGGGCCATAGTCCCCGCAACTCGTCCAGCGCCGCGCCGTGGAAGTCGCTCCCGTGAATCGCGCCGTTGTCCGCCAAAGCTTGCAACGCTAGGTTGGCCGACGGCGGGTGGCACGACGGTGGTGTCCCAGCCAGAACGCTGTGGAACCACTCGCTGAGGTCTGACGGGATCTCCACGCCCTGCACGCAAGGCTGTTCCTCGTCGCCCCGGCAACGGCGGCGGGAAGCATTGATGAACTGCAAGGCCATAGCAAAACGCTTGGGCCCCCGCGGCTACTGACAGGCCCGCCCCAAGGCCGCCACCGCCCGTCGCTCCGGCGCGGGCCCCCGCGGGCGCTGTTCGTCGGTAAAAATACCTGTTGGGCCATGAAGGGGTCTCCATTGGAGCCCTATCGGTGCCTGCAGCGTCAGAAGCCTGCCTACCATGAACACGATGAAGAAACAGAAACACACAAAGACACTGGGTTGCCAAACTTGCCGGGGCAACCGCTGGGGCAACCAGTAGGGGCGACCACAACACAGACCTGCCGGGGCAACTGTTGGGGCCACCGTCAGGGCCCAGGGGAACCCGCCGAGAGCGCCAGAACCCCCGGGCCTCTGGAGCGCCCACACAGGTATTTTTTTGCACTCGCGACAACTTTCTCACCGCAGCTCGTCCCGCACCCCGCGCTCTGGCCACTGCCACTGGGTTTCCTTGAAACCCAGCTCGAATAAAACATCAAGCTGTGCAGGGTCTTCGTGGGCGCGAGACCGGCGTCTGCTAAATTTTGGGCCGACGGCGCTCTGAACGGACAGAGAATGTCAGCTCGCTGCGCCGCAGCAAACCACATCGATGTCACTAACGCGTTCCAATCAACCTGCCTCGACGTGCCGCTGACGAGCGCGCCCGGCGCTGGATTGGAATCCACGAGAAGAACAATCTCCAGCGCCTGTGGCAGCTGCAAAAAAGCGTGCCATAATCCACGCGCCGCGGCTATCAGCTCCACGTGCCGATTCGTAGTCGGCAAGGCTTCACCCTATTGCGAAGCCACCGGGGCAACCACGCACGAGCAAAAACTTTAAAATCATCGTGCGCCAGCGCCCGCGCGAGAGCCCCGCACCCCGCTGCATCGGTGTGCAAAATGACACGCGGACGCAACGATGGCGCATAGGGAATTGCACGGCGAGGCTCCGAATTCAGAAAACGCAGCCACCATTGCAGAGCACGGCGCAAACGCGAAGACAGCCTCGAGGATCGCCGCGCCGAATGGTGAAACAAAGCTGCGAGGTAAACGTGAAGCGTAAACTCGTTTCCGGCACAGGAAAATCATGTGGAGCAGGCCCAAGCGTGCTCGCCTCACCTCCTCTGCTCCCGCTCACGCGCCTCTGCGCCTGCTTCGCGGGCAAGCGGTTCCTGGCGGGCCGGCTTGCGTTTTCGGAGGCGGAAGTATTCTCGGTGTTAGTCTCTTGGGTCTGCCGTTCTGGTCGCCCCACAGGAGACGCTCTCGGTCTCTGCGGGGAGCAGGGCCAAGCCAGGCCAAAGCACGAGCGACGGCCTGGCGCGCTGTGGCACTGCCCGCTCCCTCGCAGGCACGTACCTGAGAGCTTGTCGGCAGGGGCCGCCTTCTCAGGCTCTCTGGTGGCCGAACGCTCTCCGCGTGGGACGGCGCCCGCAGGGCGGGCAGCAGCCGCCTTCTCGCGGGCGCATCCAGGGTCCCTGCCTTCTCGCGGGCATACCCAGAGGCCCTGCCTTCTCGCGGGCAAACTCAGGCCACCGTGTTTCTCATTCTCTGGTTCCGCCTTCGCGGGCAAGTTCAGGGCCCCTGCCTTCTCGTGGGCATGCCCAGGGTCCCTGCCTTCTCGCGGGCACACCCAGAGTCCCTGCCTTCTCGCGGGCAAACTCAGGCCGCACTTCTCCCGGGCTCTGCCGGGTTCTGTGCGGCATGCTGCTTGCAGGTTACTTCGCTGCCTTCTCGCGGGCAAACCTAGTGGAGTCTTGCCCTCTCGCGGGCACCCAAAAGTCCCTGCCTTCTCGCGAGAAGCTGTATTACTTTGGGGTCGCTGCCCTCTCGCGGGCTTTACCTCGTGCGACGTGGAGGTTCCCTGCCTTTTCGCGGGCGGCAAACCCAGGCCTGTTGAGCTACGCTCTCCGGCCCTGTTCGCCAGAGGACCGGGCGTCCCGGGGCGCAGGCTCCTCGTTGGTTTCCAGTGGGTGCGGTCCTCAGTGCATTTCTGGTGCCGCTGAGCGCCATTCTCGCACCCCGCCGTGAGGGCTACTCTCTCGCTGGTCCTTGCCGCCTGTGGTGAAACGTAGAGTGCGTCGTTGCTGCCGCCGTGGGGGCCGTGCTCTCTCTGGCCCTCGCCGCCTGCCATTCCCAAGTCTGTGCCGGCCAGTCTGAGCGCGACTGTGCAATCGGGTGGCATTCGCTTGCCCAGTATTGCACTCTATGCTCCTTCCTTTCTGCGTTCTGGTGCCCAGGCGCACCCAGATTCGCAGTCTGAGCGCGACTTTGCGCTCGCGGGCGTCCGCGTGCCCAGAATTGCACGTTGTGCTCCTTTCCGCGTTTTGGTGCCCAGGCGCACCCAGATTTGCAGTCTGTGCGCGACTTCGCGCTCCTGGGCGTCCGCGCCCCCAGAATTGCATTCTGAGCTCCTTTCTGCGTTCTGGTGGCCAGGCGCACCAAGATTCGCAGTCTAAGGGCGCCCGCGTGCCCAGAATTGCATTCTGAGCCTTTCTGCGGTCTGGCACCCAGGCGCACCGGGGTTCGCAATCTGAGCGTGACTTAGCGCACTTGGGCGTCCGCGCGCCCAGAATTGCATTCTGAGCTCCTTTCTGCGTTCTGGTGACCAGGCGCACCAAGATTCGCAGTCTGAAGGCTCGTGGGCATCCGCGCGCCCAGAATTGCATTCTGAGCTCCTTTCTGCGTTCTAGTGCCCAGGCCCACCGGGGCTCGCAATCTGAGCGTGACTTAGCGCTCCTGGGTGTCCGCGCGCCCAAAAAATGCATCCTGAGCGCCTTTCTGGGTTTTGATTCCAGGCGCACCCACGTTCGCAATATGAGCGCTTGTGGCGTCGGCGCGCCCAGAATTGCACTCTGAGCCCCTTCTGCGTTCTGGAGCGCAGGCGCGCCCAGATTCACAATCTGAGCGCAGCAAAGCGCTCCTCAGCGTTCGCGCGCCCAAAATGGCATTTTGAACGCCTTTCTGCGTTCTACTGCGCTGGCGTGCCCAGATTCGCAAGCTCAGCGCACATTAGCGCTCGCGGGCGTCCACGCGAGATTGCATTGTGAGCCCCCTTTTGCTTTCCGGTGTCCATGCGCACCGAGATTCGCAACCTGAGTGCGACTTAGTGCTCCTGGGCGTTCGCGCGCCCAGAATATTGCATTCTTAGCTCCTGTCTGCCCAGGCGCACCAAAGATGCAGTGACCTGGCCGTCCCAACCGCGCGAGCCAGAAGCAGGGGCTACGGACGCACTCTCGGGCACTCGGGGTCGGATGTGTGCAGGCGGCAGAAGCTAGTCCTTGATGGGGGGCATTGGCTAACCCCCCACCTGCGCACAACGGGGGCGGGGGTGCTTTGCATTTGTGCACTCGACCGACCCCGGGGGGCCTGCGTCCCAAACGGCGCGTAATCGGAATATCCATGCTGACGCCCTTTCACCAGCGAGCTCAGAATTAAATTCTGGTGTGGCTGCTAAAAATACGGCGGCTGAGATTGCAACTGGACGGATTTCCCATGGGCACTCGGCCCATCAGATTTCGGAAGATTTTCGGCCCCAAACAGGGTGCCAAATTAGCGTGGGTCGGAAACCTCAGCAAGCAGTTGCTTGGCTACGGTTCCTGTTGCCTTAGCTCCGAGGCGAAACTGACATTCGCGTCGTTGCAATAGCGCGCAGTCGAGCTGCGCACGCCCTCTAGCGCGTCGCCATGGCGGCGTTGCCCGCCGAGACGGCGCGCCCTGTCACATAAAGGATGGGGTCACCCAGACCACTCACCAAGAAAGAAACCGTTTGGAGACGGATTCGCCTGCTCCGCGACGACGGACAGCATTCTGTCGCGAAGGACGAGCGCACGCCCCGTCGCGCCGCGTCCAGGCGGACGCGCTCGCCCCAAAGATGGGCGCTCACTCATCCATCTCATCATTCAAATCTGCTCTGTGTCCTCTGGCGGCGGCGGCGACAAAGTTGAATCGCGTCGGCGGCGCGGTGGCGTCAGGGGAATCCTTTCTCTGACGGCAGCACAGCACTGTCCACCTGCAGGGAGCCAGCGCGGCAAGGCAGGTTCTCCACCGGGGCAGCATCGCACGCAGCGCTCGGCAGGCGCGCTTATGACGCCTTCCGGAGGCCTGGGTGGTGCACTCAGGCTGCGGAGGGGGATAGGCATCGCAATCAGCGCTGGCTACGTTTTGCCCCGCAGTGCAGACCGCGCCTTAGCAGGTTGTCGTCTCTTGTCTCGTGCGTTCTGCCACACTAGTTCAGACCACCACGCCTCAGGCAATCTGCCCTCTCACAGCTCAGACCTTGCCCAGCCTCTCACAGGTTGCTGTCGCGTGTTTTGGTGGCGACAGCAGGTGGCGTCAGAACTGATTTTGCGAAGGGAAATCTTGGTTGAAGGCATGAAGGAGCTGCCTGCCTGCATGTTTGAGGAATCGGAAAAAAACGGTTGCTCTCACCATGCCTGAGGCAACTCTCCTCTGTGTTTCGTCGGAAGAAAGGCCAGGTATCCACCAGTGGCGGGAGATCCTTCAGCTGTCCACCGTAACCGTGATGGCTCAGATAAGGTGTCTGAATTGCAGATTTGTGTCCTAGCACGCAGAGCAATCTGATTCTACGCGTCAACCGAGGGAAGATGTCTTTCTCTCCGAGTGACGTCACGGCGATGGTCGCCGCCGCCGCCAGTGGAGCCTTCAACGGCGCAGGTGCAAATCAGGTGCGTGAGTGGGTGGACTCCGTCATCAATGTCGACGTCGACCCCGCCAAGAAGCACGATCTCTTCCACTGCGTGTCTGTCGCGCGGCTGCTGGCCGAGACGGGAGGCGGCGTCGCACCAGCCGACTTCGAAGACCCTCACATGCGGGACATGATCAAGGCGAGTATTCCCGTTCGCGCCACCCCGCATGCCACCGAACAGGACGACCCGTGGAAGAGCTGGAAAGTCTCGCCGGCACAGATTGTCTCGGCACTCAAGGTGCAGGGGGCGCGCGCGAAGAAAGCCTCGCCAGGACCATCGGTGCCGCCAGGGGTGGCCCAGAACAACAAAGAGCTTTCCGGCATGGCTGAAGCAGTGAAGCAATTTGCGGAACTTCGGTCGCAGGCGCTGCAGAAAGGGAAGCCGAAAGGACTCAGTCTCAAGTTGCAGGACCGGAAACTCGAGCTGGGCATGCAGCATTTCGCCAAGGATGCACTCCCGTCAGAGGAAGTCCTCGCCAAATTCGAGGCGGCGGGGAAGATCGCGCACGACAAAGGCAGGCCGTGGGTCGGGTCCGCTGAGGGCGAGGATCTGCGCGATCACCACCGCCCAACTTGGAGCCGGACTCCTATGATCGACGCTGTCGTGGGGGACGGCTCTTACGAGGAGCGGGTGAAGCAGAGCGCTGCCGCCAAGCGGAACATGCGGTGGATGGACAAAGTCGACTACGCTGGCTTTGCCGCGTTCATGGGCCACCTGCACGAGTGGGGATTCAAGGTAATCCTCACCAAGGCATGCAGCATGGCTGACTTCCTTGCGTACGCCCACAACATCGTGCGAATCGCCGAGGAACGCGGTGGAGTCAGGACAGCTTATCAATACGATGTTCTCCAGAGGAGGGCCATGGCCAGGGCTCTGGAGGAAGACGTCGTAGATTTGGCGCCTTACTTCGCCAAGGTCGATCGTGGAAACCTGGCTGACGCCAAAGACAAAGTTAACAAAAGCTTCACGGAGGCTGGCCGGGCTGTGACAGCTAAGGGGCAGCAGTCGAAGGGTCAGCCCAAAGGCTGCGCCAAGGGCGTCGCCGACAAGGGCGGCAAAGGGAGCAAGAAGAACTCCGACGGCACAGAGGCTGACAACCGGCCTGTCCGGTCGCCGGCCATGGGCCCCAAGGGCGCGGCGGGCATTGATTATCAGCACAGGTCTCGCAGCCCCCGCTCTGGCAATCAGCAGTAGAACAGTTGGGGAAACAAGTGGTGAGTGGGCCAAGCACCACTAGTCGAGGGCGCCGGGAGTGATATCTCGGAGGAAGCATCAGACGACACGGAGGCGTCACCGCTTCCAGGTACCAGTTCAAGGTCAAGTGAATCAGCAAATTCTCCACTCGAAGCTGTCCAGGCAGCTTTCTCTGCATTTAGCGCCCGCGAGGATTTGCATAGCCTGGGTCCGAGCGACCACTTGCGCTGGGCCAGCGGCTTGCCAGCAGCCGACGATAGCCCGCGCGTGCCAACATTTTTAAACGGCCATTTTGCGAGATCGTTTTCAATGTCGGTTGCCGAGCTGCAAACCGCTCGCGAGTCTGCTCTTGCTTTTTGGAAGCATCGGAAGCTAGTGGCGGACCCACAGTGGCGGACTATCTTTAGAAGTTTGCCAGCTCACTGTCAGTCACGGCCAAATAATACCTTGTTTCGCAACCTCTGCCATGGCTTCCCTTTGGTGGGGCGCCTGCCTGCTAGTGGCATCCACGCGCCCGCTGCCAAGTCTCCGGAACCAGCCGAGACTTTGCGGTCGCTTTTAGCACATCCGCGCGAGCGGAATGAGGCGACTCTCGGTAGAATCGCCGCGGAAAAGGGCGGCGATACGAGGGTTAGGACTCAATTTTTATCGGCCTGCTCAAAAGAGGTCGAAGATGGCAAGGCCCGCTTCTGTAACTAGACGTAAATTCTTGTGTTTTAACAGCTCGCTTCCCTATCGTGCAGGGGGAGAGAGACGGAATGCCAAAAATTCGCTGCATAGACGATTTCATTGCGTCTGCGGTGAATGGCGCGGTTGTACATAGTGAAAGAACATGTCCAGACACACTGGACACTTTGGTGGCATTAGTGCGCCACACAGCAGCAGGCAAGCAACACATTGCCATGAGGTGGAGGAAAGATGACTTCCGGCATGCTTTTAAGACACTGCCGATTTGCAGCGGCCACTTGCCGCTAGCAGTGACAGCTTGGCCGGAAGCAGTGGCAGACGGTAAGGCGTTACAGTTGCTGTGCCTACCATTTGGCTCTTCCGCCTCAGTGTCCGGTTGGGATCGCTTCGGCCTCGCCATTCAAGGTATTTTGGCAGCTCTGTTTCACTTGTTATATTTGCGTTTTGTCGACGATATGTTCGCCGGCGATTCGGCCCTGGAGGGGCGCGATATTGGCAGTGACTGCTTAATCGGCCCCGCCGGCTCTGCGCGCCTGGCAAGAGCAGTCGTGTCAGAACTGCTGGGCTGGGATCTCGACGCCGGCAAAGCCGTCACGGAGGCCACTAAGACCGTAATCCTCGGAGTCTGCGTAGAATTCGACGACCACAACCAGCTGATCCAGTTTTCTCTCGAAGCAGAGAGATTGGAAAAATGGACCGCAGAAATTCGGGAGGCTCTGCGGCGAAGATCGCTCTCGCCTGGGCTTTAAAATTAGCAGGCAAATTGAGCTGGGGTGCGACCGCCGTCTTCGGCCGAGGCGCGCGCGTCTACCTTGCTGCCATTTACCACCAGGGCTCAGGCAACCAGAGCCGGCTGTCCCAGCGCACCAAATTGTGTCTGCGTTGGTGGCTGCGGTTCTCACAGGAACCGCCATCGAGGAGCGCCCCGGTGATGCGTCGCCAGAAAAAGCGTTGCATCCTTTACACACAGGCCAGGGACGGATGGCATGGGTCATCCAAACTCCCTGTTTAAAGGCTTGGGCTGCTGCTGATGTCCCAGCAGAGGCGAGGCAGTGGGTGCTTCATCGGAAGAATCAGATCGGCACTTGGGAGCTCATGGCGGCTCTCTGCGCTTAAGTTTTTGCTGAGTTATCTGCCTGGCGAGTTTGAAATCCTCGCCTTCGTGGACAACACAAGCGCGCTGGGTGCACTTTTACGAAGCTGTTCCAGGCAATTTGATTGGAACGAGCTCATAGGCGAGCTTTGGTTTGCAGTCGCGCAGCGTGGTCAATATTTGCACCTTTGGCACGTGCCATCGCATTTAAATTTGGCCGACGCTCCGACCCGGCCAGAAGCCAAGTCAGAGCAGCTGCATGGCTTTGAGATTCATAAAGCCGCGCCGCTAAGTACTCGCATCCGCCAGCTGCCAGCGATGAGGTCGCGGAGGTCCGCGTCGAGGTGGAAGCGTCCCCTCTGGCGGCCGTCGTCCGCGGCGTCGCGCATCAAGCTCGCCACGTTCCTGCGGCATGTGTTCTCGTGGGGCCTCAAGCTCGTCATGATGAAGGTTTGCTCTCAGACGCACCTCCTGTCGTATGTCTTCATCCTCACCAGGGTGGCGGAGGAGCATGGTGGTGTGGCTACAGCGTCCACTATGACGTCAAGGTGCGGAAGGAGATGGCCACGGAGCTGGAGCGTGAGAAACCCAACGTGCTGCGCTGGCTCGAGCTGAACGACGACACGGCCAGAGCAGCAAAAGATAAAGCGCAGTCTGGCGCTGGCAGGGTCGCGAAATTCGCATCAGCTGCTGCAGCGGGGTTTCTGCTCAGAGCGCCGCTGGGAATCACGGTCGCGGCAGCGGCGGTAAGGCTGTCGGCAAGGGCGGCAAGAGTGGCAAGGGCGATAACCGGCCCGTGCGCTCGCCGCCGAGGAAGCCTCCCAGCCAGCGTAGCCGTTCAGAAGTCGTAACACTAGGAAGGATGGCTGGTATCAGCAGGGGTGGTACGACGAGAAGAAGAAGTGAGCTTCGCCAGACAAGTCTGCGTCCGAGGACGACGCAAGCAGTACCGGTACAAGTGTTCGAAGCAAAGATAGGTGGGCGGCAGCATGCCCTGGTGATTCAGAGACAGTGAGTGGCAAAGAGGAAAAACATCATCGTAATCCTGTGTTGAGGTCGTATCACGTGAGAATCGGTTGTCCACGCATCTACTTGTGCGCACATTCTCTGTGTCTTCTGTTCCGGAGCTCTGGCCCAGCATGGCTTTGAGATTCATCGACAAAAGCCGTGCCGCTAAGTACTCGCATCCGCCAGCTGCCAGCGATGAGGTCGCGGAGGTCCGCGTCGAGGTGGAAGCGTCCCCTCTGGCGGCCGTCGTCCGCGGCGTCGCGGCGCAGGCAGAGCCAGGGCACCACGTCGCGAGCTTGATCGCTGCGTTGACAGAATCGGGCTTCAAACACATGTCGGATCTGAGCGACATTGGAGCCGACGACTTCGCAGAGCTCGCGCTGGCAGTCGCCGCTTGCAACAGCAGCTTCGTCAAAGCCTTCTTGTCGCACTGCCAGAGCAGCGCCAGTCGCGAGCAGGCAGTTCAAGCGCACAAGCCTGGCGGGCGAACGGAGCCCCAGCGCCCGGCATCTCTGGCAGCGGGCGTCGCTGCGCAGGCGGGCTCCGCCTCGGGCAGCGCAGGCGCTGGCTGTGCTGGCGACCGGACGCCCACTGCGAAGCGATTGGACGCCCCCGCCGAAGAGAAGGCCCGCGCTGCTTTTCTAGTGCTTGGAGAGGCGCGGCGGGCGCGGGCCGCTCCTGCGCCTGCAGTGCTCGCAGCCGCCGTGGCAGCTGCTGCCAATTGCAGCTGCTATCCGGGAGCGGAGCCCACTGGCAGGCCACGGGGCGAGATCAAGCGGGCTCGTCGCGAAGCCAGCGGCGGCGACCATCTGAGCTTGCACACCTTGTGGGTGGAATTTGCCAGCTGGAGGAAAAGCGCCTCCCAGTATGCTTTCCGCTTCGCACCTTCTCTCTCCAGACTTGGCGGACGCGAAGCGTGCAGGAGAAAAACTTCAATGCCACGAAGTGTGGCTCTTTTGGGGGTGCTGCATCTGCCACAGGCCACGGCAGCGTCTCCGCAAGGGAGAGCCACCTACCCCCCCGAAGGGAAGCGGATTGCGGCCAGCACGTTCGCCACGCGGGGAGGGCGGGAGGGACCGCGAGAAATGCAGCCCAAACCAACCCAAGCCCGCGCGCGAGAAAAATAACGAACAGGAAAAGCGAGAATAAAATAGCAAGACAAGAGAAACACAGAAAGCACATCAGAATATCAGCTCCGAGCCACTCTGCGCGAGCGGACGGCACCTGAGCGTCACAGGGTTGCTTGGTTGCGAAAAACTGAGCGCACAGTGCGCCGGCGCAGCGGCCGACCGCGCACCGCGACCCAAGATGCACAGCTCCATGCTGCTCTGCGCTCTGCGCGAGCGGACGGCACCTGAGCGTCACAGGGTTGCTTGGTCGCGCAACTGAGCGCACGGTGCGACGGCGCGACGGCCGACCGCGCGCCGCGACCCAAGGTGCACAGCTCCGTGCCGCTCTGCGCGAGCGGACGGCACCTGAGCGTCACAGGGTTGCTTGGTCCCGCAACTGAGCGCACGGTGCGCCGGCGCAGCGGCCGACCGCACACCGCGACCCAAGATGCACAGCTCCGTGCCGCTCTGCGCGAGCGGACGGCGCCTGAGCGTCACAGGGTTGCTTGGTCCCGCGACTGAGCGCACGGTGCGCCGGCGCAGCGACCGACCGCACACCGCGACCCAAGATGCATAGCTCCATGCCGCTCTGCGCGAGCGGACGGCACCTGAGCGTCGCAGGGTTGCTTGGTCCCGCAACTGAGCGCACGGTGCGCCGGCGCAGCGGCCGACCGCACACCGCGACCCAAGATGCACAGCACCATGCCCCTCTGCGCGAGCGGACGGCACCTGGGCGCCCCAGGATTGCTGAGAAATGAGCGACGAGATCTGGCCCGAGCGCCCCAAGACAGAGAACGCGGGGACTGCGTCGACAGAGGACGTGGATCTCGGCTGCGTGGGGGCGATCCGAACCCCAACCAGAGGGACCGCGAGACGCGCGGCAGCGTCCCCTGGGCCTGCGCGCAGGGAATCCATCGATTCAAAAGCAATGGAAAAGTAACAAGAGGTAACCTCTTGGACAGGCAATGATCAGCCTGGAGAGAATCGATGCAAAGACACTCCTGATCAGCCAATGCCAACCAACCAACCAGCCTGGAGCGAAGCAGATGGAGAACGAAGGGTGCCCGCGAAAACCTTGCTTCCCGAATGCACAGCCTCCTCAGAAGCTCCGCTTTCCGCTTCGCACCTTCTCTCTCCAGACTTGGCGGACGCGAAGCGTGCAGGAGAAAATCTTCCTCCATCTCTCCACTGGGTTTGCGCCCTTGTGCGTACACAGGGCAAACACTAATCGCACGTCTGGCCGGCGATGTCTTGGGGCGAAAGCCACCGGTATCCCGGCCAGAGAGCGCAAAACCCAGAGGGCGGGAGGGCGGGGAACAAGGACGCACCCCACATGCAGCCGCAACTGGAACACTCGGCGGTGCGAGAATGGCGCTCAGCGGCGCCAGACAAAGACAATCTGCGGCTACAATCTGGGCGCCAACCTTGAACAACAACACAGCAGCAGTGACGGGGGACCCACGAGCTGGCCTTCGACCTTGAACAACACAGAGCACCCAGCACCAGAGGCTCGAGAGGCAAACCCCCAACCTCCAGCATCGGGCCCCGCCAGCTCCCGCGGAGCCACCAAGTGTGCGAGACGGGGCCACCTGCTCTCTCGGGAGAGCACGACGCGCATAAGGCAAAGCCGCTGGCCCTCTCAGGAGGGCACCAAGCATATGAAACAAGAGTGCTTGTCCATTATGGGCACCTGGGCCCCAGAACGCAAACCAAAGCCCCCAGAGGCTAAGAGGAGAAGAGTGGATGACGATACGCTCCGTCGTCATATTTTCCTGCCTCCCAAATCGCTTCGCGATTTGGAGGCTAAGAAAATCTTCCTCCATCTCTCCACTGGGTTTGCGCCCTTGTGCGTACACAGGGCAAACACTAATCGCACGTCTGGCCGGCGATGTCTTGGGGCGAAAGCCACCAGTATCCCTGTGCACCCCAAGACATCCTGGACAGACACATCCTGTGCAAACGTAGAACCCCAATGCACACAGGCATGTGTGTGTGTGCGCGCGTGTGGGAGCGTTGCATGCCGCAAGTACATGTTCCACCTGCTCTTTTTCTTCTTCCGTCAATCCTCGCCTGAAGAAAGATAACTCTATTAAGAATTCCGCTTCAGCTAGCGTCCCACGGGCCTTGGCCGAGGCGTGCGCGAAGGCGGTGACTCCCCGCCAGCCGCCCGAGTAGAAAAGGGCAGCCGGGCCATTCGCCTGCACGACCTCCGTGGCCCAACCACGGCGAAACGCATGAGTGCCCCAGGATCGCGCTTCGGCGAATCCCAGAGCCTGCGCCGCAAGCTTCAAGCAAACCAAGGATTCGTTATATGAGATCCCCGAAAAGGGAGTGTTGCTGTCAGCCAATTTCCGCCTCAAGACGCATGTGCCGCATAGCGTCTTCCCTTGCAGTGCACAAATGCAACGACGAGACACTTCGACAGGTTCAGAGCAGCACTTGCGATTTGTGAAAGTAATCCGGATGGCCTCGGTGCCTCCGGCGGTCGCCTCAAGCACAACCCGCGCCCGAGATTGACCCAATTGCAGCACCTCTCCGCAACAAAGGCAATAATGCCGTGCCACGACCCATGAATCGCCTATCTCTTCGTGGCCGTTTTTGTAGCACCACTGCGCCAGTTTCCGAGTCTGATCGGCTGTCGCACGGATTTTGAGACGACGAATTGCTCTTCCAGATTTCTCTGCTCCACGTACCACACGTCCTGTGTCAAGCAGCGCCCCGACAGGTGTCCGCGTCCACCGCAGGACAGTCCTCAAATGGGACAGATACTTGCCGAGAGAAGAAGCACTGCGAAAAAGGACCACGAACGCATCCACCTTTGCCTCCGACGGCGGCCAAGGATCGAATCCGTGCAGAGCAACTTTGGCCATGCAAGCGAAGCGCCGAGGCGTGACCCCTAGCACTGGCCCTCCAGCCACAGACTTCGATCCACATAGCTTCTCTTTCGAAATCCATCTCCGCAGTGGTCCCCGAGCGCCGTGTCACTTCTGCCCGGGGCGTCTGCTCTGGAGGTGCCAACATCAACGTATCGACAGCCGCCATTGCGACAATCGCGTCGGCCAGTATGTCTGGCGAAGGCAATTGCGCAGACAGTCGTATGATGGTACAAACTCCCAGAGCAGCCATTGCCCGTCTCTGCTTCACAGCATCATGAGCAACACATGTACCTGCAATCTTTGGAACAGCAGCCGGAAGTGGTGCTTTAGCTTGCACGGGGCTCCCCGGTTTGGCATTACAAGTGCCGGTTTGCGCACAGATGGCTAGAAATTGCTTCACAAATGATACTGGCCAACGCTGAAGAGGAACCCAAATCATGCAAGCCTCTTCCGCCGAGATGCCTTTGAAGTCGGAAGGACCCGTGGCGCCTTCGTTGAGCAATTCCCGTTCAAGAATATCGATCTCGGCCGACTCGCCAGAAACAGCACTGGCGCGGCGCAACAGAGGTGCAAGCCATGATTCCGTACGTGGACGAACATTTCTGCTCCGTTCAGCTGTGCCGCTGAGAGCGGCAGCCCGGCTAGAATCCAGAAAATTAAGCAAACCTCGATTCATCGCGGACTGAAAAGAAGCAGCTGAGCCGGCGGCTACGGAAACGAAAACACGATGTATTCAGGTGTCAATCGCATGGAAGAAGAACTCAAAAGTTTTCGCTTGAGTATCGCGCTCCTTTGCGCTCTGCACCGACACTGCCGACGAAAGCTGTTCCTCGAAACTATGGCCTGGAGGCGTCTGCCCCGGCCACGCCGACAGGTGATGGAGATGATCTCTTTTCCTCTGCGCTCCGCTGCATTCTGTCAGTCTCCCTTCCATGGCACGGCGGCTGGCCACTGCCGCGGGATCTGCCGGAATCCGCGCTCTGCGAGTTCAGCGGCGGACGCTGCAAAAGACTCGTCCCTGGTAGGGCCGTCTGCCAAATTCAATTTCGACGGCGCGCGCGCCGCGTGCAGCAGGAGGCCTGCAGCAGCTACAGTGAACCAAAAATCATTGACAACTTCATTGTAATCATCCTGGCGGCTCGCGCCCCGGACGAGAGTATGAAGCGCGACGTTGCTATCAATGAATGGGGCGGTTTCGCAATCCTTGAGCCCGTGCTCAATTAGGACTTGCGCACTGCAGATGGCGGCCACAAGCTCCCATAGAGAGATCTGCGCACGGCGCTGCTGAGCCCAGCGCTTCGCCGCCGCAGGCACTGAAGCAGCGGACCACAAACGCATAGTAGGATGGGAAAGTACAAGCGCAATCTTCCCATCGCCGGCTGCGTCTGTGTAGACGAAACAGCGCTGCACCTCGCGGGGGTGGAGATTCGCGACTCGAGTTGGACAGGAGCCAAGAAAACGTCGCCACCACAAGAGCGCGTTCCGCACGCGCCTCGGAATTCTTGCGCTCCTGCCGTTGGCTTGCCAGTGCAAAGCAGCCAGATAAGCTCTGGCCCCGCGGCCGAAAACTACGGAACCGCCCCAGCTGAGCCGACCTGCCAAACGTTTAGCTTCAGCTGGCCGGAGAGAATTGGCCTCTAAAGCGCAATCTATGCACCGGATCCACTTCTCGAGTTTCTCCCGCCCAATCCAAAATGCAATTGCGCCTGGCCAAGCGCGGGCGCAGACTCCGAGCACAGTTGCGCTGGATGCATCGTCGACCGATTTCTTGTGGTCCAACTCCCATCCCAGGAGCTCTATCACCTGGCGGGTGCAATTTGCAGTACCCCTCGGCCCTGCAAGTTCGTATGAATTCTCTTCTGCACGATCTGCGGCAAACAGGTCGTCGACAAAGCGAGGCGAGGCAATTAAAAATTCCTGCGCTAAGAACGCCTGGATAAAACTGCCAAAACGATGCCAAGAATGCACCGAGCTTAAAGCCCCGAAAGGACACGCGAGCAACTGCAGTCCTGAGTTCTCAACTGCTGCGGCTGCCCACGAGACTACGGCAAAACGCAAGTGGTCTGCGCGAAGAGGTAAACTCTTGAAAGCGCTCTTGAAATCTTCCTTGCGGAAGCGAATCTCAGCGTGCTCGCCGCACCCTGCGATTAAAGCAGACGCTAAACTAACCAGCGAATCTAGATTGTCCACTGGGAGAGCCTCCCCGACGGACGTAGCTGCATTCACATCGGAATCGCTAAAATCATCCACGAGGCGCACTTTTGGGGTCAAATTCCCCTCTGCGTCCTCGCGGAAGCCTTCAAACACAGGAAACCGAGCTGTTATAATGGAAGTAGCGGGCGACAGTGGTGTCCACCACGCCTTCCGCGTCTCGACTTCCTCGTCGCACTTGGCATTGAAAGCGTGCGAAATCGTAGGCTCTGCTATCTTAGACCGGCGAATGCGTTCCAGAGTCGCATTATTGCCGGCTCGAGCTCCGTCCAGCAGCATTTCTTCGCTCACGCAATCGGGCTTATAATCTACCGCAAGCGAAGTGCCACTTCGCGGAAGCTGGCCGAGAGGCGGGAAACCGCACTTTAAATCCTCTGCCAGCGCTGCGTCAGGCCACTCCATGGCCGACGCAATTTCGGCGAGCAAGCGGATATTCTTATCCGGGCCCAAAACCTCGCGCACATGGTACGGCAGAGTTGCGCGTTCCTGTGCCCAAGCCTGGCTCGTCACACGATCCCGCTCGCGCCAAAATTCTAGCTTCTCTGCCCGAAACGCACACAATTGAGCAGCGCTCATTGCCGTGGAGCGCTCCACTGCGCGCGCCAGAAGCGGCGGCAGAGGTACAAAGCCAGAGACGCGAGGCAAAGAGTGGGCCCACTCCAGATGGGCCCAGGGAGTCATAGCTCCCACGCGGGACGCATCGAGCAACAATGCATCCACCGCGTCCTTAAAAGTGGCGAAAGGCAAAACTGCAGAAGCCGAGCGCTGCCTACTGCTTGACCGGGTACCTAAATCCGAATCACTGTCCGGACCGTCATCGCCACCTCAGCGGCGATCCTTCCAGCCGCCCCACTCGGACTTGCTGGTCCAGCTGGAGCGGTGCTCGCCCTTGCCTGTCTTGTCCTTGCCGCCGCCCTTGCCGGTCTGAGCTGGCGTCCTCGAACGGTGGCGGCTGGGAGAAACGTCGGCAGCACCTCCCTTGTGGAACGTCTTGCCGCCCCGAGACTGCCCTGCAACTGTGGGCGCGGACGCGGCAGACCCTGCGCCGCGGCCACCTCCTTTCTTGCTGGCGCGGGCGAGGGCGTCGCCAGCCTTGTCCCTGGCCTCCCGGACCATGTCCCGGTCCAAGTTCGTGAAATACCACTTTGCTGTGGCGTCCTCGCCGTTCTCGAAGGCACGAGCCATCTCTTTCCGCGCCAGCAAATCATATTGATATGCGGTGTTGACGCCTCCAGACTCCTCGGCCACTTTGGCGACGAGAAAGATGTACGCCAGCAGCTCAGTGGGAGTGCAGACTTGGGCGAAGCAGAGTTTGTTTGATGCCCCACGAATACAAATGACCGATGAAAGTCGCAAATCCGTGGAACGTTGTCTTCTGCTCTGCAGCCCTGGCCTTGCGGACCTCGAAGCTCGCCTTGAGCCGGTCTTCCCAAGAGCCCTCGGTGGGCATCGCCTCGATGACGGGGCTCCGGGACCAGGCGGGCCGGTGGAGGACCTGGAGATCATCTCCATCCGTGCTGCCCACGAAGGGGCGCCCGTTCTCGGCAGCCACCTTGCCGGCAGCTTCCCATTTTATCAACTGATCTTCGTTGGGAAGGGCGTCCTTGGGAAAGAACGCGAGGCCGATCTCCTGGGCGCGTGTGGCGCGATCGTAGGAGAGGCTCTTCTTGCCCGGCGCTCTGGCCTCGCCCTGGCTCTTCACGAACTCGTTCATAGCCTTGGTGAAGCCCTCGGCTGCGCTCGACGCAGTGCCGCCAGCAGCCTCCAGGGATGGCTTGCTCTCTCCTTGCAGCACTTGTCGTGGACGCGGAGGGCGTGCACAAGCATCGCGGGCGTCACTTTCACGGCCTGCCAGCTCGAATGATTACCCTCTCCTGTGAAGGGCGTGTCATTGACCCTGATGGTCGATTTCAGCAGATCACGGATGACTTCATCCGCGTAATCGCCGGGGTAGACGCTGCTCACAGCTTCGCTCATCATGCGGGCCACTGCCGTGTACCAGCGCAGATCGTGTCGGGCCTTCGGCTCTGCCTCCAGGCTGAGCACGAATTGAACCCACTTCTCGCGTTGCTCTGCAGAAGCGCCGTTGAAAGCACCCCCCGGCATCCCCTCGAGATCAGCCTGGATCTCCTCACGAGAGAAAGACATGCTGACACGTGGCAGACAGAACAACTGTTGAGAGCGGGCTGATTACAGCGCCAGACCGCGGAAAAGAGCCCAGAATGCAATTCTGGGCGCGCGGGCGCCCGAGAGCGCGAATTAGCGCCCATATCGCCAATTAGGACGCGCCTGGGCGCCAAACCGCGACAGGAGCCCAGAATGCTATTCTGGGCGCGCGACGCTTCGGGAGCGCGAATTGGCGCTGAGACTGCAAATCTGGGCGCGCCTGGGCGCCGGACCGCAGAAAAGAGCCCAGAATGCAATGCTGGGCGCGCGGGCGCCCAAAGCGCGAATTGGCGCTCAGATTGCGAATCCGAGCGCGCCTGGGCGCCAGACCGCGGAAAGGAGCCCAGAATGAAATTCTGGCGCGCAGACTCCCAGGAGCGCGAACTCGCGCTCAGACTGAAATGCTGGTCGCCCTGGGCGCCAGAAGGGGTGAAGGAGCTCCGAATGCAATTCTGGGCGCGCAGACGCCCAGGAGCGCGAATTTGGCGCTCAGATTGCAAATCTGGGAGCGCCTGCGGCCATTCTGGGCGCGCGAACGCCCAGCAGCGCGCTTGCGCCTCGATTGCGGCCTGGGAGTGAGACCACCAAGAGCAGCACAGACTGCCATTCTGGGCACGCCGACGCCCGAAACTGCGAGCAGCTGCGTTGGGCATCCCTCCGGCTAGAAACACAAGGACCCTAACGGAGAAACATTGCAGCGGCGCGAGAGCACCAAGAATCTACACTGCGCACAGCGCTGCGAGTCTGGCGCACCGCAGCACGTTGGCACGCAGCAGTGAATGGCGCTCAGCGGCACCAGAAACGCACACAGCGGAGCAAGCAGAAATGCACACAGCGGTGCGAGAATGGCGCACAGCGGCACCAGAACCGCACTCAGTAGTGCGAGAATGGCGCTCAGCGGCACCAGAAATGCACAGCCGCGCGAGAATGGCGCTCAGCGGCACCAGAAATGCACTCAGCGGTGCGAGAATGGCGCTCAGCGGCACCAGAAATGCACTCAGCGGTGCGAATATGGCGCTCAGCGGCCCCGAAAAATGCACTCAGCGGTGCGAGAATGGCGCTCAGTGGCACCAGAAATGCATTCAGCGGTGCGAGAATGGCGCTCAGCGGCACCAAAAATGCACTCAGCGGTGCGAGAATGGCGCTCAGCGGCACCAGAAATGCACTCAGCGGTGCGAGAATGGCGCTCAGCGGCACCAAAGACGCACCCCACATGCAGCCGCAACTGGAACACTCGGCGGTGCGAGAATGGCGCTCAGCGGCGCCAGACAAAGACAATATGCGGCTACAGTCTGGGCGCCAACCTTGAACAACAACGCAGCAGCAGTGACGGGGGACCCGCGAGCTGGCCTTCGACCTTGAACAACACAGAGCACCCAGCACCAGAGGCTCGAGAGGCAAACCCCCAACCTCCAGTATCGGGCCCCGCCAGCTCCCGCGGAGCCACCAAGTGTGCGAGACGGGGCCACCTGCTCTCTCGGGAGAGCACGACGCGCATAAGGCAAAGCCGCTGGCCCTCTCAGGAGGGCACCAAGCATATGAAACAAGAGTGCTTGTCCATTATGGGCACCTGGGCCCCAGAACGCAAACCAAAGCCCCCAGAGGCTAAGAGGAGAAGAGTGGATGACGATACGCTCCGTCGTCATATTTTCCTGCCTCCCAAATCGCTTCGCGATTTGGAGGCTAAGAAAAACTTCAATGCCACGAAATGTGGCTCTTTTGGGGGTGCTGCATCTGCCACAGGCCACGGCAGCGTCTCCGCAAGGGAGAGCCACCTACCCCACAGAGGCAAAATAAAGTTTGTGGATGTAGTATTTGAGTCAGCGGCTGAAGAGCCGCTGCCGCGGGCACCATTCGAGGCAAACTGCGTCCTCTGCACTGTTCCTTCGTGCAAAGAAAGTGGTTCGAACGCTGCTTGCACGGCGCGGCGTGGTCCGCTCTCCTGCGCGAACAGGTAACTTTCGAATGAACGTTTCATTTGCTTGATCCAGTCCGGTGTTGTGAACGGATCCCTCTATAAGCTTCGCATGGACAGAAACTAGTGCAAAACAAGGCGGGGGCACGCTGCGTTGGTGCGATTAGCGGCGCGGCTAGCCAGCGCAAGCTCCAAAGCAAGGAGGTTGGGCCGATCGAACGCCCGAACCCTTTGCCAAAATCGCCCGCCAGGGATGTAGGCACAAGCACGGCACCTGACAGTAAAGCCCTCACGGAAGGCGGCGCCGCCGCACACCATCGCTCAGCGGTGGGACGCGAGGCACCTGAGCGGCAGGTTTGCACGAAATGGCGCGAAGGCCCCAAGACCAATGGGCGTACTATTCTCGGCCACCTCAGACGAAAGCCAAATCGCTGGCAATCGCTAATCATGCGCGGCGCAGGCGCGCGAATCGCGAAATCGAGAATGCGAGTCTGGACACCTTGGCGCCGGAAATCGGCGCTGAATCGACGAAGCTCGGAAGGCATTCCTGGGCGCGCCAGCGCCAGAAGCAGCGCAGGGGCCTGACCACCGAATGGCAACCTGGCAACCAGCGAATGCTCTGCTGCTGCGCGCTCATCAACGACGCTGCGCCAGCAATGAAAGCACAGAGTGCAGTCTTAGCGAGCACGCGGAAGCAGTAAATTGCGCTCGCAAATCTTCGGGGCACGCTGGCGCCAGAACCCAGGCCTCGTGCTCCAAATGCATTGCTGGCCGCGCAGGTGCAACGGAAGGCGGCCGCGCGGCAAGCCGGCTGTTATCTGGAGCAGCACGCGCCACCTGCGCAAGACAGGGGGTGCAAAGGGGCCAGACGGCACAGCACCAATGGAGCGCTGCACGCGGTTGGCAACCGTGGCCAGGCGCTGCGCTGCGCAAGGCAGGCGGGGTGCAGAATGACGCGCTGCCACAACTGAGCGAGCACAGGATGATAGGCCAAACGCTGCACTCGCGAGAGGGCTGCACTGCATGAGTTGGAATCTGAGCGCGTCAGCGCCAGCAAGGCGAAATTGACACGCCATTGTGAGCCTGGGCGGTGGGCGCTGGGGAACCGACCTCAGAATGCAATTCTGGGTGCAGCGCCTAGGGAGATGAACGTGCAGCCTGCGTCGAAAGCCCCACGCGGCGCGCAGCACCTGAGCGCGACAGGGTTGCCTGGTGCATGGAACGCGGCGTGAACCCAGACTCCCAAGCAGGGCGCGGCCGCACTGGGCGCCATGAGCCTGCTGCGCCGAAACCTCCGCGCGGCTCTGAAGAAGAGCGCGCGGCACCTGAGTTGTTTCGAAAGAAGGTGGGCGCATACCCCCAGACAAGAGAGCGGCCGCTGGCTGCGCGCCAGGAGCCTGCGCCGAGAGCTCCGCGCTGCTCAGACGAAGAAGCCACGCGGCGTTGCCGCAGACACCCAAGGACAGAGCGGCCGCCAACTGCACCGCGAGCGTGCGTCAAAAGCTCCGCCCTCGTCTGATGAAGAGCGCGCGGCAAAGCATGAGAAGCGCGCAGCACCTGAGGGTCACAGAATGCCAGGAAGAAAATCATAACAGCGCCAGCCCATTTCCAGAGATGGCCGGCGCCCCTGCGCCAGCAAGGGGAACGTTGGGAAGCGCTGCCTGGCCGGAGCCGTTTTGGGTATCCCCCCAAAGACTCCCAGCCAGGACAGGGCGCCGGCGCAAGCCACAAAGGGCGGCGAGGGTGGGCAAAGCTCCTGACGAGGAGCAGTAGGCGCAGCCCCTTTCAGCAAACACTCCGGCTCCCAGACGCCGCCGCGAGACGCAGAAGAGCCAGGGACACCTGGGGCCCCAGCCCCCAGGCGCCGCGGGCGAGGCGTGGGGTGCCAGCCCCCAGGCCGCGTGCGACTGAGGGCGACAAGCACGCCCCGGATGCACCAACTTGGAGGGAACACCGGGGCGGCAAGCCGCAGAGCTGCCGCCCCCGCCGCATCAATACTTCCGCCGTTTCGCGCAGAAGCTCTTCCGCCTCACTGCCAAGGAACCGCTTCCCCCGCGAAGCAGGCAGAAGCGCGCGAGCCACGCGCCCGCAGGCAGAGGCGTGTGAGCAAGGCGTGCAAGCAAAGAGGCGTAGAGGTGTAGACAATGGGTACTGCGCCTCATGATTTTCCTGCTGCAGAAATAAATTTATGATTCACGAAAATCATAACAGCGCCAGCCCATTTCCAGAGATGGCCGGCGCCCCTGCGCCAGCAAGGGGAACGTTGGGAAGCGCTGCCTGGCGGGAGCCGTTTTGGGTATCCCCCCAAAGACTCCCATTGCACCAGAAGGCGACGGACCGCGCAGCAGCGCCGAACAGATAATGTCGTGGCATATTTTTGGCCCCTGCGCACACGATGCACAGTTAGGCCTGCTCGCCGTCGCTAGAATCGGAATGATCGACGAGCCACTCTGCGGCCGTCAACGCTCCTCGGCTTTGGGCACTGACATGCCCGAAAGCTGCAACGCCCCTCCAGCCACCGCTGAAGAACAAGGCAGCGGGCCCTCCTTGTCGAAGCGCCTCATCCGCAAAACCACGCCTGAATGCGCGAGTCCCCCAGGCAGGCGCGCTCCGCAAACGCGGCGCCGCAGCCGCCAGCTTCAAAACAGCCAGGGCGTCGGCGTAGCGAATCTGAGCAAAAGGGATTGCTTCGCGCTCTCCTAGGGGGAACAACGAACAGACGCCGCACAGCGCCCGTCCCTGCAATTTGCAAATGCAGCGCCTGGTTGTCTCGCACGGCTCATTGTAACACTTCCTGTGGGCGAAGCGGACCACGCGTGCCCTGCGATCGCCGATGCCGAAACGATAAGACACTGCAGGCCGGCCGAGATTCAACAACTCAGAATATCGCAAGCAAAATTGCCGAGCGATAGCCCAGGATGCTGCCAGGAGAAAATATCCTGCGTCGCGACACCATTTGTGAATTCTCTTTGTTTCTTCTGCGGAGGCTCGAATCTTCTCTTCCCTGAATATGTCCTGCGTGATCTTATCCGCACCACGTGCCAATCTTTGCGTGTCTGCCAGGATGCCCAAAGGAGCATTCAAGAGATGCAACGCACTCCGTATGTGCGACAGATACCTTTGAAGAGTTTGGCCATTGCGGAAGAGACCAACGAACACGTTCAATACCGATTCTGCCGGCGGCCATTCGTCGCCGGAAATGCTTTTGGCCGCCTGGCCCCACAACCTGACAGCTGAAGCATACTGCGGGGCGCTCTTTTTCCATCCCGCGAACTCTATCCACAAAACATGCAGATTGAGGTGATCACTGGTGGATCTCTCGAGCCTCGGTTTCTTTGCTTCTTCGCGTGGGGTGCCAGAAGGCTCGCCCCCTGGGGAGCATTGGCACTGGGAAGCAGCGACCAACGCGGCGGCCAACACGGCACACGCAGGAACACTCTGGGAACGCCTGGCTTCGCCAAGAACAATCAGCGCGGCTCGCTCCTTCGCCTCGCTGTCCGCGCCCATATCTGGCACATTGCAGCGCCAAATATATCACTGGGCGTGTTGCTTGCACTTTGGGCTGCAGAGGGCGCGCCCCCGCTCTCTACGTCATTGCGGCCCCGGCGCGTCTGCGATGCCAATTCGCGATCAGCGCATCGATGGCAATGCGAAAGGAAATTGTGGATGAATCCGAGGCTGTGGCCGCCAAAAGCAGGAACGAGACCGAGAAGATCCTGAGCGCACAGGCCACTCAGATCAGAATGGTGGCAAAAACCATTGCAGGCGAGTGCTTCGCACAACGCCGACACGTCCAGCGCCCTCTGGCCAGCTGCAGCCCGCAAAGCCTGCTCAAACATTGACTCTGACTGGCTTGCAGATGCTGGTTCTTGTGGCGCACTAGAGGAACTGAAATTTCGATTCCGGCTATCAGAAATGAAGTTGAGCATTCTGAGCCATCACACTACGGAGTAGCAGGCCGAGCAGGGCGAGCGTGCCACATGCACTTTTCCGCACACGCAAGCACGCATGTTGTTTTTCTCGGCGGTCGATGCTTTTCTTCAGCTCACATGCCCCAGGGTGCGTCGTCTGGGAAAACCCAATCGATGCACTGAAAACCGTGCGCAGTCAAGTCGGCAATTTCCTGCGCCTTTTCAGATGGCCGACTGGGCGCATCTGCCAAATTCAAATGAGACGGCACATACCAGAGATGCATTAAATACGATTACTGGCTCGCGAGAAGCCACAGATTGCCGATAAGACAGTTCCAATCGGATTTCCGCGAGCAACCCCGCACGAGAGCGCCTAAAGCACTGGTGTTGTCGACAAAGCAGATGATTTCTAAATCGGCGTGGCCGAGCTGCATCACCCAGCGCAGGGCGCACACTGCGGCCATTAGCTCCCAAGTGCCAATCTGATTTTTCCGCCAGTGCGCCCATCTGCGGGCGCTTTCCGGCACATCTGTGGAAGCCCACGCTTTGGCAAAAGGCGCGTGCAACACCCATGCCATTTTGCCAGCCCCCGTGGCGTCAGTGTACAAAATGCACCTGCGCCGCTCACGTGAATGCACAGGCACGCGCCGCGAGGGCGGCGATTGCAAAAACTTATGCCACCATGCGAGAGAGAGCCTGGTTCTGCCTGCGATTCGACTCGTGCTGCCAGTGCTGTGGTAAAAAAGAGCTGCCAAAGGCGCCCTGGCGCCCCTGCCAGAAACAGCGCTTGCGCCCCAACTGAGCCGCGATGCAAGTTTCTGCGCTTGCGCTGGCGACAGGAAACCAGTGAGCAGTGCGTCGCTGATTTGGGAACTCCACAACTCGAGTTTTTCCAAAACGATTTGAAAATGCATCTCCTGGGAGACGTCATCAAAATGGACGTCAACTCCGAGAATCGTCGCGGAAGGCTGTTCCGTGACAGCCTTCGCGGCGTCTAGTTCCCAGCCAAGGAGGTCTGAAATCGCCTGCCTGGCTAGGTTCGCTGTACCATTCGGGCCGGTCAAGCTCTGATCGGCTGTCTCAGTCGATTCATCGGCTACGTCGCCTGCAAACAAGTCATCGACGAGGCGGAGGTACAGCACTAGGAAAATCTGCATCAGTACGCCCTGAATTGCAAGCCCGAATCGCTCCCATCCGGAAACAGACGCCGACGCGCCAAACGGCATCGCAAGAAGCTGGAGACACTGGTCTTTCGCCAGTGTTTCCGGCCAGGCCACCACTGCCAGAGGCAGATGCGAACTGCAAATGGGTAGCGTTTTAAATGCCTGCGCGAAGTCGTCTTTGCGCCAGCGAATGCGGAACGGCACGCGGGGCGGAAGCTTCCAAATTGAAGCCACTAAAGAATCTAAGGTTTCAGGGAGCATCCTTTCGGACACCCCTGTGGCGCCATTAACGCCAGAAGCCGAAAAGTCGCCCGCGCACCTGACCTTCGGAACTCTGCCAGCGCTAGTGTTTTTCCAGCCCTGTGTGACTGGGAAACGCGGTGTCACGATGCAACGATCGATATTCAAGTGCCGAATTCGCGCTTCGCCTTCTCAGATCTCACGATCGCAGGCAGCAGCAAACCCAGCGGCCACTGCTGCATCAACCTTAAAAGGCGCCGACGCTCGGCGCAGCATGGTGCAGTTCTGCTCCCGCGCGCCCGCAAGCAAGGATTCTTTTGTCACAGACAGGGCTGCGCCAACAGTTTGGGCGCGAACCCCACTAGAGGGCAACAGGCCTACTAAAGGGAAGCCGTGCTGCAAATGTTGCACCAATGCCGAATCCGGCCACTCGATGGAGCAGACCCCCCCTAACCAGCGAAAAAAAAAAAACAGCGAAAACACCGACGAAAACGCACTCTGTCATACATGAAGAAGAAAGAAGAATCACACGCCCAGAACGGCAATCTGAGCACGGAAACGCCCAGAACGGCAATCTGAGCACGGAAACGCCCAGAACAGCACTCTGAGCACGGAAACGCCCAAAACGGCAATCTGGTCGCCCCTAAATCGCGAAGCGATTTGGGGGGCAGTGAAATTTTGAGGAGCGCTAGGGCTCCTTGCATCCTGGCCTCTTGGCCTCCTTGCCTCCATGCCTTTGGCTCGCTGGAGCGGGCGCTCCCTGGTGGGAGCAGCGGATCCCCGGGAGGGGTGAGTTCGTTCCACGCGCTTCGCCCGTTTGGGTGGCGGGTGTCTGTTGTGTCGTTGGTCTGTTGGTCGGCGTCGTCTGTTTGTTGTCTGTTTTGTCGGTGGGCCCGGAAGGGCATGTGGGGGTGCCGTCTGCGGCGAGCGCTGCGCCAAGTCAGCGCTTCGTCCAGGCAGCCGCCTGGCGGTGCCCACGGGGCGCCCATGCCAAGGTGCCGCGGCGGTTGGGGCTTGCCGCGAGGCGTGGTTTTCGTTTTGCGGGGAAAGCGCACGCCTTTGTGCGGAAAGCACAATTGGCATCAGGCCTCTGCGCGGAAAGCGCACGCCTGCGGACGCCTTTCTGTGCGGAAAGCACTTTTGGCATCAGGCCTCTGCGCGGAAAGCGCACGCCTGCTCACGCCTTTCAGTGCGGAAAGCACTATTGGCATCAGGCCTCTGCGCGGAAAGCGCGCGCCTTAGCGGGGGAGTGCGCGCAATTGGCGGCGGGCCTCTGCGCGGAAAGCGCACGCCTTTGCGCGGAAAGCACTATTGGCATCTGGCCTCTACGCGGATAGTGCGCGCCCTCGCGCGGGCAAGCGCTGGTGGCGGGGGCTCGCGCGAAAAGCGCAAGCGCGTGCGCGGAAAGCGCCTGTTGCAAGCACGCCTATGAGCGGGTAGCGTGCGCCTTCGTGCGGAAAGCGCGCCGTTGGTGGCGGGCCGCCGCGCCGAAGTGCAGAACGTCCAAGGTTGCGCGCTGCCGCGCCCAAAATCGTAATCAGGCCGCGGAATGCGCAGTGTTTCAAAGCAGCGAGAAGTGCAGCGCAGGCGCGATTGGTATCGCATTTTGTGCGCAGGTGCGCTGAATCGCCGTACTTGCACCTTCTGCGGCGCTTGCGCGCCTGGGATTGCTGGCCTTGCGCAGGATTGCCCAAATTTTGCCCCCTGCCGCCCAATGCGCCCAGTGTCGGCATCTGAGCGCGGAATGCGCAGGGTGGCAAATGCGCGTCGCCGGCAGCTCCTGCGGGTTCATACTTGCGTTTTGGGCGGATTACCAAATTTTGCGCCTCTGGCAGCGCCAGCGCCCTGGAATCGCAATCTGGCGCGAAACGTGCCGAACTGCACAATTTGCATGTCCTGCAACGTCTGCGCGCTCGGACGCGCAATGTGGGTGCGGAGTCGCGTAGGTGGCCAATGTGCGTCTCCTCAGCGCTTGAGCACTGAGGATCGCACAGAGCAGGCGGAACGCATAGAAATGCTCCCTGGTCATCTTCGCTGGCATCAGCACGCCTGGTGTCGCAATCCCGTTGCGGAATGCAGAGAATTGCCCAATTTGCTCTCCTGCACCGCTGGCGCGCCAGGAATTGAAATCTGAGCAGGTTCGCGCTCGTGTGTTTGCGGCTGTTGCGGCGCCCGCGCGCCCAGAATCGCAATCTGGGCGCGGAATGCGTACAGTTGCCGGATGTGCACTTCCTGTGGCGCCTGCGCGCTCAGGATCGCAATCTGGGCGAAGATTGCGCGGCGTTCAAAAATTTGCGTTTCTGGTTGCGCCAGCATTCCAAAATCGCAATTTGCCCAGAACGCAGGGAATTGCGAATCGGCAGCTCGATCGGCGCCGGCGCGCTTGGCATTATAAAGCGCGGTGGTGCAATGTTTGAAAGTGCAACTTGCGTCTCGGACGCCGGTGGCGCGCCCATGTGCGCAATTTATGCGCAAAGCGCAGAATCGCTATTTTGAGAGGATGTCCAGCGGCAGGCTGGATAAATCTAGCGGGGGATGTGCGAAAGCCCTCTCGCCAGGCACATCGCCAAAATTTGGCGCTCTTCATCCGCCATGTCACCACCATCTGCCCGGGTTGCTCTGTGCGTTCAGGATGGAGCTCAGGCCAGAGCGCCAGCCAGTTAGGTAAGGCATTCGTTTCCTTAATCTTCAGGGCTCAGTGTCTCCTCTGCTTTGCTACAGCGCCCCACCGCTTGCAGCATGCGAGCAGGGAACGAGGAAACGATCCGACAGCTAGCCACGGCTGCCACTTTCACGGCCGAGGAGCTGCGCGCTGACTTCGAGGGCTTGCCGTCTTCAGCATTCAACGGCGCCGACGAGAGTGGCCGTCTGCAGTGGATGGAGACTGTGCTGGCGGCCGAGAAGGATCCGCGCAGCAAGCACGACATCCGCTTCTACACGGGCGTCGGCCGCTTCCTGGCGGAGACGGTGTGCAGCGCCCAGCCCGAGGACTTCGCTGATGCGTACGTCCGCGACGTAATCAAGCAAAGCTTCAGGGTTGGTGATACTCCTTTCTCAGCCCAGGGCAACCCCGAGAGTTGGAAGAGCTTCGAGCTGACCCCTGCCATGGTCGTCTGCGCTTTGCGCGTCCAGGAGGCGTGCGCCACGCAGAGCGGCCAGGCAGGGCGGGCGAGCGGGACTGCTGGGACCAACGACTCTGATGATGGTTTCAAGGACGCCGTCCGTGAGTTCGTAAAGGCCCAGGCTGAGCAGGCCAAAACCAACGTGAAGAAGGGCCTCAGTTTTAACCTCGCGGACCGCAAGGTTGAGGTCGGTTTGGCTACTTTCCCGGTGGAGGGACTCCCGATCGAAGAATTACTTGCCAAGTGGAAAGCGTCCGGTAAATCGGCTGCAGACCGCGGTAGGCTGTACGTCGGGAGCTTCGATGGAGACGACTACCAGGTTGCGCACCGCCCGTGCTGGAGCCGTTCGCCCAAGATCGACGCTGTCACTGGCCGCGGTTCTCTGGAGGAGAGGCTCAAAGAAACGCTGGATATGAAGAAAGCCCGCTCCTACGACGACAGGGTGCAGTTCCCTGGTTTCGCCACGTTTTTGGGGCATGTCCTCACATGGGGGCTGAAACTTGTCCTCACGAAAACGTGCGCCCAGACGCACCTCCTCTCCTACGTGTTCCTGCTTACCAGGGTCGCCGAGGAGCATGGTGGCGCGTTCACGGCCTACCACTACGACCTGCTTGTCAGGAAAGCCATGGCGCAGTAACTAGAGCACGAGGAGGGAGACGTCTTGCACTTCCTTTTGAAACTGAACATGGATTTGGTCGGTGAGGCCAAGGCCAAAGCCTCGGCGGGATCAGCCAAAGCTGCTAAGTTTGTTCATTCCAAGGCGAGTGCTTCTGGGTCGTCGCAGACCGCCCCCAAGGGTGGCGGCAAAGGCAACGGCAAGCAGGGCGGCAAGGCCGGTGGCAAAGGTGGCAGCGGGACCAAGAGCCCTGCCCCCAGCACGCCTCCGCGGATGAGGTCCCGGAGCCGCCCGAAGGCGGACCAGAAAAGCAGCTGGGACAAGAGCGGCGGCTGGTATGGCAAGAAATGGGCTGATCGGTGAAGCCAGGCTTCGAGTGCTGGCTCAGAGTCTGGGGCTGGCAGTACCTGTTCTAGGATTTCTGAGGAGAGCGAGGGTCATCAGCAGCAGCTGCTTGGCGGACTTGCCGCTTTGAGCGCTGCTGTGAACGACCTTCTGGCCAACTCAGTTTTGCTTGGGTCCATGAGCCCATGGACTCATCTCGAGTGGTCCCTCTCCCTACCTTCCAGCGAAGAGCCCATTGCAGCGCCAGCAATAATAGTTGAGGCTCTGCGAGGGGCGGAGTCCTGCACGGATTCCGAGCTCGAGGCGCGTCGGACAGAGAGGATTCGGCACTGGACCGAACGCCAACGCGTTTTGGAACCCTCTTGGAGAGAGGAAATTTCCCGGCTGCCAGTTCACTGCCAATGCGTACTTGGGCCTAATATTTTTTTTTTCTCTTAGCGGAAATGGTGCAGGCCATACAGTGGCCTGACGATGAACTCGTCCACGACCTCTCTTTCGGCTTTCCGCTGCTGGGAACAGTTCCTAGAGCTGGCATTTTGCCGGCACTTCCGTACCGCGCGACGCAGCATTCCGAAGAGACGCTGCTCGCGAACGCTCTGCAATACAATGCGGCTACGCTCCAGCGCATTCGTCAGCCAGTGCACGTGGAACGCGAAATTCTTGAAGCTTTCGAATCGAAGTGCGTGCAGGAAGTAGCTGACAAGAAAGCTTGGTGGACCAAGCTGGATTTGCAGTCATCTATCATCTCAGCCCGTTTCCCCGCTTTCGAGGGGTGGAGGGACAGCGGCGGCGGAACGCGGGTTCCAAAAGTCCGCTTGATTGATGACTTCTCCGCTTCTTTTGTCAATGCCGCTACGTCGCTGGGCGAGCCCATGCCAGTGGACACGCTGGACACGCTTGTTCAGATTGCCCGCGCGCTCGCCGGCAACAGTGCAGGCGAATGCGAGCTTTTTTTTAGGAAAGAAGACTTTAAGGGAGCGTTTAAGTCTTTGCCACTGCGTAGTGGCCACTTGGCCTTTGCTGTGGTCTCGTGGCAGAGCGCCGCGGAGCAGGGCAGAGGATTGCAATTGATTTGCTGTCCTTTCGGTTCGTGTGCGTCTGTGTACAGCTGGCACCGGCTTGGATCCTTCTTCCAAGCGCTTCTGGCGCGAGAGTTGTTCGTTGCTTACCCTCGTTTTGTCGACGATTTATTTTCTGTCGACTGTGTGCGCGCTGGTGCGCGTGCCGACGCAGCAGCGCAGGACGCAGGGGCACGCGCCCAGGAGCTTCTCGAGTTGACCGGCTGGGAGCTTGAGCCAGCTAAGCGGGTGAGGTGTGCCAACGAAGCCACCATGCTCGGTGTCGAATGTTCTTCGCGGCCGGGCGAATTGGTTTTCGAGATAGGTTGTGCCAAGCGCGAAAAATGGCTGACCACAGTGCAGGTTGCGCTCCAGCACGATTATTTACGGCCAGCTGAAGCTCGCAGACTGGCTGGCCGGCTGACTTGGGCAGGGAGCGCTGTGTTTGGCAAGGGCGCTCGTGCGTATTTGGCAGCATTGCATTGGCAAGCGCATCGCCGCGCTGGCTCCTTGACCACGCGCGTCCGGACGGCGTTGCGTTGGTGGGATCGCTTTTTACGGGAAGTGCCTCAGAAAAGCATTCCTCTAGCCCCTAAGGTGCTGCAGCGCTGCGTTGTTTATACAGATGCCGCGCGCGACGGCGCAATAGCATTTGCTGTCGTGCACCCGCGTTTTCGATTCTGGAGCGCGGCCTGGGTCCCTCGAGAAGCGTGGGCTTGGGCACATCCCAGGCGCACGCAGATTGTGCTCTGGGAGTTAGTGGCGGCAGTTTGCGCTGTCAGAAGTTTAATCGAGCATGGTCTCGAAGAGTGCGAGATTATTTTGTTTGTCGACTGCAATCCGGCCTTGCAAGCGCTCGTGCGCGGCGCAAGTAGGCAAAGCGATCTCAATGAGGTGATCACGGATTTCTGGTTTCAAATTGCGAAGCGCGCCATTGCGTTGCATGCGTTCCGGGTGCCCAGTAGATTGAATATTGCTGACGGTCCCACGAGACACGAGAGCTGGGACAGTGCCGTAGCTGAATTTCAAGCAAGAGGTTTCAATGAGATTGAGTGGCTTTGGCCATTCGGACTGCCTTGGTCGGGAGAGTGAGCGCTGGAGGAAAATAGCAGGAGGAAATGTGAAGCGGTTCTAGGCCGACCCCCAATGGGCCCACCAATTCACCAGGACCTGGGCAAATGTGCCCAGAAACGCGGATCCCTGGGAAACCGGGCCACCGGATTCTTGGCTCCCGGGGCCCTTGAGAGGACACAAGAAGCGCGAAGGCCACAGGAGAGCTGCCATCGCGGCACTCGGAGATGCAATGTGCCCGAGACTTCCCGAGGCAGCTGCGTTGGATCTCATTTGCGCGTTCCAGGCGTTCCGTAGCCAGCCTGGCTCAAATGCTGAAATTCATTGAGCAGAGCCGGGCGCGGGCAGCAGATGACAGCACTGACTCGCGAGATGTACGCCCTCGTCGGGGGTTTGGTGCCACGGGCAACGCTGATGCGTCAGGTGCTGAGCCTGGACAGGCAGATGTTGGGGGAACGTCAGAAGTGGGGGCGCTTCTACAGCGCGCAGGAGGCATCTTGCAATTGGAGCTCGCATTTTCGCGGATTGCAGAACAGCTAAAGATAGACGGTGGCTGTTTCCCTTCTGATTTCGTTGGCACCTCGGCGCAGGAAGCGCAGGACCTCTGGGAAGCGCTAGCGCCTCAGCCCATTCAATTCGTAGAGCTTTTTCTGGTGCTGTGCAAGCAACATTCCGCTAAGACCCCAGTGCGCTCAGGTGAAGCGGGAGCCGGCGAGAGCGAACAGGAGATTCCGCGAGGGCCAGTGGTCAGTTCGTCTTCATGTTCGGCGGTTGTGCGTCCACCTGTTCGTGGGCACTCCGGCGCAGTATCAGCCAGGGCTGCCTTGAAGCTTTGTGCTGCCGCGCGGGCTGCGGAGCAGGTCCCAGACCCGGACGTTCTCGCAGATTCTATCTTGGCGTTGGCAAAAGCGGACGCGACGATGTCCGCGACACCCCGCTTACCCCCTAGGCAGGAGGCCTTGCGCCGGGATGCTGCGAGCGTGGATGTGTCTACCATGGCAGAGCAAGCAGTATGGTTGGAGTTCTGTGGCTGGAAGGCGAGTGCCCGCGGATACTCTTCGGCTGCGCGGCTGTATGGAAGAGTCGCCGTCCTGTGTGCGGTGGCTGCGTGGCCGCCCACTCACGCCATCATCGACGTATGCGTTGGCCTTTTCAGGAGTGCGGCCACTCTGGCACGCTATCTGTCTCATCTCCGTGCGGTGCTTCTGTGGCTACGGGCTCCCCTTGGGCCCCTGGCGGATACGGCGCGGGTGATCCGGGGAGCAGAGAAGGCCGGTAGATCGCTAAGGAGGCCCCGAATGCGAGCGACAGCTGCGGAAACCAAGGCGTTGGTGAGATGGTGCTCAACGTTCGGCTTCGTCGACGTGGGCGCGTCCTGGGTGGTTGCAAGGCATTTTTGCTTGCGTTATAGTGAAGTATTGCAAATTGGCTCCGCGGCGGCGCCAGTTGTCATCGATGCACCGGGTACTTCAGGGAAAGAGGTGACAATAACGTACATGAGCAGAAAGTGCTATTCTGAGCCGGTGCAGGTAATCAGAAAATGCATTTGTAGCTTGCAAGGTAAGGCCTTGTGCGGAGTCTGCGTCCTGTGCTCCAGGGAAGCCGGCGACAGCGGTCTTTTGTTCCCAGGGGTCAGCAACTCTGAAAGTTTAGCGACATTGAAACTGGCGGCCCAGGCGCGCGGCCTACCCAACGCGTCTGCGTGGGGAACGCATGCCTTCAGGCGCGGCTGGGCCACAGAGTGCTTGCAGGCCAATGGCCCTACGGCGTTGTTTTACTCTGGCGGATGGCGTGGCCTTTCCGCTTTCGCTTGCGCCTCTGCCAGGGCTCGTGGCGGTATCGCTGCGGCGGAGTTCCTCATTGAGCATTCAGAATCATCGGAGGCTGCGGAGTAAAAATGCTCCTGCTTGCAGGGGGTGAGCTCGGTAATCAGTTGCATTTCGCTTCGCGCAGCCGTCCGGGCCACCTGGGTGCATTGGGGTGCTCCGGGGGCTTTCCCAGGATGACCCCCAGCCAGCTGCGCGAAGATTGGCTGCCCATCGTACGTGCGAGAACACAACGGCACAGAGGGCGACGAGAAATTTTAGTCGCCCCTAAATCGCGAAGCGATTTGGGGGGCAGTGAAATTTTGAGGAGCGCTAGGGCTCCTTGCATCCTGGCCTCTTGGCCTCCTTGCCTCCATGCCTTTGGCTCGCTGGAGCGGGCGCTCCCTGGTGGGAGCAGCGGATCCCCGGGAGGGGTGAGTGAGTTCGTTCCACGCGCTCATGATTTGTTTGGTGAAATCGTCTGTTTGTTGTCTGTTTTCCTGGCCCGGAAGGGCATGTGTTGCCGTCTGCGGGGCGGCGCTGCGCCAGCCGGCGCTCCCTGGTGGGGGCCCCCCGGGAGGGTGAGTGACTTCGTTCCACGCGCTTCGCCCGTTAGGGTGGCGGGTGTCTGTTGTGTCGTTGGTCTGTTGGTCGGCGTCGTCTGTTTGTTGTCTGTTTTGTCGGTGGGCCCGGAAGGGCATGTGGGGGTGCCGTCTGCGGCGAGCGCTGCGCCAAGTCAGCGCTTCGTCCAGGCAGCCGCCTGGCGGTGCCCACGGGGCGCCCATGCCAAGGTGCCGTGGCGGTTGGGGCTTGCCGCGGGGCGTGGTTTTCGTTTTCCCGCCCGCCCTCCCTGTGTTCTGCTGGCTGGGGTGCTCCGGGGGCTTTCCCAGGATGGCCCCCAGCCAGCTGCGCGAAGATTGGCTGCCCATCGTACGTGCGAGAACACAACAGCACAGAGGGCGACGAGAAATTTTAAGCACAGAAACGCCCAAAACGGCAATCTAAGCACGGAAACGCCCAGAACGGCAATCTGAGCACGAACGCGCCCACAACGGCAATCTGAGCACGAAAACGCCCAGAACGGCAATCTAAGCACGAAAACGCCCAAAACGGCAATCTGAGCACCGAAACGCCCAGAACGGCAATCTGAGCATGGAAACGCCCAGAACGAATTCTAAGCACGAAAACGCCCAGAACGGCAATCTGAGCACCGAAACGCCCAGAACGGCAATCTGAGCACGGAAACGCCCAGAACGGCAATCTGAGCACCGAAACGCCCAGAACAGCACTCTGAACACGGAAACGCCCAAAACGGCAATCTGAGCACAGAAACGCCCAAAACGGCAACCTGAGCACGGAAACGCCCAGAACGGGAATCTGAGCACGAACGCGCCCGCAACGGCAATCTGAGCACGAAAACGCCCAGAACGGCAATCTGAGCACGAAAACGCCCAAAACGGCAATCTGAGCACCGAAACGCCCAGAACGGCAATCTGAGCATGGAAACGCCCAAAACGAATTCTAAGCACGAAAACGCCCAGAACGGCAATCTGAGCACGGAAACGCCCAGAACGGCAATCTGAGCACGGAAACGCACAGAACGGCAATCTGAGCACAGAAAACGCACAGAACGGCAATCTGAGCACGGAAACGCCCAGAACGGCAATCTGACCACGGAAACGCCCAGAACGGCAATCTGAGCGCCGAAACGCCCAGAACGGCAATCTGAGCACGGAAACGCCCAGAACGGCAATCTGAGCACGGAAACGCCCAGAACGGCAATCTGAGCACGGAAACGCCCACAATGGCAATCTGAACACGAAAACACCCAAAACAGCAATCTGAGCACGGAATCGCCCAGAACAGCATTCTGAGCACGAAAACGCCCAGAACGGCAATCTGAGCACAGAAACGCCCAGAACGGCAATCTGAGCACGAAAACGCCTAAAACGGCAATCTGAGCACCGAAACGCCCAGACAGGCAATCTGAGCACGGAAACGCCCAGAACGGCAATCTGAGCACGAAAACGCCCAGAAGGGCAATCCGGGCACAAAAACGCCTAAAACGGCAATCGGAGCACGGAAACGCCCAAAACGGCAATCTGAGGACGGAAACGCCCAGAACGGCAATGTTTGCACGAAAACGCCCAGAACAGCACTCTGAGCACGAGAACGCCCAGAACGGCAATCTGAGCACAGAAACGCCCAGAACGGCAATCTGAGCACCGAAACCCCCAGAACGGCAATCTGAGCACAGAAACGCCCAGAACGGCAATCTGAGCACGTAAAATTTCTCGTCGCCCTCTGTGCCGTTGTGTTCTCGCACGTACGATGGGCAGCCAATCTTCGCGCAGCTGGCTGGGGGTCATCCTGGGAAAGCCCCCAGAGCACCCCAATGCACCCAGGTGGCCCGGACGGCTGCGCGAAGCGAAATGCAACTGATTACCGAGCTCACCCCCTGCAAGCAGGAGCATTTTTACTCCGCAGCCTCCGATGATTCTGAATGCTCAATGAGGAACTCCGCCGCAGCGATACCGCCACGAGCCCTGGCAGAGGCGTAAGTGAAAGCGGGAAGGCCACGCCATCCGCCAGAGTAAAACAACGCCGTAGGGCCATTGGCCTGCAAGCACTCTGTGGCCCAGCCGCGCCTGAAGGCATGCGTTCCCCACGCAGACGCGTTGGGTAGGCCGCGCGCCTGGGCCGCCAGTTTCAACGTCGCTAAACTTTCAGAGTAGCTGACCCCTGGGAACAAAAGACCGTTGTCGCCGGCTTCCCTGGAGCACAGGACGCAGACTCCGCACAAGGCCTTACCTTGCAAGCTACAAATGCATTTTCTGATTACCTGCACCGGCTCAGAATAGCACTTTCTGCTCATGTACGTTATTGTCACCTCTTTCCCTGAAGTACCCGGTGCATCGATGACAACTGGCGCCGCCGCGGAGCCAATTTGCAATACTTCACTATAACGCAAGCAAAAATGCCTTGCAACCACCCAGGACGCGCCCACGTCGACGAAGCCGAACGTTGAGCACCATCTCACCAACGCCTTGGTTTCCGCAGCTGTCGCTCGCATCCGGGGCCTCCTTAGCGATCTACCGGCCTTCTCTGCTCCCCGGATCACCCGCGCCGTATCCGCCAGGGGCCCAAGGGGGGCCCGTAGCCACAGAAGCACCGCACGAAGATGAGACAGATAGCGCGCCAGAGTGGCCGCACTCCTGAAAAGGCCAACGTATACGTCGATGATGGCGTGAGTGGGCGGCCACGCAGCCACCGCGCACAGGACGGCGACTCTTCCATGCAGCCGCACAGCCGACGAGTATCCGCGGGCACTCGCCTTCCAGCCGCAGAACTCCAACCATACTGCTTGCTCTGCCATGGTAGACGCATCCACGCTCGCAGCATCCCGGCGCAAGGCCTCCTGCCTAGGAGGTAAGCGGGGTGTCGCGAACATCGTCGCATCCGCCTTTGCCAACGCCAAGATAGCATCTGCGAGAACGTTCGGGTCTGGGACCTGCTCCGCAGCCCGCGCGGCAGCACACAGCTTCAAGGCAGCCCTGGCTGATACTGCGCCGGAGTACACACGAACAGGTGGACGCACAACCGCCGGAGCCGAACATGAAGACGAACTGACCACTGGCCCTCGCGGAATCTCCTGTTCGCTCTCGCCGGCTCCCGCTTCACCTGAGCGTACTGGGGTCTTAGCGGAATGTTGCTTGCACAGCACCAGAAAAAGCTCCGCGAATTGAATGGGCTGAGGCGCTAGCGCTTCCCAGAGGTCCCGCGCTTCCGGCGCCGAGGTGCCAGCGAAATCAGAAGGAAAACAGCCACCGTCTATCTTTAGCTGTTCTGCAATTCGCGAAAATGCGAGCTCCAATTGCAAGATGCCTCCTGCGCGCTGTAGAAGCGCTCCCACTTCTGACGTTTCCCCAACATCTGCCTGTCCAGGCTCAGCACCTGACGCATCAGCGTTGCCCGTGGCACGAGACCCCCCGACGAGGGCGCACATCTCGCGAGTCAGTGCTGTCATCTGCTGCCCGCGCCCGGCTCTGCTCAATGAATTTCAGCATTTGAGCCAGGCTGGCTACGGAACACCTGGAACGCGCAAATGAAATCCAACGCAGCTGCCTCGGGAAGTCTCGGGCACATTGCATCTCCGAGGGCCGCGATGGCAGCTCTCCTGTGGCCTTCGCGCTTCTTGTGTCCTCTCAAGGGCCCCGGGAGCCAAGAATCCGGTGGCCCGGGCACGGTTTCCCAGGGATCCGTGTTTCTGGGCACATTTGCCCAGGTCCTGGTGAATTGGTGGGCCCATTGGGGGTCGGCCTAGAACCGCTTCACATTTCCTTCTGCTATTTTCCTCCAGCGCTCACTCTCCCGACCAAGGCAGTCCGAATGGCCAAAGCCACTCAATCTCATTGAAACCTCTTGCTTGAAATTCAGCTACGGCACTGTCCCAGCTCTCGTGTCTCGTGGGACCGTCAGCAATATTCAATCTACTGGGCACCCGGAACGCATGCAACGCAATGGCGCGCTTCGCAATTTGAAACCAGAAATCCGTGATCACCTCATTGAGATCGCTTTGCCTACTTGCGCCGCGCACGAGCGCTTGCAGGGCCGGATTGCAATCGACAAACAAAATAATCTCGCACTCTTCGAGACCATGCTCGATTAAACTTCTGACAGCGCAAACTGCCGCCACTAACTCCCAGAGCACAATCTGCGTGCGCCTGGGATGTGCCCAAGCCCACGCTTCTCGAGGGACCCAGGCCGCGCTCCAGAATCGAAAACGCGGGTGCACGACAGCAAATGCTATTGCGCCGTCGCGCGCGGCATCTGTATAAACAACGCAGCGCTGCAGCACCTTAGGGGCTAGAGGAATGCTTTTCTGAGGCACTTCCCGTAAAAAGCGATCCCACCAACGCAACGCCGTCCGGACGCGCGTGGTCAAGGAGCCAGTGCGGCGATGCGCTTGCCAATGCAATGCTGCCAAATACGCACGAGCGCCCTTGCCAAACACAGCGCTCCCTGCCCAAGTCAGCCGGCCAGCCAGTCTGCGAGCTTCAGCTGGCCGTAAATAATCGTGCTGGAGCGCAACCTGCACTGTGGTCAGCCATTTTTCACGCTTGGCACAACCTATCTCGAAAACCAATTCGCCCGGGCGCGAAGAACATTCGACACCGAGCATGGTGGCTTCGTTGGCACACCTCACCCGCTTAGCTGGCTCAAGCTCCCAGCCGGTCAATTCGAGAAGCTCCTGGGCGCGTGCCCCTGCGTCCTGCGCTGCTGCGTCGGCACGCGCGCCAGCGCGCACACAATCGACAGAAAATAAATCGTCGACAAAACGAGGGTAAGCGACCAACAACTCTCGCGCCAGAAGCGCTTGGAAGAGGGATCCAAGCCGGTGCCAGCTGCACACAGACGCGCACGAACCGAAAGGACAGCAAATCAATTGCAATCCTCTGCCCTGCTCCGCGGCGCTCTGCCACGAGACCACAGCAAAGGCCAAGTGGCCACTACGCAGTGGCAAAGACTTAAACGCTCCCTTAAAGTCTTCTTTCCTAAAAAGGAGCTCGCATTCGCCTGCACTGTTGCCGGCGAGCGCGCGGGCAATCTGAACAAGCGTGTCCAGCGTGTCCACTGGCATGGGCTCGCCCAGCGACGTAGCGGCATTGACAAAAGAAGCGGAGAAGTCATCAATCAAGCGGACTTTTGGAACTCGCGTTCCGCCGTCGCTGTCCCTCCACCCCTCGAAAGCGGGGAAACGGGCTGAGATGATAGATGACTGCAAATCCAGCTTGGTCCACCAAGCTTTCTTGTCAGCTACTTCCTGCGCGCACTTCGATTCGAAAGCTTCGCGAATTTCGCGTTCCACGTGCACTGGCTGACGAATGCGCTGGAGCGTAGCCGCATTGTGTTGCAGAGCGTTCGCGAGCAGCGTCTCTTCGGAATGCTGCGTCGCGCGGTACGGAAGTGCTGGCAAAATGCCAGCTCTAGGAACTGTTCCCAGCAGCGGAAAGCCGAAAGACAGGTCGTGGACGAGTTCATCGTCAGGCCACTGTATGGCCTGCAACATTTCCGCTAAGAGAAAAAGATTTTTATTAGGCCCAAGTACGTGTTGGCAGTGAACTGGCAGCCGGGAAAATTCCTCTCTCCAAGAGGGTTCCAAAACGCGTTTGCGTTCGGTCCAGTGCCGAATCCTCTCTGCCCGACGCGCCTCGAGCTCGGAATCCGTGCAGGACTCCGCTCCTCGCAGAGCCTCAACTATTATTGCTGGCGCTGCAATGGGCTCTTCGCTGGAAGGTAGGGAGAGGGACCACTCGAGATGAGTCCATGGGCTCATGGACCCAAGCAAAACTGAGTTGGCCAGAAGGTCGTTCACAGCAGCGCTCAAAGCGGCAAATCCGCCAAGCAGCTGCTGCTGATGACCCTCGCTCTCCTCAGAAATCCTAGAACAGGTACTGCCAGCCCCAGACTCTGAGCCAGCACTCGAAGCCTGGCTTCACCGATCAGCCCATTTCTTGCCATGCCAGCCGCCGCTCTTGTCCCAGCTGCTTTTCTGGTCCGCTTTCGGGCGGCTCCGGGACCTCATCCGCGGAGGCGTGCTGGGGGCAGGGCTCTTGGTCCCGCCGCCACCTTTGCCGCCGGCCTTGCCGCCCTGCTTACCATTGCCTTTGCCGCCACCCTTGGGGGCGGTCTGCGACGACCCGGAAGCACTCGCCTTGGAATGAACAAACTTAGCAGCTTTGGCTGATCCCGCCGAGGCTTTGGCCTTGGCCTCACCGACCAAATCCATGTTCAGTTTCAAAAGGAAGTGCAAGACGTCTCCCTCCTCGTGCTCTAGTTTCTGCGCCATGGCTTTCCTGACAAGCAGGTCGTAGTGGTAGGCCGTGAACGCGCCACCATGCTCCTCGGCGACCCTGGTAAGCAGGAACACGTAGGAGAGGAGGTGCGTCTGGGTGCACGTTTTCGTGAGGACAAGTTTCAGCCCCCATGTGAGGACATGCCCCAAAAACGTGGCGAAACCAGGGAACTGCGCCCTGTCGTCGTAGGAGCGGGCTTTCTTCATATCCAGCGTTTCTTTGAGCCTCTCCTCCAGAGAACCGTGGCCAGTGACATCTTCGATCTTGGGCGAACGGCTCCAGCACGGGCGGTGCGCGACCTGGTAGTCGTCTCCGTCGAAGCTCCCGACGTGCAGCCTACCGCGGTCTGCAGCCGATTTACCGGACGCTTCCCACTTGGCAAGTAATTCTTCGCTCGGGAGTCCCTCCACCGGGAAAGTAGCCAAACCGACCTCAACCTTGCGGTCCGCGAGGTTAAAACTGAGGCCCTTCTTCACGTTGGTTTTGGCCTGCTCAGCCTGGGCCTTTACGAACTCACGGACGGCGTCCTTGAAACCATCATCAGAGTCGTTGGTCCCAGCAGTCCCGCTCGTCCGCCCTGCCTGGCCGCTCTGCGTGGCGCGCGCCTCCTGGACGCGCAAAGCGCAGACGACCATGGCAGGGGTCAGCTTGAAGCTCTTCCAACTCTCGGGGTTGCCCTGGGCTGAGAAAGGAGTATCACCAACCCTGAAGCTTTGCTTGATTACGTCGCGGACGTACGCATCAGCGAAGTCCTCGGGCTGGGTGCTGCACACCGTCTCCGCCAGAAAGCGGCCGACGCCCGTGTAGAAGCGGATGTCGTGCTTGCTGCGCGGATCCTTCTCGGCCGCCAGCGCAGTCTCCATCCACTGCAGACGGCCACTCTCGTCGGCGCCGTTGAATGCTGAAGACGGCAAGCCCTCGAAGTCAGCGCGCAGCTCCTCGGCCGTGAAAGTGGCAGCCATGGCTAGCTGTCGGATCGTTTCCTCGTTGCCTGTTTGTATGCTGCTAGCGGTGGGGCGCTGTAGCAAAGCAGAGGAGACACTGAGCCCAGAAGGTTAAGGAAACGAATACCTTACCAAACTGGCTGCGCTCTGGCCTGAGCTCCATCCTGAACGCACAGAGCAACCCGGGCAGATGGTGGTGACATGGCGGATGAAGAGCGCCAAAGTTTGGCGATGTGCCTGGCGAGAGGGCTTTCGCACATCCCCCGCTAGATTAATCCAGCCTGCCGCTGGACATCCTCTCAGAATAGCGATTCTGCGCTTTGCGCATAAATTGCGCACATGGGCGGCGCGCCACCTGCGTCAGAGACGCAAGTTGCACTGTCGCACATTGCACCACCGCGTTTTACAATGCCAAGCGCGCCGGCGCCGATCGAGCTGCCGATTCGCAATTCCCTGCGTTCTGGGCAGATTGCGATTTTTGGAATCGCTGCCGCAACCAGAAACGCAAATTTCTGAACGCCGCGCAATTTTCGCCCAGATTGCGCTCCTGAGCGCGCAGGCGCCGCAGGATGTGCACATCCGGCAACTGTTCGCATTCCGCGCCCAGATTGCGATTCTGGGCGCGCGGGCGCCGCAACATCCGCAAACACACGAGCGCGAACCTGCTCAGATTTCAATCCCTGGCGCGCCAGCCGTGCAGGAGAGCAAATTGGGCAATTCTCTGCATTCCGCAACGGGATTGCGACACCAGGCGTGCCGATGCCAGCGAAGATGACCAGGAGCATTCCTATGCGTTCCGCCTGCTCTGTGCGATCCTCAGTGCCCTAGCGCTGAGGAGACGCACATTGGCCACCTACGCGACTCCGCTCCCGCATTGCGCGTCCGAGCGCGCAGGCGTTGCAGGACATGCAAATTGTGCAGTTCGGCACGTTTCGCGCCAGATTGCGATTCCAGGGCGCTGGCGCTGCCAGAAGCGCAAAATTTGGTAATCCGCGCGTTCCGCGCCAAAAACGCAAGTATGAACCCGCAGGCGCTGCCGGCGACGCGCATTTGCCACCCTGCGCATTCCGCGCTCAGGTGCCGACACTGGGCGTGCTGGGCGGCAGGGGGCAAAATTTGGGGAATCCTGCGCAAGGCCAGCAATCCCAGGCGCGCAAGCGCCGCAGGAGGTGCAAGTACGGCGATTCAGCGCACCTGCGCACAGAATGCGATACCAATCGCGCCTGCGCTGCACGTCACGCTGCTTTGAAACACTGCGCATTCCGCGGCTTGATTACGATTTTGGGCGCGGCAGCGCCGCCAGACACGCGGATTGGGCAACCTTGGACGTTCTGCACTTCGGCGCGGCGGCCCGCCACCAACGGCGCGCTTCCCGCACGAAGGCGTACGCTACCCGCTCATAGGCGTGCTTGCAACAGGCGCTTACCGCGCACGCGCATGCGCCTTTCGCGCTGAGCCCCCGCCACCAGCGCTTTCCCGCGCGAGGGCGCGCACTTACCGCGTAGAAGCCTGATGCCAATAGTGCTTTCCGCACAAAGGCGTGCGCTTTCCGCGCAGAGGCCCGCCGCCAATTGCGCGCACTCCCGCGCCAAGGCGTGCGCTTTCCGCGCAGAGGTCTGATGCCAATAGTGCTTTCCGCACAGAAAGGCGTGAGCAGGTGTGCGCTTTCCGCGCAGAGGCCTGATGCCAAAAGTGCTTTCCGCACAGAAAGGCGTCCGCAGGCGTGCGCTTTCCGCGCAGAGGCCTGATGCCGATAGTGCTTTCCGCACAAAGGCGTGCGCTTTCCGCGCAAAACTAAAATTTCTCGTCGCCCTCTGTGCCGTTGTGTTCTCGCACGTACGATGGGCAGCCAATCTTCGCGCAGCTGGCTGGGGGTCATCCTGGGAAAGCCCCCAGAGCGCCCCAACACAGGGAGGGCGGGCGGGAAAACGAAAACCACGCCCCGCGGCAAGCCCCAACCGCCACGGCACCTTGGCAGGGGCGCCCCGTTGGCACCGCCAGGCGTCTGCCTGGACGAAGCGCTGACTTGGCGCAGCGCTCGCCACAGACGGCACCCCCACATGCCCTTCCGGGCCCACCGACAAAACAGACAACAAACAGACGACGCCGACCAACAGACCAACGACACAACAGACACCCGCCACCCAAACGGGCGAAGCGCGTGGAACGAACTCACTCACCCCTCCCGGGGATCCGCTGCTCCCACCAGGGAGCGCCCGCTCCAGCGAGCCAAAGGCATGGAGGCAAGGAGGCCAAGAGGCCAGGATGCAAGGAGCCCTAGCGCTCCTCAAAATTTCACTGCCCCCCAAATCGCTTCGCGATTTAGGGGCGACTAAAATTTCTCGTCGCCCTCTGTGCCGTTGTGTTCTCGCACGTACGATGGGCAGCCAATCTTCGCGCAGCTGGCTGGGGGTCATCCTGGGAAAGCCCCCAGAGCACCCCAATGCACCCAGGTGGCCCGGACGGCTGCGCGAAGCGAAATGCAACTGATTACCGAGCTCACCCCCTGCAAGCAGGAGCATTTTTACTCCGCAGCCTCCGATGATTCTGAATGCTCAATGAGGAACTCCGCCGCAGCGATACCGCCACGAGCCCTGGCAGAGGCGTAAGCGAAAGCGGAAAGGCCACGCCATCCGCCAGAGTAAAACAACGCCGTAGGGCCATTGGCCTGCAAGCACTCTGTGGCCCAGCCGCGCCTGAAGGCATGCGTTCCCCACGCAGACGCGTTGGGTAGGCCGCGCGCCTGGGCCGCCAGTTTCAACGTCGCTAAACTTTCAGAGTAGCTGACCCCTGGGAACAAAAGACCGTTGTCGCCGGCTTCCCTGGAGCACAGGACGCAGACTCCGCACAAGGCCTTACCTTGCAAGCTACAAATGCATTTTCTGATTACCTGCACCGGCTCAGAATAGCACTTTCTGCTCATGTACGTTATTGTCACCTCTTTCCCTGAAGTACCCGGTGCATCGATGACAACTGGCGCCGCCGCGGAGCCAATTTGCAATACTTCACTATAACGCAAGCAAAAATGCCTTGCAACCACCCAGGACGCGCCCACGTCGACGAAGCCGAACGTTGAGCACCATCTCACCAACGCCTTGGTTTCCGCAGCTGTCGCTCGCATCCGGGGCCTCCTTAGCGATCTACCGGCCTTCTCTGCTCCCCGGATCACCCGCGCCGTATCCGCCAGGGGCCCAAGGGGAGCCCGTAGCCACAGAAGCACCGCACGAAGATGAGACAGATAGCGCGCCAGAGTGGCCGCACTCCTGAAAAGGCCAACGTATACGTCGATGATGGCGTGAGTGGGCGGCCACGCAGCCACCGCACACAGGACGGCGACTCTTCCATACAGCCGCACAGCCGAAGAGTATCCGCGGGCACTCGCCTTCCAGCCACAGAACTCCAACCATACTGCTTGCTCTGCCATGGTAGACACATCCACGCTCGCAGCATCCCGGCGCAAGGCCTCCTGCCTAGGAGGTAAGCGGGGTGTCGCGAACATCGTCGCATCCGCCTTTGCCAACGCCAAGATAGCATCTGCGAGAACGTCCGGGTCTGGGACCTGCTCCGCAGCCCGCGCGGCAGCACACAGCTTCAAGGCAGCCCTGGCTGATACTGCGCCGGAGTACCCACGAACAGGTGGACGCACAACCGCCGGAGCCGAACATGAAGACGAACTGACCACTGGCCCTCGCGGAATCTCCTGTTCGCTCTCGCCGGCTCCCGCTTCGCCTGAGCGTACTGGGGTCTTAGCGGAATGTTGCTTGCACAGCACCAGAACAAGCTCCACGAATTGAATGGGCTGAGGCGCTAGCGCTTCCCAGAGGTCCTGCGCTTCCGGCGCCGAGGTGCCAACGAAATCAGAAGGAAAACAGCCACCGTCTATCTTTAGCTGTTCTGCAATTCGCGAAAATGCGAGCTCCAATTGCAAGATGCCTCCTGCGCGCTGTAGAAGCGCTCCCACTTCTGACGTTTCCCCAACATCTGCCTGTCCAGGCTCAGCACCTGACGCATCAGCGTTGCCCGTGGCACGAGACCCCCGACGAGGGCGCACATCTCGCGAGTCAGTGCTGTCATCTGCTGCCCGCGCCCGGCTCTGCTCAATGAATTTCAGCATTTGAGCCAGGCTGGCTACGGAACACCTGGAACGCGCAAATGAAATCCAACGCAGCTGCCTCGGGAAGTCTCGGGCACATTGCATCTCCGAGGGCCGCGATGGCAGCTCTCCTGTGGCCTTCGCGCTTCTTGTGTCCTCTCAAGGGCCCCGGGAGCCAAGAATCCGGTGGCCCGGGCACGGTTTCCCAGGGATCCGTGTTTCTGGGCACATTTGCCCAGGTCCTGGTGAATTGGTGGGCCCATTGGGGGTCGGCCTAGAACCGCTTCACATTTCCTTCTGCTATTTTCCTCCAGCGCTCACTCTCCCGACCAAGGCAGTCCGAATGGCCAAAGCCACTCAATCTCATTGAAACCTCTTGCTTGAAATTCAGCTACGGCACTGTCCCAGCTCTCGTGTCTCGTGGGACCGTCAGCAATATTCAATCTACTGGGCACCCGGAACGCATGCAACGCAATGGCGCGCTTCGCAATTTGAAACCAGAAATCCGTGATCACCTCATTGAGATCGCTTTGCCTACTTGCGCCGCGCACGAGCGCTTGCAGGGCCGGATTGCAATCGACAAACAAAATAATCTCGCACTCTTCGAGACCATGCTCGATTAAACTTCTGACAGCGCAAACTGCCGCCACTAACTCCCAGAGCACAATCTGCGTGCGCCTGGCATGTGCCCAAGCCCACGCTTCTCGAGGGGCCCAGGCCGCGCTCCAGAATCGAAAACGCGGGTGCACGACAGCAAATGCTATTGCGCCGTCGCGCGCGGCATCTGTATAAACAACGCAGCGCTGCAGCACCTTAGGGGCTAGAGGAATGGTTTTCTGAGGCACTTCCCGTAAAAAGCGATCCCACCAACGCAACGCCGTCCGGACGCGCGTGGTCAAGGGGCCAGTGCGGCGATGCGCTTGCCAATGCAATGCTGCCAAATACGCGCGAGCGCCCTTGCCAAACACAGCGCTCCCTGCCCAAGTCAGCCGGCCAGCCAGTCTGCGAGCTTCAGCTGGCCGTAAATAATCGTGCTGGAGCGCAACCTGCACTGTGGTCAGCCATTTTTCACGCTTGGCACAACCTATCTCGAAAACCAATTCGCCCGGGCGCGAAGAACATTCGACGCCGAGCATGGTGGCTTCGTTGGCACACCTCACCCGCTTAGCTGGCTCAAGCTCCCAGCCGGTCAATTCGAGAAGCTCCTGGGCGCGTGCCCCTGCGTCCTGCGCTGCTGCGTCGGCACGCGCGCCAGCGCGCGCACAATCGACAGAAAATAAATCGTCGACAAAACGAGGGTAAGCGACCAACAACTCTCGCGCCAGAAGCGCTTGGAAGAAGGATCCAAGCCGGTGCCAGCTGTGCACAGACGCGCGCGAACCGAAAGGACAGCAAATCAATTGCAATCCTCTGCCCTGCTCCGCGGCGCTCTGCCACGAGACCACAGCAAAGGCCAAGTGGCCACTACGCAGTGGCAAAACGAAAACCACGCCCCGCGGCAAGCCCCAACCGCCGCGGCACCTTGGCAGGGGCGCCCCGTTGGCACCGCCAGGCGTCTGCCTGGACGAAGCGCTGACTTGGCGCAGCGCTCGCCGCAGACGGCGCCCCCACATGCCCTACCGGGCCCACCGACAAAACAGACAACAAACAGACGACGCCGACCAACAGACCAACGACACAACAGACACCCGCCACCCAAACGGGCGAAGCGCGTGGAACGAACTCACTCACCCCTCCCGGGGATCCGCTGCTCCCACCAGGGAGCGCCCGCTCCAGCGAGCCAAAGGCATGGGGGCAAAGAGGCCAAGAGGCCAGGATGCAAGGAGCCCTAGCGCTCCTCAAAATTTCACTGCCCCCCAAATCGCTTCGCGATTTAGGGGCGACGAAAACCGCGCCCCGCGGCAAGCCCCAACCGCCGCGGCACCTTGGCAGGGGCGCCCCGTTGGCACCGCCAGGCGTCTGCCTGGACGAAGCGCTGACTTGGCGCAGCGCTCGCCACAGACGGCACCCCCGCATGCCCTACCGGGCCCGCCGACAAAACAAACAACAAACAGACGACGCCGACCAACAGACCAACGACACAACAGACACCCGCCACCCAAACGGGCGAAGCGCGTGGAACGAACTCACTCACCCCTCCCGGGGATCCGCTGCTCCCACCAGGGAGCGCCCGCTCCAGCGAGCCAAAGGCATGGGGGCAAAGAGGCCAAGAGGCCAGGATGCAAGGAGCCCTAGCGCTCCTCAAAATTTCACTGCCCCCCAAATCGCTTCGCGATTTAGGGGCGACGAAACGCCCAGAACGGCAATCTGAGCACGAAACGCCCAGAACGGCAATCTTTGCGCGAAAACGCCCAAAACGGCAATCTAAGCACGGAAACGCCCAGAACGGCAATCTGAGCACGGAAACGCCCAGAACGGCAATCTGAGCACCGAAACGCCCAGAACGGCAATCTGAGCACAGAAACGCCCAGAACGGCAATCTGAGCACGGAAACGCCCAGAACGGCAAAGTCTGCACGAAAACGCCCAAAACGGGAATCTGAGCACGGAAACGCCCAGAACGGCAATCTGAGCACGAAAACGCCCAGAACGGCAATCTGAGCACCGAAACGCCCAGAACGGCAATCTGAGCATGGAAACGCACAGAACGGCAATCTGAGCACGAAAGCGCCCAGGATGGCAATCTAAGCACGAAAACCCCAGAACGGCAATATGAGCACGGAAACGCCCAGAACGGCACTCTGAGCAGATAACGCCCCAAATTGCAAACAAAACACGAAATCGCTCAGAACAGCAAACGAGCACGGAAACGCCCAGAACGGCAATCTGAGCACAAAAACGCCCTGGACCGCAATCTCAGTTGAACATGTCGCAATCTGCTGGTGTCTTCCCCCTGCTCCTCACTGGATCCATCCCAACTACTCCCGCCTCCTCTCTGATCCGCTCCTGGATAAGACAAGCGAGGATACTATTTTGCAGCACTTCCTCAGGCAAGGCAGTTCAAGAAATCGAGGAATCGACGCAATCCAGTCAGCTAGATTTGTTTTTTTTGCCCTAATCGTCAGATGATCGCTGCGAGCCAAATGCTCGATGCACGACCGAAACTCTGCACGTGCCGCAGACATCGTTCCGGAGAAAAAGAAACGGTCCAACGCATACCTCAAAGTACAAATTGGACTGCCACTCTCCCTGACTTGACTTTTCAAATTCGCGAGTACTCCAGAAGCGCGCTGCTGCATTAGAGCATCGGCAGCCTTTATAATAGGTTTTGCAGGCGATTGCGGAGGCCATTTGGTATGTCGTGCATCGCTGGCAGTTCTGGGAGTAGCTGGTGCAGGAATTGCAAGGGGAAATAAGGGATCGTAATGATAACCACTCACTCCCTCTCCTGACCTATTGAAAACATGTAACACTATATCATTATCGCCATCTCTCAAGCGACGTGGTTCTCCAGGGATTTGCTCTGTATCGAAGCGCGAATGCACCACAAGCAGGACACCGCGATGTTTTGCATCTGAGGCAACATGCTGTTCGAAATGCTGCAAGAGATATTCAAACAATTCCGGACCATGTTTAAAATGCTCCAGGAAACCATGAGGGTCATTGATTTCTGATTGTAATGCTGCACGTGCTCCAGCGCAAGCGTCCCTACGCAAATTATTTGTATGTTTTGTGTCTAATTTGATAATCTTTGCTACCACCATTGTCTGAAGCAGACTATCGATCAAGCAATTATTTGCTCCGTGGGGAGATCCGTCGCCAACCTGGAATCGTTTTTTCAATTCGGACTCAACCTCACGATCTGTCTTCAATTTCAAGTCCAGGTTGTCTGTTAGGATTCTGAAGAAATTGATGATGTAGCCTTCGAGAATCTCGGGGTGCTTATCTGGGTCCTGTTCGTTCGCAGCTGCGCTCAAAAGTCTGACCCACCCCCGCCATTCCACATACTGCCAGGGTTGCGGAGGTAAGGCATTCCAATGGAAGACGAGAGCGATTTCTCCTTCGATCCCACCGACCAGCAAAGGACCAAGAGTATCTTTGAGTGAATCCCTCAATGCTCCAAAACTTTCCCCTTGAAATGTACTGGGGTCCTCTGGGGCTGCCCTGGGGATTCTCAGTTCATATTTGGAAGTTGTCTTTTTCTTTGCACGTGCTTTTGCCTCTGCTGCCTCATTTGCTGCTTCCTGCGTTAAACGGGCGCCCACTGCGGCAGTTCTAGTTGGAGGTGCTCCTTTACGCCCGCCAGATGCTATAGCCAGATCTCTGTCCCGAACAATTTCCTGAAATATACATTCGCGCACGCCGTATATATGACTGCACACGCTCTCCGCACAATAAAGCTCGCACGTGCAAGTAAATTCACCATCGGTGGCCTTAACACGAACGATATCACGGTAATGCTCGCTTAACTTCTCCCAAATCAATTCGTCTCTGCTGTTCTGGTGCTTTAAAATGCCGTATTTTCTCCAAAGAGCTTCCAAATCAGCAAAGTTTGCCGCCTGCTGCAGATTCCATACGTGACCACGCATTTCTTTGTCCATAGGGATCTGGTTTTCCTTATTCATGTAGAAATATCTGCTTCCCTTGCGTGCTTTTGTTTTCGGCGCTTCCCATTCCAAAATATTCCGCCCCCCGCTTTGAGTAAATGCCACTGCTACTTGCCGCACTGAAGGCATGTGAATTACTTTCTTTGCAAACTTGATTGTGCGTCCAGCGCCGTCGAGTAAAGCGTCATCCAAAGGAATAGGTGTGTGGTGCAAGCGCTGGCCCGGTCCTGCTATGGAAAAGGTTTCCCCTGGAGTCGTACACCATCGACGGCATTTTTGTTCAAATTTATCAAAAAATGGAACAGGATCTATATGGTGGCCTTGTTGCGCAAACTGCCGCCGCACCATGGCCATGAAAGATTCGACCATGTTTTGGCTGCTTGGATAACCTGGCTCGACAGAAGAAAGCGGGCCACACCACCAAGACGCTCTGAGGAGAACTGTGCCGCCAGGAAGTTCCAATGGACGCAAATATTCGTCGCGAAAGTACTTAGCGAATCCTTTTGCATTCAATTCCTCTTCCCAATATTTCAGTGTTTGAGTCCAGTATAAATGGAAAGCTGCATTATTAAAGATATACGCGGTCAGAAAACAAGCCGCGATTACGCTTTCAATCGCTCTAGGGAAACGTGAATTTGGTTCTCCTCTCTTTTGGTGGTCCAGCAGCGCCCGCTCCAAGTGCTCCAGATCGTTGACGTGCTGCGTATTCGGTAGCATATCTTTGATAGCCTTGCGACTGCTCTTGGCGAAATCCGAATGGAATTGAGCGAATAGCGGAGTGTGGATTTCTTTGCCCTGCTGCCGAAATTCCACAATAAGAGCTTTACTTGCTACGTCGAGCATGGTGCTGTAGTCTGTAGCCTCCTCTTCCATTGATAAAATGAAGATCAGAAGCACGAAGTGCTTGCGGTAACGGCGGGCGTCTGGCGTATAACGATAAATTAGAACACCCAGCGCGCCCAATTTGTATCCCTGCCACACAATCTTCGACGCAAAGTCTGACATCGCAATATACCCAGTGGCAGTACTGATTTCTTTGACAGCGTAGTTGACAAAATGCCACATTGTGAATGGTATGTTTACGTACTGTGGTGAAATGCTTGGGCAATTCCCATCGGCAGTTTTGAATACAATCAAACTCAATCTGTTTGCTGGTGGCGTGGGTTCCGAATCGATTAAGAAAAAACGCTCTGCGCACCAAGCCTGCAATCCTTCCACTTTGAACGATTTTTTGCTTCCATCTCGGTTCCGGCGTTTGTGCACAGCTCTTTGAACGGCGTCTCCTGGCGCAGCACTAGACATGCGATCGTGAACCGCCTCAGGCGTGATTCGCGGTCCGTGTTGTGCCATAATCTTATCAATCTCATGCAGCTGCTCTTTCGTGATGGATGGTACGTCGTCTCTCGGATTCTGTGGAGTGCGCGCTGGTCGGTGTCCCCCAGCATGCTCTACAGCATTCTTTAAAACGTGGTAAGTATCATCACCAATTTGTATAAGATGGCACTTCACTTTGCATTTTGCTTCCGCTGGACATTTCCCACAAACTGCATAGAACTTGTCATTGCATGGTCCATCAATGCGTTTGAAACTCGTGTCATTGTTTTTGGCCCACCTTTTCCAAGCGTTCCTTTGTAATCCTTCTGTAGCTGTGATTCGGCTATCTGGAATGACCTCAAATCTTTTTTCTGGTCTGACCTGCGGTGCCCGTGCTTCTGTTTCGGCTTGGGGGCTCGGGGGAGAAGCAGCAAGATCGGGGGCTGGAGCCTGTTCGGGCGGATCTTGTTGCGGCGATGGGCTTCTCAAGACCCTCCTTTTTTTGGTTTTCCGTGGTTGTGGCTTCTCTTCCTCTTCGTCCTCTTCAGGGGATGCTGGCGGAGCAGGTGCAGGTGCATGTGGTGGTGGATTTGCTTGTAAAGCGTCGTCCCTCTGCCTCTTGTTGTAGCCGTATTGGGTTCGGAATTTGTGTTTAGTGGCGTGGTCACGTGAAACCGCCCGCCCACAGGCATCCTTTGGCGCACTGCCTCGGACGCGGGCCTCCTCGGCAACTTCCAAGCGAATCCGATTGAATGTATCCCTCGAGCAGTTGTGCGAAATGAGCCATTGTTGTAGAAATCCTTCGTCTCGCTCACTTCTGTCGGGCTGTCTGGTAGCGTTTAGCCAAGACAGCATCTTGCCACACGTGCGCAATACAGTAACAATCAGCACGAGCGCAAAACAAAAAAACATGAGCTGATCCAGGAAGGCTACGGAAAAACAACACTTTGCTGCACGCGTGCGCCATCGAATGGCATAGCACAAAGAAGAGCAAAAACAACGGCACCGCACAGCACCACACAGGCACGGCACAGGCACGGCACAGCACCGCACTCCAAAACACCGCACTCCAAAACACCGCACAACACCGCACAACACCGCACAGCACCGCACAACACCGCACAGCACCGCACAGCACCGCACAGCACCGCACCGCACCGCACAGCACCGCACAGCACTCCAAAGCACCGCGCAACACCGCACAACACCGCACAGCACCGCACAACACCGCACAACACTGCACAACATTGCTTTCGTTTGGGTTTTCGTTGGTTTTGGTGGTTTTCGTTTTTTTTTTTTTTTTTTTTTTTTTTTTGTTTGTTTTCGTTGGTTAGGGGGGGTCCCCTCGATGGAGTGAAGCATCTTGCCTAGGAGGAGAAGATTTTTCCGGGGCCCCAAAACTGCTTGGCAGTGAGCTGGAAGCTGCGCGTAGGCACGCTGCCAGGCTGGCTCCGTCACTCGCTTTCTCTCAGCCCAAAACTCCAATGCTTCCGCGCGAGCGTGCTGCAACTCAGACCTAGACATCTTAGCGATGCGCTCGCACCCTGCCTCTAAAAACTGCGGCAGGCGGGGGGCTTCAGCGCAAACGGGCAAAGCGCTGGCCCACTGCAAGTGGTCCCATGGACCCAGGCGATGAAGATCATCGCGAGCTAGAAAATCACGCACAGTGGCAGCAATCTCCTCGAGACCAGTTTGAAAAGGAACCGCTGCGCAACCAGGGCTGCCTGGCGAGGGCGAGGGGCTGTCCTCCTCGCCCGCCGAGCTGCCGTCTTCGTCGGGTGGCCCCGAACCCACTCACTTCCACCAGCGCTTCTCCCAGCTGCTGCCGTGCGCGGTGGCGCGCGGACTCCTGGAGCGGGGGTGGCCCTTGCTCGTGCTGCCCTTGGGGCGCCTCTCGGGCGACCGCGGGCGCCTGTCATCGCCGCCCTTGTCGTTCTTCGCGCCCTTGCCGCCGGAGCTCGCGCTGGAGGGCCCCGCGCCTCGGACGTCAGGACCACCGAAAATCCTTTGTGCGAACCCTTCTGCGCTCCGCCAGCCCTGGCGGTCTCGGCGAAGCGCTGGCGCCCTTCAGGATGCTCCTGTCGATTTCCGTGAAAAACAATGTCAGGTCTTTTTCGTCTCTCTCGAGGGCCTGCGCCATGGCCTTCCGCTGAAGGACGTCGTACTGGAACTCTGTCCTGACGCCGCCGAGGTCTTCGGCAATGCGGATGATGTTGTTCGAGTAGGCAAAGAAATCTGACATCTTGCACGCCTTGGTGAGGATCAGCTTGAAACCCCGCTCGTTCAGGTGCCCCATGAACGTCGCGAAACTGATGTAGTCAATCTTGCCCACCCATGCACCAGACCGCTTTACGGCAGCAGACTGCTTCACCCTGTCCTCGTAGGACCCGCCGCCGATGATGGCATCCACGACTGGCGTGCGGCTCCACTGCGGGCGGTGGTGCTCGCGTAAGTCCTCGCCCTCTGCGGACCCGACCCAGTGGCGGCCTTTGTCGCGGGCAATCTTGCCTGAAGCCTCGAACTTGGCCAGCACTTCCTCTGATGGGAGGGTGCCCCTGGCGAAATCTTGCATGCCGGTTTCGACCAGCCTGTCCTGCAGCTTGAAGCTGAGGCCTTTCGGCTTGCCTTTCTGCAGCGCTTGGCTTTGCAGTTCAGCAAATTGCTTCACGGCCTCGGCCATCCCGGTCATGGATTCCGTGGCAGGCTGGAACGTGGCGGTGGGAGCTGGCAGGGCTGCCTGGGCGCACTTCGCCTGCACGCGCAGGGCGAACGCAATCTGGGCTGGAACCACCTTCCACGTCTTCCATTTTTCATCTGGCTCTGACGCGTAAGGCACGTCATTGATGGCCATGGAGCCCTTGATCATGTCACGCATGTGAGGGTCCTCGAAGTCGGACGGGGAGATGCTCCCAACAGCCTCGGCCAACAGGCGGGACACAGCCACGTAGTAGAACAAATCGTGCTTGGACGAGGGATTCGGGTCCACGCTCAGCACGAAATCAACCCACTCGCGGATCTGCACAGCACCAGCTCCGTTGAAAGAGCCGTTCGGGGCCGTCGCGAGCATCGCAGTGATGTCGGCGCCGCAAAACGCCATGGCGCAGGAAGACAGCGGAAGGAGACAGGGCGCGTCAGTGCTAGCCACAATGCGCTGAGTTTGAGCCGTCGCACTACGGAAAAGGCAAAGTAGATCGCCAATGTGTAGCTATCTTGGCCCGCGAACAAGCGACGGCAGGAGCTGCCCGAACAAAGGCCGGCGCTGTGACGAGAAGCAGCCGAGGCGCCCGCAGCGGACGAGAGACGGACACAAGTGAAGGTGCGAAGGCACCCGTCGGAACCCACCTCCTTCACACAGTGCGTGCACGGGGCAGGGGAGGAGGCGCGCCATCTGCGTGTGATCTGGCTGCGCGTGAAATCGCGCAGATTTGCCACTGTGGCGTGTTGGTGCGCGATTGGCCAAGAGGCCCCGCTGAAGCCCGGGCGCGCCTCCGGGTGCGCGCGGTGCCCGCCAGGGCACGCGAACGCATGTTTGCAGAAAACTGCCTGAGCACTGCGCGCGATACACGCACAATGCGCCCCCATCGCGGCGGGGTGGTGGAACTGAGCCCCGGGGCGCCAGCATTCAACCCAGGACCCCGGGCGCCAGGGATCCCAGCCCCCAGGCGTTGGGCACTTGCCCCGGCGGCCTCAGCCACCTGCCGCGGCATGTTTGCCAGGGGCTTCCAGCCCCCATGTGTGTTGAACTGGCACTCGGGGTGCCAGCCCCCGATTGCATGCGCAGGTTTGCCGTTGCAGACGGCTCGCGCACGCACTGGTCGCGCAAGCAGCCCAAACGCCTGGGCCGGTTTGCCCGCAAAAGCAAAGCCCACGTGGGCACGCAGCCGGGGTCCCAGCCCCCGGCGTGTACATAAGTCACCTGGGGTCCCAGCCCCCAGGCGGTTGGGCACGTTAGCGTTTGCCCTGCAAGTTTGCGCGCGCGCAGCGCCCGGGGCCCCAGCCCCCGCGGTGCAAAGAGGTGCCGTGCAACGGCGCCTGGGGTCCCAGCCCCCAAGGACGCGCGACCTGGGGTCCCAGCCCCCAGGCGCCAACAGGCCGATGCGACGACGAGGAGCCGCAGCGTTAACCTGGCGTGCCAAGCCGGCCTGGCGGCGGAGCGCAATCACAGGAAAGAGCGGAAACCAGCAGCGAAAGCCCAGAGCAAACGTGACACGGCGCTGATGGCGAGGTGCTGTTTCGGGAAAAACAGAAGACCCTGCCGCCCCCTTTCAGCAAACACTCCGGCTCCCAGACGCCGCCGCGAGACGCAGAAGAGCCAGGGGCACCTGGGGTCCCAGCCCCCAGGCGCCGCGGGCGAGGCGCGGGGTGCCAGCCCCCAGGCCGCATGCGACTGAGGGCGACAAGCACGCCCCGGATGCGCCAACTTGGAGGGAACACCGGGGCGGCAAGCCGCAGAGCTGCCGCCCCCGCCACATCAATACTTCCGCCGTTTCGCGCAGAAGCTCTTCCGCCTCACTGCCAAGGAACCGCTTCCCCCGCGAAGCAGGCAGAAGCGCGCGAGCCACGCGCCCGCAGGCAGAGGCGTGTGAGCAAGGCGTGCAAGCAAAGAGGCGTAGAGGTGTAGACAATGGGTACTGCGCCTCATGATTTTCCTGCTGCAAAAATAAATTTATGATTCACGAAAACCCGTGTGGCGTGGCTGCAGACCTCCAAAGCAGGGAGCGCTGCGCGAGCCTGCTGCGCGCTGCTCTGAAGAAGAGCGCGCGGCACCTGAGCTCCACAGGGCTGCTTGGCAGGAGGCGCGCGGTTTGGCTGCAGACGCCGCCTAGGAGGCGACCGCCAACTGTACGCCACGAAGCCTGCGTCGAGAGCTCCGCGCCGCTCAGAAGAGGAGCGAGCAGCTCGTGAGCGTCACAGGGCTGCTCGGCAGAAGGCACGCGGCGTGGGCGCACCCCCCAAAGCAGGGAGCGGCCGCCGACTGTGCACCACGGAGCCCGGTGTGTCGAAAGCTCTGCGCCGCTTTGAAGAAGAGCGCGCGGCACATAAGCGTGACGAAAACGCTTGGCGGAAAACACGTGGCGCTGGGCGCTGGCGCGGACTCCCAGACTGGGGAGCGCCCGCGCACTGTTCACCATGCCGAAGGAATTGCGCCTGGCGGCGCTTGCGGGCGGGCAGAGCTGAATGATTCTGGCGAATCAGCCCAAACCAACCCAAGCCCGCGCGAGAGAAAAATAACGAGCAAGGAAAAGCGAGAATAAAATAGCAAGACAAGAGAAACACAGAAAGCACATCATAATATCAGCTCCGAGCCACTCTGCGCGAACGGACGGCACCTGAGCGTCACAGGGTTGCTTGGTTGCGAAAAACTGAGCGCACAGTGCGCCGGCGCAGCGGCCGACCGCGCACCGCGACCCAAGATGAACAGCTCCATGCTGCTCTGCGCGAGCGGACGGCACCTGAGCGTCACAGGGTTGCTTGGTCCCGCAACTGCGCGCGCGGTGCGACGGCGCGACGGCCGACCGCACACCGCGACCCAAGGTGCACAGCTCCGTGCCGCTCTGCGCGAGCGGACGGCACCTGAGCGTCACAGGGTTGCTTGGTCCCGCAACTGAGCGCACGGTGCGCCGGCGCAGCGGCCGACCGCACACCGCGACCCAAGATGCACAGCTCCGTGCCGCTCTGCGCGAGCGGACGGCACCTGAGCGTCACAGGGTTGCTTGGTCCCGCGACTGAGCGCACGGTGCGCCGGCGCAGCGACCGACCGCACACCGCGACCCAAGATGCATAGCTCCATGCCGCTCTGCGCGAGCGGACGGCACCTGAGCGTCACAGGGTTGCTTGGTCCCGCAACTGAGCGCACGGTGCGCCGGCGCAGCGGCCGACCGCACACCGCGACCCAAGATGCACAGCACCATGCCCGTCTGCGCGAGCGGACGGCACCTGAGCGTCCCAGGATTGCTGAGAAATGAGCGACGAGATCTGGCCCGAGCGCACCAAGACAGAGAACGCGGGGGCTGCGTCGACAGAGGACGTGGATCTCGGCTGCGTGGGGACGATCCGAACCCCAACCAGAGGGACCGCGAGACGCGCGGCAGCATCCACTGGGCCTGCGCGCAGGGAATCCATCGATTCGAAAGCAATGGAAAAGTAACAAGAGGTAGCTCTTGGACAGGCAATGATCAGCCTGGAGAGAATCGATGCAAAGACACTCCTGATCAGCCAATGCCAACCAACCAACCAGCCTGGAGCGAAGCAGATGGAGAACGAAGGGTGCCCGCGAAAACCTTGCTTCCCGAATGCACAGCCTCCTCAGAAGCTCCGCTTCCGCAGTGCGCCTGTGGGGCGACGCTGCCACTGCTGTCGGGGCGCCTGGGTCGCCACCAACAAAACTGATCCTTGACACTTTCGTTGGTTTGTTTCGCAGCGGCCACACCTTGCAGAGATACGTGTCGCACGTGCGCAGTGTATTGCACTTGGTGCAGGCCCCGCTGGGCGCCCTCGCAGACACGCATAGATTGTCGAGAGGCGCCGAAAAGATAACGAAGTATGAATTCAGAAGAGAGAAAATCCGTGCCACAGCTGAGGAGACCCACGCGGTCGCATTTCGTTTTACCGGCGAGGGCCGTAAAACGTGCATCATCCGTTTTGCTCACCGGAAGTCGTACAATGAACCCTGCGACACGACGAGGCGTTGCATCTGCCACCAGCAGGGTCGGCTCCTGTGCGGTGCTTGCGCACTGTTCTCGCTAGGAGAAACAAGCGCTGCTGTTTCTTTTTCAGGAATCCAATGCGCCGACGCTCTCGCTGTGCTAAAGCTGGCAGCGACCGCCCTGCATCTGCGTAGCGCGCCTGCTTGGGGCACGCACGCGTTCAGGAGAGGGTTCGCAAACGAAGCCCTCCAACAAGGAGGGCCGACAGCATTGTTCTTCAGCGGTGGATGGAAAGGCGCGGCTGCTTTCGGCTACGCTAGCGCCCAGAGCCGAGGGGCTCTCACGGCCGCTGAGTGGCTAGTAGAACATTCTGACTCCAGCGACGGCGAGCAGGACTGAGTTCGCATCGTTTGCATTGGGGCAAGGGAAAACACATCGCGATGTCCTCTCCTCAGGCGCTGCTGCGCGGTCCGCCGCCTCCTGGTGCATTGGGAACCTCAGGACAGGGTCCAAGAGGCTCGGCAGCGCTTTCCTTTTGCCCCTTGCTGGCGCGAAGGCGCCGGCGCCGAGCCGTGACGGGGCCCCGGGGCCCGAGAACGTGTTCCGAGGTGCTTCGGGGCACCGCAGAGGCGAGGGCTTGGGGCCAGGCTGCCAAAAAATGATTTTCATGAAGCGTAAACTCGTTTCCGGCACAGGAAAATCATGTGGAGCAGGCCCAAGCGTGCTCGCATCACCTCCTCTGCTCCCGCTCACACGCCTCTGCGCCTGCTTCGCGGGCAAGCGGTTCCTGGCGGGCCGGCTTGCGTTTTCGGAGGCGGAAGTATTCTCGGTGCTAGTCTCTTGGGTTTGCCGTTCTGGTCGCCCCACAGGAGACGCTCTCGGTCTCTGCGGGGAGCAGAGCCAAGAGGCCAAAGCACGAGCGACGAGGCCCCCAAGACGGCTTGAGATACCGCCAAGACGGCCCAAGAGACGCCCAAGAGGCCCCAAGACAGCCCAAGAGCGCTCCAAAAGGGGCGAAGATGGCCCCAAGACGGTCCAAGAAGCCTCCCAGACGGCCCAAGAGGCTCCCACGAGGACTTCAAGAGGGACGCGGGATGCAACAACCATTTAGTTCCCTAAGATTTTTTGAGGATTTGGGGGTTCTCGCATTTTCGGATCAAAAGCGGCCAAACACGGCCCTGGGGGCCTCCGAAGTCGCCCCAAAACGTCCCCAAGGGCACCCAAGCAGTCCACGAGCGCCTCAAGACGGCCCAGGAGAGCCCCAAGACGAGCCAAGGAGGGCCTCCGTAGCCATTTTGGCTCAAGCAATTTTGCATCGAGTCATTTTGGCTCAATGCCTGGCGCGCTGTGGCACTGCCCGCTCCCTCGCAGGCACGCACCTGAGAGCTTGTCGGCAGGGGCCGCCTTCTCAGGCTCTCTGGTGGCCGAACGCTCTCCGCGTGGGGCGGCGCCCGCAGGGCGGGCAGCAGCCGCCTGGCGGCGGTTTTGCCCACCCACATACCGCCCTCGCGGCTTTCGCCGGCGCCGCGTCCTGGCAGGGACCCTCAGGACAGGGTCCAGGAGGCTCCGGCCAGGCAGCGCTTTCCTTTTGCCCCTTGCTGGCGCGAAGGCGCCGGCGCCGAGCCGTGACGGGGCCCCGGGGCCCGGGAACGTGTTCCGAGGTGCTTCGGCGCACCGCAGAGGCGAGGGCTTGCGTTCCCTTGGGCCAGGCTGCCAAAAAATGATTTTCCCTCGCGCTTTTGCCAAACGCCATAGTCGCCCCCCAGCTCAATTTGCCAGCCAGTTTCTGCGCCGCTGCTGGTGTGAGCGCGCCTGCAACTAGGATTGCTTCAATTTCTGCAACCCATTGAGAGCATTTCGGAATTGGCACCGTGAACACGAACTGCTCTCCTTCGTCATCCAACGCGACGTGGATGCCGAGAACAGTTGCGTCGCTGGCAGCTGTGACGGTTTTGGCCTCGTCCAATTGCCACCCAAGCAATCCCTGCACGACTTCGCGCGCGAGGACGGCGGTGCCTGACGGCCCTGTGAGGCTGGTGTCGTCTGGCGTTTCACGACTAATGCTGAAGAAATCATCAACAAAGCGTGGATAGAATATGCGAAAAAGGTGCGCCATCACGTGCTGGATCGCACACCCCACGCGGTGCCAGGATTGCACACTTGAAAGCGCCCCAAATGGGCAGGAGAAAAGCTGCAACGCGACGCCTGTGCACGCCGTGTCTTCTGTAACAGCCACAGCATACGGCAAGTGCACTGTCCGTATGGGCAAAGTTTTATACGCGCCGACAACGTCATCCTTCCGCAAGCGCAGCGGTCTGGGGCTCTTCTGCCGGACAAGTTGGCCTACCGCAACCATAGTGTCAAGATCATCATAACAAATGCGCTCCGACACCTGGGTAGCTTCGTTGATTCCCGAAGCGTGGAAATCATCAATGGCGCGGACTGCCCGAACGACAGCGCCGCGCTTCACTTTCCAACCTTCGTCTACTCCAAGGCGGGGGGAGCAAACGACGTCGTCTAAAGCAGCGGACAGTGGCACCCACCTTGCTTTGCCTGCTGCGACCTCGCTCTCGGTTTGCGCACGCAAAGCTGCGGCCGCTTCTTCATCTATCAAGATAGAAGAAGCAGCCCTCAAAATCAGCCTCGCGTTGGTCGCGGGCGCGCGCGCCCACAGCAAGTCCAAAGGCAAAGGCGCGTCAGGTGCACATGTTGGCAGCGTGCCGCTCGGAGGAATCACCCCGGTCAGCTTAAAACCCGCCGCCAAATCTGCCACTAATTCGGCGTCAGAATGCCCAGATGCCTCCAGCATCTCCGCCAGCAACCGCAAGTTTTATCCGGACCTAGAACAGCTCCTTTGCGAGGGCTTCGATGGCCTGGGCCAAGCCATCAGCTGCTGGCCCACTGGCGGGGCGCCCGTCCGCGACACGCTTGTCCAGAGCAGCGGCAGCACTCTGCACCTTCAAAGCAGCTGCCACGTGCGCTGGCGTGATCTTGACGTCTTTCTGCGTGTCGCCATCTCCCTCGAAGGGCTTGGCCCCGGCGCGGAAACCATCGATGACAAATGTGCGCATCTGCGCGTCTGCATAGTCCGCTGGGGCTGCCGAGCCCATGTGTTCCGCGAGGAGGCGCGCCACGCTTCCGTAGAAGAGTTCTGGGTGGCGCGTGGACTCGTTCGCGTCCGCGACGAACTGGATCCACTTTTCCATATCGGCACCGGACAGGGCCAAGAACTTGCCTTCGGGCACGGTGGCCACCAAGGCCTGCACGGCTGCTGACTCGAGCGGCATGACCTCTCTCCTGCACACTCGACACAAGCAAGGCGGGCGTGTCTAGGAAACACGGGGTAGCGTCGACAACGCCTGGAGCCTATGGCAACGGATCGCGACTGACACGGCCATTTCCTCTGTGGGACATGGGCGCACATTACGTCCCCGCCCCAAGAGAACCCGCACCTGCGTCCAGCAGCCAGTTTCCCGATCGCGACCAGCTGTCACAACGGCACGTCGGCCGCTTGAGCCAGGGAAGGTGAGAGAGTCCTCCGCTCCGCTCCGCCTACCCTGGACGCTGCGCATCCCGGCGACCCCTCTTTGACGTTTATCGCGGCCAGGGGGCCGCTCGGGTCACCTCAAGCGAAACCATGCAAGCTACAGCCGTGCCACGCCGATCCCAGTCGAACCCCTTTGACCGCTGCGGCCAGGGGAACTACATGGGTCTCCCTGCTCCTCCCCCTCCGCCGGGCCAGAGTGAGGAGGGGGCCATTTCAAGCGTGCCGAAGCCGGTTTTGGCTGCACGCGAGGGGGCTTGCGCTCATCTCACGCTAATGCGGACGAACGTCGTCGGCCTGAAATTTTTCGGACTGCCCCAAAATTGCGCCTGAGAAATCCGTCCGCAGCGGACCGAATTTCCAGTTGCCCGAGCCCAAATTTCACGAGCTACACCAGAATTCAATTCTGAGTTCTCTGGTGAAAGGGCGTCAGCATGGATATTGCCATTACGCGCCATTTGGGGCGCAGGCCCCCCGGGGTCGGTCGAGCGCGGGGGCGCTGCACAAGTGCAAAGCACTCCCGCCCCGTTGTGTGCAGGTGGGGGGTTAGCCAATGCCCTCCCATCAAGAACTAGCTTCTGCCGCCTGCGCACATCCGACCCCGAGCGCCCAGAGTGTCCGTGGCCCGTCTTTCTGGCTCGCGCGGTCCTCGCGCCCTGGCAAAGGCAGAGTCGCACACAAGTGCAACCTCACCCAGGCAGGTCAGAAACTGCCAAATCACTCAAGCGTGGACCTGGGCGCGCGAGCGCAACAAAGCGGCACCCTGACCGAAATCTGGAGCGTCGGCAACGCTGGAATTGCAAATCGCGAATTTGCGTTCGCAGATGCCTGAAGCCTTCGCGCCGGATAAGAACCGCAGAGGCGTACCCAGGCCAGAAACTGGCGGAAGCGCTGCGGATGCGACCCTGGGGCACCTTGCCACGTGGGGCAGAAAGCGCGGGCTGCGACAAAAACGCGCCTCTAGGGCGCACCACGGTGCGCCACCTGGCCAGCAACGACCCGCTAGCAAGGCCGTCGCGCACCCAGCTGCACATGCACGTCCCGTGCCGGACAGCAACGGACCCGACCAGGGAGCCCAGCTGGGAGACGCAGCGGACCCAGGTAAGCCTGCAATGTGAGGGCCTCTCCTTGCCGGCCGGACCGTAGCGGATCCGACGGGGAGACCAAAGCGGACCCAGCTGGGCACTGCCATGCTGCTGGCTGGACCCTGGCGAAGCCGACGGGAAAGCCCAGCTGGCCGCACCATAGCGGACCCAGATGCGCATGCAATGTGGGCCCCCCCCCCGCTGGCCGGACCGTAACGGAGCCGACGGGGGGGCCCAGCTGGCCGGACCGTAGCGGACCCAGCTGGGCATGCAATATGGGACCCCCCCCCCGCCAGCTCGACCGTAGCAGACCCGACGGGGCGCCCAGCTGGCCGGACCGTAGCGGGCCCAGCTGGGCATGCAATACAGGAACCCCTCCCCGCCGGCTGGACTGTAGCGGACCCGACGGGAACGCCCAGCTGGCCGGACCGTAGCGGATCCAGCTGGGCATTGCAATGCAATGTGGGGCCCCCCCTCCCCGCTGGCTGGACCGTGGCGGACCCGACGGGGAGGCCCAGCTGGCCGGGCCGCGGCGGACCCAGCTGGGCATGCAATGCAATGTGCCCCTCCCGCCAGCCGCGCCGTAACAAACCCGACGGGGAAGCCCACCTGGCCAACCTTAGCCGACGGGCATGCGATGCATCGCGCGCAAGACCGCGACAGAGAACGCAGAAGTGAGGCACACAGAGCCACCACGGCGGGCTAGCGGTGAACGACTGGGTCACCCTGGCCACTGTTGCAGTGGGCCCGGCGGGAAGCACCGCACAGAGCGAACGCCGCCGGGGCCCGGAGCCCCAGCCCGGCAGAGCCCCAGCCCGGCAGAGCTGCGGCACACCCGCAGGGACAGACGAGGCACGCGCACTGGACAGACCAAGTCCGCCAGGGCCGCGCCTGCGTGGCCACGGCAAACGTGGCGACGAGGACGCCGGGAACTTGCTACCCCGCCCCCGCGCCGGGCGGCAAACCACAAAACACCGACGACACGCGCCAACGCCGCCGCTCCTACTGGAGCCAACCAGGCCATGAGGAAACCATGAAACTCCCCAAACGGACCAAACGACCAACCGTGGGAAACTACGGCCGAAACGCCGATTTTCCTCCCCACGAAAGAACCTTTAGGGGGTAGAAAAAAGGCAATATGTGCGCAATTTCCCTGCTGCGCACCCAACTGGGCAATCGGGGAGCAATTTGTGCCCGAACGGGCCACTTGAAAGCAATCCACGCTCCCGCGCCCAAGCGGGAAATCGGATTTGTTGCCCCGGTTGTTTCCCTGGCCGCCCTTGCCTCCCTAGCCGTTGGAGTTGCCGCCGTTGCCAGAGCGCTTTGGCGACCTGGACCTCTTCCTCTTGGGGTGCTGGGCGCGGGCCCGGCCTGTGTGCGCCTTGCCCTGGCCGTTCGACGCCGCCCCGCTGGAGCTGGAATTGCCCCGGCCTCCGTAACCAGAGCTGCTGCCACCGTGGGTCCGGGGGCCTCCTCCGCGCTGCGCTTGGCCAGTGGTCGTCCCGCGCCAGGCACTGCGGACGCAAACGCGGTGATGAATGAATTCTGTTTGGACGCCCTGCCACGGGCGCGCCTGGCTCGCGCATGCGGAACTGAGCCCAGCAGCGCGAATACTCACTCGGAGCGCGAATCTGCACTCGAAGCGCGAACTGGATGCCCCGGCCCATGAGCGCGCCAAAACCGCACAGAATGCAAAATTCGACGTGTGGGTGGATTGGGGAACGAATCCGCGCCCGAACCGCAAACACCGAGCGCCCCAGCCCCCAACCTGCGGAACCGAACAAGGAGCGCGCGGACGCCCCAGAGCGCAAACACGAGCACAGATTGTAGACCCCACGTGCGCTTGGCCGTGCCTGAGCCGAATAGCCACGAACTGGGGGACCGATGCCCGAAATGCAACAACAGGCGAGCCTGCGCAAGAAACCGTGACACCGGAGCGGCCCTGCAACAATGGACGCCCTGCGCCCCCAAAGACGCAACTGCGCCTGAGCGTGCCCGCGCGACTGCGCCCACTGCGCAGGGGCGCCTCCGAACGCACACGCGCCCGCAAGCCTGCATGACGCGCCCTTTCTTTCGGGATACTGGGTGGGCCGCCCAGCCTGACGCGTTTGCACCAGAGGACATGCCTCGCGGCAAAAGCTACCATGTGGCCGAAAATGCGGAGAAGCGTGCCCTGCTGGGTTGCTAGCAGCCAAACCGCAGGGAAAGGCGACCCAACAGTTTGCCGAAAGGCAGGGACTGCCTGCAGCCACCGCTGCGAACAGGGTCATCGGCATTGCCCTTGCCAGGTTGCCTCGCCCAAGCCGTGCCCAGGGTCCTCGGCATTGCCCATGTCAGGTTGCGCCCATGGCTGAGATGAGAATCACCCCGCCACGCTGGAGTAGAAGCGCAAACCGTGTTTCGCCCGTGGAGCCTCGTCCACGTCCAGAACGAAGCAGACCAAGTTTAACCTCTCCGAGCTGGTGGCGCCTGCGAAAGCTGCATCCAACAAGCTTTCGAGATCGGCAGCGCTGCATCAGTGAAAGACACCTGCGCCATGCCTTTGGAAAGCGCAGTGGAAGACGGCACACTGGCGAGCTTGGCCGAATAGCAGCAAAGGACTTGATCCGCCGAGGCTACAGACCACACCGGCTGCGCAGACGCACGACGCACGTCCGAGGCAGCGAGCGAATCCAGCCAAAACATGTGCGACGAGAGCCCCACCACTGCGCAAACGCAGGCCAGGCAGCAATGGCTGGGCGCCCCAGCGGAACCCAGCATTCGCCAGGGACTGGCCACTGAAGCCGCCCAGCGTTAGCAAGGGCACTCCAGAGGAACCTAGCGTTAGCAAGGGCTGTTGGCTTCTGGAACCGCCCAGCGAAAGCAAGAGCGCCCCAGAGGAACCCAGCGAAAGTAAGGATTGTTGGCTACTGGAGCCGCCGAGCGTTAGCAAGGGCGCCCAGAGGAACCCAGCGTTAGCAAGGGTTTTTGGGCTACTGGAGCCTCCCAGCGTTAGCAAGGGCGCCCCAAAGGAACCCAGCAATAGCAAGGGTTGTTGGCTACTGGAGCCGCCCAGCGTTAGCAAGGGCGCCCCAGAGGAACTCAGCGTTAGCAAGGGTTTTGGGCCACTGGAGCCGCCCAGCGTTAGCAAGGGCGCCCCAGAGGAACCCAGCGAGCAAGGGTTGTTGGCAACTGGGGCCGCCCAGCGTTCGCAAGGGCGCCCCAGAGGAACCCAGCGTTAGCCAGGGTTTCTGGGCCACTGGAGCCGCCCAGCGTTAGCAAGGGCGCCCCAGAGGAGCCCAGCGTTAGCAAGGGTTGTTGGCTACTGGAGCCGCCCAGCGTTAGCAAGGGCGCCCCGGAGGAACCCAGCAAGGGCGTTAGCAATGAGACAGCGCTGCGCACCAAGCACGCGCCCAGACCCACGCCGAGCGGCCACGCGCGGCAGACGCGCACGAGAGTGCGCCAATCAACCAACCAACCAGCCAGGACGAGGGAGGAGGAGGACGCGGCGTGGCATCCCCACGCCGACTTCCGCCGGCCGCGCCGCAGCCCAGGGCGCGGAGCACAGGAAGCATCCGACAAAGACCAGCAGGGCGCTAGGGATGGCCTGCGGAGACCCACGGGGGCCCCCCGAATCCGCAGCCCCGCTTTGGGAGCGCCCACGGGCGTGACAGCAAGAAGGCCAGAAGGCAATGAGGCAACAAGTGGCAAATGCACAACATCCCCGCTCCTCAAATTTCCCCGCCCCCAAATTGCTGCGCAATCTAGGGGCGGCGAAAATGCATTCTGAGCTCGGTGTGGGGCCACGGCGCGCCCAGATTAGGAATCTGAGTGCAAATTGCGCTCCTGGGCGTCCGCGCGCCTGGAATTGCCCTCTGAGCTCAACTCTGCGATCTGCGGCCGGGGCGCACCCAGACTCGCAGTCTGAGCGTGAAGTCGCGCTCCTGGGCGCCCGCAGGATTGCAGGCTGCGTTCAATTCTGCGGTCTTGGGCCGAGGCGCGCCCAGATATGTAATCTGAAAGTAGATTCGCGCCTCTAGGCATCAGCGCGCCCAGAAATGCCTCGCCGACTTGGTCGGCAGCATCCACCCCAGCGACTACAGCGACGTCGTCATCCGCGGGATCATTACTGAGGGCCTCAAGCCAGGGGATTTCCCTTTCAGTGGCGAGGCCTTCCCTGAGTCGTGGAGGTCGCTGAAGTTCACGCCGGCATGGATCGTGTACGCCCTGCGCGTTCAGGGCAGGTGTCCACCCCTGGGAGCGGCAGCTCAGTCGTGCGGCGCACTTGCGACGGCCGCGCCTGCTTCGAGCAGCGATGCCCTGGCGGAGGTTGCGCGTGACTTCGTGAAACAGGCAAGCACCCAGCCCAAGAAGGGTCTGTCTTTCAGCTTGGCAGACCGGGTCCGCGAGGTCGGTCTGCAGGACTTCCCTTCGGAGGCGCTGCCCTCCGAGGAGCTCGCCGCGAAGTGGGAAGCCGCCGGCCGTGCTGCCGCCGACCGCGGCCGGGCTTGCGTCGGAGGCGCCGACCGTGGCGACCTCCAGGCGGCCCACAGGCCCCAGTGGAGCCGCACTCCGGAGATCGACGTGGTCGCTCCCGGCGGGTCTTGGGAAAGTGCTCTCCGTCCGAGGTTTTGGGTTTCCGCTTTGCACCGCCATATTTGTCTGCCCCCATAGGCCGCAAGGGCCCCGGGGAAACCCAAGACAAGGGCACCCGGCCGGGAGGGACGCGAAGCGTAAGAAATGTACAAAACTCCTTCTGCCACGGATGTGGCTCTTTTGGGAGTGCTGCTTCTGCCGCAGGCCACGGCAGCGCCTCCGGAAGAGGCGAGCCACCTACCCCCCCGAAGGGAAGCGGATTGCGACCAGCACGTCACGCCACACAGGGAGGGAGGGCGGGGCCGCGAGACGCGCGGCGCCGCCTCCCAGGCCTGCGCGCGTAGAAAGGAACGAATGAGATGGGGTGGCCGCGAAAACCACATTTCCCGAATGCACAGCCTCCTAAGAAAAAACGCTTTCCGCTTTACACCGCCATATTTGTCAGCCCCCATAGGCCGCAAGGGCCCCGGGGAAACCCAAGACAAGGGCACCCGGCCGGGAGGGGCGCGAAGCGTAAGAAATGTACAAAACTCCTTCTGCCACGGATGTGGCTCTTTTGGGAGTGCTGCTTCTGCCGCAGGCCACGGCAGCGCCTCCGGAAGAGGAGAGCCACCTACCCCCACGAGGCACACGTCCGGGAGGATGGCGCGAAGCGTGGACCGACGGGGACGCCAGCGCAGGATGCCAAGCCGTCTCAATGTTTTTCACTGCGCAGCACAAAGGAATCACATTGGACGTTGCCAGACCGGCAATGCATCTAAATTCGCCGGTCGGCTCGCAGACGGCTGTGCAACCGAGCACGCAGCACGGGCGGCGGCTTCCAGCAGGCGCTCTTTCCTAGCTGCTGCGGAAAACTTCGTGTAGAAGTTCCGCATCACATCGATGGAAGACCAGCCGCCCTGGCCCTGCACAAGCTCTTCGGGCAGGGACGCTGCGTTCTTCCACCACTGCGCCCCGCCTTTCCGCAGGGAGTGGCTGCCCACCTGTGCGTCGTTGAGGTGACGAGCGAGCATGCGCCGGAATGTGTCGGCGGAAACAGGCTTGAGATCGGCCACCCCTGTCACACAGAAGAAAAAACCCTCGACGTCCCCGCGCGTCTCGGCTCGTAGACGTGGCCAGCTCCGCAGCAACTTCGTCGGACACAGCGGCCCCAAAGCCTGGATCTCGGGCACCCGGACGAGCAGACCTTCACCGAACGGATCGTTCTTCTGCCTCCTGATCCTGAACTGGAACGCTGTGTCTTGGTCCACCACGTCAGACACCGCGAGCGCCTGCAGCTCTGCAAAGCGGCGGATGCCGAAAAAAGCCAAAGCTATCATGGCCGCATCCCTCGCGCCAGCGACAGAAGTCTGTGCCGGGCGACTCCGCTGCACTGATGTGATCTCCAACAGCGAGAGCGGTCTTTTCGCTCGGCGGAGCGAATGATCAGCCAGCTTCTTAAGACCACGCCAGAAATGCCAGGCTCGGGGGGTCCACGCGGCCTCGATGGACTGCAGCAAATCACGTTCGAGGTGCCAAGCCCTGACTGCAGCTTTGGCGGCGCACACTGAGCCCCACGGGCGCCGGAGAAACCCCGAGAAGAGCAACATCAGCTTGACTTCGTTGTCGCAAGGCAGAAGCGCCATCTGGGTGGACGACTCCGCGCCGCTCACCGCGCCGCGGAGCGTGTTGTCGTAGCGCGTCCTGGTGCTGTCCTCCCACGCCGCGTTGAAGCACGCGTGGATGTCCGCCGCTGCCTTCCGGCGTGCCTCCAGCGTGGCCGGCGCGCAGTCTTCGGACAGGAAGGGCAAGGTTGGGCGCGGGCCTTGGAGTCGCCGATCGCCCAACCGGTCGGGGGGCACGAGCGGGCCGCCCTGCGCCGCACGGCTACTGGCCAAGAAAGCCAAAAGACCCTGAGAGCCGACAGCAGGCGCCTGCGGCGAACGCCCTGGCGGCGGGGCAGAATGTGGAGTGGGCCCCGCTGCAAGGGCACCACGTGGCCTCATCAAAGGGGCTGGCTCTTTCGGAACAGCGGGGACGGGGGCGACGCTGCTCTCAGCGGATCCCGTGGCATTCTTTCCGAAATCGTTTCTGTGAACGTAATCCTCCATGTTTGAGCCGACGTGACTACGGAACAGAGGCTCAAGTAGCGTGGGCAGACACCACTGTCAGAAAGGCGAGCTTCGGCTAGCCGGGCCTGCGACATGAGCGGACACCCCATAGAGGCAAGAAACAAAAATCATCGGCAAAGCGGGCTGGGCACGACACGCCGCGGCACCGCTGTCAGTGGCACACGTAATGGTGTTTCGCAAGCGATTGCGCAGTCCTAGCAGCTACGCCCAGATACGCAACGAAAGCTGCTGAAGGCAGGAGACTGGGACCTGGCAACAGCTACGTCCAGGTACGCAACGGTAGCCGCCAGGGCCGGGGCCTGGACTGGAAGACGGAAATCAGTGCTTGCACTCCGCCACCCAGTGCTGCAGGTTGGTGGTCCTGCCGGAGGCCGTGCACTTGGTGCACGGCAAGACGCGCGGCGCCGCCTCCCAGGCCTGCGCGCGTAGAAAGGATGGGGTGGCCGCGAAAACCACATTTCCCGAATGCACAGCCTCCTAAGAAAAAACGCTTACGTGTTCTTGCTGACCCGGGTGGCCGAAGATTTCGGCGGCGTGCGCACGACTTATTCCTATGACTGGCTTGTGCGCCGCGAGATGGCGCGTTGTCTCGAGAGAGGCGAGGTGGATATTTCGCACTTCTTTCAGAAGTTGGATCGCGAGATCGTCCGTGACGCCCGCGACAAGGCTCAGATGGCCATGAGCCCCGTCGGCAAAGCTGCAGCCAAAGGCACTGCGGCACAGACGCAGGCCAAAGGCAACAGCGGCAAGGCCAGCAGCAGCAAGCAGTCCACCCCCAAGGGCGGCGGCAAGACCAGCAAGGCCAACACTTGCAAAGGCCGCGCTCCAGTCTCTCCACAGCTCAACCGTTCCAGGAGTCCCGGGCCAGCCAGGCCAACCAGAACGGCAGTGGGAAGCAGCGCAGTGGCAACGGCTGGGGCGGCTGGTGAAATTCCAGCAGCTCAGACCCAGAGCTTTCGCATTTTGGTGGAAAGGACACTCTGGCGCAAGCGCGTGCTCGCGCAAGTTTTGGCTGTGATGGGGAGGCGCCTGCGCGCGAGCTGGCGCCGACCGAATACGAGTTTCATTTTGCATGCCTCGATTGCCCTCGCGTTGCCGCTGCGCGCGAGGCTGCACATAGCTTTCTGGTCCGGGGGTGCGCGGGCTCACCCCGTTGGATCACCTAGCTTGGGCTTTGCAGTTGCCGTCGCGCGACGAACTGCCAGAGGTTCCCGCTGCAATCGCGGAACCTCTTCACCATTCGCTTTGATTGAATGGGCAGAGTTTGGCCCAGGCCCGCGCTGAGAACCTCGAGTACTGGCGCCAGCGCAAGCGCGTGCTGGGCCCGCTTTGGGCGCGCAGGTTTGCGGGGCTGCCCGCGCACGCCCAATCTGATTTTTCCGCCAGTGCGCCCATCTGCGGGCGCTTTCCGGCACATCTGTGGAAGCCCACACTTTGGCAAAAGGCGCGTGCAACACCCATGCCATTTTGCCAGCCCCCGTGGCGTCAGTGTACAAAATGCACCTGCGCCGCTCACGTGAATGCACAGGCACGCGCCGCGAGGGCGGCGATTGCAAAAACTTATGCCACCATGCGAGAGAGAGCCTGGTTCTGCCTGCGATTCGACTCGTGCTGCCAGTGCTGTGGTAAAAAAGAGCTGCCAAAGGCGCCCTGGCGCCCCTGCCAGAAACAGCGCTTGCGCCCCAACTGAGCCGCGATGCAAGTTTCTGCGCTTGCGCTGGCGACAGGAAACCAGTGAGCAGTGCGTCGCTGATTCGGGAACTCCACAACTCGAGTTTTTCCAAAACGATTTGAAAATGCATCTCCTGGGAGACGTCATCAAATGGACGTCAACTCCGAGAATCGTCGCGGAAGGCTGTTCCGTGACAGCCTTCGCGGCGTCTAGTTCCCAGCCAAGGAGGTCTGAAATCACCTGCCTGGCTAGGTTCGCTGTACCATTCGGGCTGGTCAAGCTCTGATCGGCTGTCTCAGTCGATTCATCGGCTACGTCGCCTGCAAACAAGTCATCGACGAAGCGGAGGTACAGCACTAGGAAAATCTGCATCAGTACGCCCTGAATTGCAAGCCCGAATCGCTCCCATCCGGAAACAGACGCCGACGCGCCAAACGGCATCGCAAGAAGCTGGAGACACTGGTCTTTCGCCAGTGTTTCCGGCCAGGCCACCACTGCCAGAGGCAGATGCGAACTGCAAATGGGTAGCGTTTTAAATGCCTGCACGAAGTCGTCTTTGCGCCAGCGGATGCGGAACGGCACGCGGGGCGGAAGCTTCCAAATTGAAGCCACTAAAGAATCTAAGGTTTCAGGGAGCATCCTTTCGGACACCCCTGTGGCGCCATTAACGCCAGAAGCCGAAAAGTCGCCCACGCACCTGACCTTCGGAACTCTGCCAGCGCTAGTGTTTTTCCAGCCCTGTGTGACTGGGAAACGCGGTGTCACGATGCAACGATCGATATTCAAGTGCCGAATTCGCGCTTTGCCTTCTCAGATCTCACGATCGCAGGCAGCAGCAAACCCAGCGGCCACTGCTGCATCAACCTTAAAAGGCGCCGACGCTCGGCGCAGCATGGTGCAGTTCTGCTCCCGCGCGCCCGCAAGCAAGGATTCTTTTGTCACAGACAGGGCTGCGCCAACAGTTTGGGCGCGAACCCCACTAGAGGGCAACAGGCCTACTAAAGGGAAGCCGTGCTGCAAATGTTGCACCAATGCCGAATCCGGCCACTCGATGGAGTGAAGCATCTCGCCTAGGAGGAGAAGATTTTTCCGGGGCCCCAAAACTGCTTGGCAGTGAGCTGGAAGCTGCGCGTAGGCACGCTGCCAGGCTGGCTCCGTCACTCGCTTTCTCTCAGCCCAAAACTCCAATGCTTCCGCGCGAGCGTGCTGCAACTCAGACCTAGACATCTTAGCGATGCGCTCGCACCCTGCCTCTAAAAACTGCGGCAGGCGGGGGGCTTCAGCGCAAACGGGCAAAGCACTGGCCCACTGCAAGTGGTCCCATGGACCCAGGCGATGAAGATCATCGCGAGCTAGAAAATCACGCACAGTGGCAGCAATCTCCTCGAGACCAGTTTGAAAAGGAACCGCTGCGCAACCAGGGCTGCCTGGCGAGGGCGAGGGGCTGTCCTCCTCGCCCGCCGAGCTGCCGTCTTCGTCGGGTGGCCCCGAACCCACTCACTTCCACCGACGCTTCTCCCAGCTGCTGCCGTGCGCGGTGGCGCGCGGACTCCTGGAGCGGGGGTGGCCCTTGCTCGTGCTGCCCTTGGGGCGCCTCTCGGGCGACCGCGGGCGCCTGTCATCGCCGCCCTTGTCGTTCTTCGCGCCCTTGCCGCCGGAGCTCGCGCTGGAGGGCCCCGCGCCTCGGACGTCAGGACCACCGAAAATCCTTTGTGCGAGCCCTTCTGCGCTCCGCCAGCCCTGGCGGTCTCGGCGAAGCGCTGGCGCCCTTCAGGATGCTCCTGTCGATTTCCGTGAAAAACAATGTCAGGTCTTTTTCGTCTCTCTCGAGGGCCTGCGCCATGGCCTTCCGCTGAAGGACGTCGTGCTGGAACGCTGTCCTGACGCCGCCGAGGTCTTCGGCAATGCGGATGATGTTGTTCGAGTAGGCAAAGAAATCTGACATCTTGCACGCCTTGGTGAGGATCAGCTTGAAACCCCACTCGTTCAGGTGCCCCATGAACGTCGCGAAACTGATGTAGTCAATCTTGTCCACCCATGCACCAGACCGCTTTGCGGCAGCAGACTGCTTCACCCTGTCCTCGTAGGACCCGCCGCCGATGATGGCATCCACGACTGGCGTGCGGCTCCACTGCGGGCGGTGGTGCTCGCGTAAGTCCTCGCCCTCTGGCCTCTAGGCATCAGCGCGCCCAGAAATGCCTCGCCGACTTGGTCGGCAACATCCACCCCAGCGACTACAGCGACGTCGTCATCCGCGGGATCATTACTGAGGGCCTCAAGCCAGGGGATTTCCCTTTCAGTGGCGAGGCCTTCCCTGAGTCGTGGAGGTCGCTGAAGTTCACGCCGGCACAGATCGTGTACGCCCTGCGCGTTCAGGGCAGGTGTCCACCCCTGGGAGCGGCAGCTCAGTCGTGCGGCGCACTTGCGACGGCCGCGCCTGCTTCGAGCAACGATGCCCTGGCGGAGGTTGCGCGTGACTTCGTGAAACAGGCAAGCACCCAGCCCAAGAAGGGTCTGTCTTTCAGCTTGGCAGACCGGGTCCGCGAGGTCGGTCTGCAGGACTTCCCTTCGGAGGCGCTGCCTCCGAGGAGCTCGCCGCGAAGTGGGAAGCCGCCGGCCGTGCTGCCGCCGACCGCGGCCGGGCTTACGTCGGAGGCGCCGACCGTGGCGACCTCCAGGCGGCCCACAAGCCCCAGTGGAGCCGCACTCCGGAGATCGACGTGGTCGCTCCCGGCGGGTCTTGGGAGAGTGCTCTCCGTCCGAGGTTTTGGGTTTCCGCTTTGCACCGCCATATTTGTCAGCCCCCATAGGCCGCAAGGGCCCCGGGGAAACCCAAGACAAGGGCACCCGGCCGGGAGGGACGCGAAGCGTAAGAAATGTACAAAACTCCTTCTGCCACGGATGTGGCTCTTTTGGGAGTGCTGCTTCTGCCGCAGGCCACGGCAGCGCCTCCAGAAGAGGAGAGCCACCTACCCCCCCGAAGGGAAGCGGATTGCGACCAGCACGTCGCGCCACACAGGGAGGGAGGGCGGGGCCGCGAGACGCGCGGCGCCGCCTCCCAGGCCTGCGCGCGTAGAAAGGAACGAATGAGATGGGGTGGCCGCGAAAACCACATTTCCCGAATGCACAGCCTCCTAAGAAAAAACGCTTTCCGCTTTACACCGCCATATTTGTCAGCCCCCATAGGCCGCAAGGGCCCCGGGGAAACCCAAGACAAGGGCACCCGGCCGGGAGGGACGCGAAGCGTAAGAAATGTACAAAACTCCTTCTGCCACGGATGTGGCTCTTTTGGGAGTGCTGCTTCTGCCGCAGGCCACGGCAGCGCCTCCGGAAGAAGAGAGCCACCTACCCCCACGAGGCGCACGTCCGGGAGGATGGCGCGAAGCGTGGACCGACGGGGGCGCCAGCGCAGGATGCCAAGCCGTCTCAATGTTTTTCTCTGCGCAGCACAAAGGAATCACATTGGACGTTGCCAGACCGGCAATGCATCTAAATTCGCCGGTCGGCTCGCAGACGGCTGTGCAACCGAGCACGCAGCACGGGCAGCGGCTTCCAGCAGGCGCTCTTTCCTAGCTGCTGCGGAAAACTTCGCGTAGAAGTTCCGCATCACATCGATGGAAGACCAGCCGCCCTGGCCCTGCACAAGCTCTTCGGGCAGGGACGCTGCGTTCTTCCACCACTGCGCCCCGCCTTTCCGCAGGGAGTGGCTGCCCACCTGTGCGTCGTTGAGGTGGCGAGCGAGCATGCGCCGGAATGTGTTGGCGGAAACAGGCTTGAGATCGGCCACCCCTGTCACACAGAAGAAAAAACCCTCGACGTCCCCGCGCGTCTCGGCTCGTAGACGTAGCCAGCTCCGCAGCAACTTCGTCGGACACAGCGGCCCCAAAGCCTGGATCTCGGGCACCCAGACGAGCAGACCTTCACCGAACGGATCGTTCTTCTGCCTCCTGATCCTGAACTGGAACGCTGTGTCTTGGTCCACCACGTCAGACACCACGAGCGCCTGCAGCTCCGCAAAGCGGCGGATGCCGAAAAAAGCCAAAGCTATCATGGCCGCATCCCTCACGCCAGCGACAGAAGTCTGTGCCAGGCGACTCCGCTGCACTGATGTGATCTCCAACAGCGAGAGCGGTCTTTTCGCTCGGCGGAGCGAATGATCAGCCAGCTTCTTAAGACCACGCCAGAAATGCCAGGCTCGGGGGGTCCACGCGGCCTCGAAGGACTGCAGCAAATCACGTTCGAGGTGCCAAGCCCTGACTGCAGCTTTGGCGGCGCACACTGAGCCCCACGGGCGCCGGAGAAACCCCGAGAAGAGCAACATCAGCTTGACTTCGTTGTCGCAAGGCAGAAGCGCCATCTGGGTGGACGACTCCGCACCGCTCACCGCGCCGCGGAGCGTGTTGTCGTAGCGCGTCCTGGTGCTGTCCTCCCACGCCGCGTTGAAGCACGCGTGGATGTCCGCCGCTGCCTTCCGGCGTGCCTCCAGCGTGGCCGGCGCGCAGTCTTCGGACAGGAAGGGCAAGGTTGGGCGCGGGCCTTGGAGTCGCCGATCGCCCAACCGGTCGGGGGGCACGAGCGGGCCGCCCTGCGCCGCACGGCTACTGGCCAAGAAAGCCAAAAGACCCTGAGAGCCGACAGCAGGCGCCTGCGGCGAACGCCCCGGCGGCGGGGCAGAATGTGGAGTGGGCCCCGCTGCAAGGGCACCACGTGGCCTCATCAAAGGGGCTGGCTCTTTCGGAGCAGCGGGGGCGGGGGCGACGCTGCTCTCAGCGGATCCCGTGGCATTCTTTCCGAAATCGTTTCTGTGAACGTAATCCTCCATGTTTGAGCCGACGTGACTACGGAACAGAGGCTCAAGTAGCGTGGGCAGACACCACTGTCAGAAAGGCGAGCTTCGGCTAGCCGGGCCTGCGACATGAGCGGACACCCCATAGAGGCAAGACAAATTTTCATCGGCAAAGCGGGCTGGGCACGACACGCCGCGGCACCGCTGTCAGTGGCACAAGTAATGGTGTTTCGCAAGCGATTGCGCGGACTGCGCGACGCAGTCCGCGGCCGCCTAGCAGCTACGCCCAGATACGCAACGAAAGCTGCTGAAGGCAGGAGACTGGGACCTGGCAACAGCTACGTCCAGGTACGCAACGGTAGCCGCCAGGGCCGGGGCCTGGTCTGGAAGACGGAAATCAGTGCTTGCACTCCGCCACCCAGTGCTGCAGGTTGGTGGTCCTGCCGGAGGCCGTGCACTTGGTGCACGGCAAGACGCGCGGCGCCGCCTCCCAGGCCTGCGCGCGTAGAAAGGAACGAATGAGATGGGGTGGCCGCGAAAACCACATTTCCCGAATGCACAGCCTCCTAAGAAAAAACGCTTGCGTGTTCTTGCTGACCCGGGTGGCCGAAGATTTCGGCGGCGTGCGCACGACTTATTCCTATGACTGGCTTGTGCGCCGCGAGATGGCGCGTTGTCTCGAGAGAGGCGAGGTGGATATTTCGCACTTCTCTCAGAAGTTGGATCGCGAGATCGTCCGTGACGCCCGCGACAAGGCTCAGATGGCCATGAGCCCCGTCGGCAAAGCTGCAGCCAAAGGCACTGCGGCACAGACGCAGGCCAAAGGCAACAGCGGCAAGGCCAGCAGCAGCAAGCAGTCCACCCCCAAGGGCGGCGGCAAGACCAGCAAGGCCAACACTTGCAAAGGCCGCGCTCCAGTCTCTCCACAGCTCAACCGTTCCAGGAGTCCCGGGCCAGCCAGGCCAACCAGAACGGCAGTGGGAAGCAGCGCAGTGGCAACGGCTGGGGCGGCTGGTGAAATTCCAGCAGCTCAGACCCAGAGCTTTCGCATTTTGGTGGAAAGGACACTCTGGCGCAAGCGCGTGCTCGCGCAAGTTTTGGCTGTGATGGGGAGGCGCCTGCGCGCGATCTGGCGCCGACCGAATACGAGTTTCATTTTGCATGCCTCGATTGCCCTCGCGTTGCCGCTGCGCGCGAGGCTGCACATAGCTTTCTGGTCCGGGGGTGCGCGGGCTCACCCCGTTGGATCACCTAGCTTGGGCTTTGCAGTTGCCGTCGCGCGACGAACTGCCAGGGGTTCCCGCTGCAATCGCGGAACCTCTTCACCATTCGCTTTGCTTGAATGGGCAGAGTTTGGCCCAGGCCCGCGCTGAGAACCTCGAGCACTGGCGCCAGCGCAAGCGCGTGCTGGACCCGCTTTGGGCGCGCAGGTTTGCGGGGCTGCCCGCGCACGTCCAGGGCGTTCTGGGTCCGAAGAAAAATCTACTTGTGCTCGCAGAAATGCTCGAGGCAATTCGCTGGCCTGACGCCCGGCTCGTTGGGGACCTACAGAACGGTTTCCCACTTCTGGGTCGAATCCCACGCAGCAGTGTGCCCCCGAGCATTCTTTTCTCCGAGTGTGCCGAGACAGCAGCTACGCTGCGGGGTCGGGCGCATTCTCTCAACTCTGAAACGCTGCGCCGCGTGCGGCGGCCTGCCACTGTGGAGCAGTTGGTCCAGGCAGTTTTTCTTAGCCCTCAAATCGCGCAGCGGTTTGGAGGGCAGGAAAATTTCAGGAGCTAGCGGTGCCACACTCCTCCTCGCCTCATCGCCTTGAGCTCCCAGCTGAACGCACGAGGCTTGGACACCTCCAAGTGGGGGTGGCGGACTTGACCCGCCCTGGTGGGTCAGCTAACGCGCCGTGTCCTGTGACGGCGGGTATGGGTCTGTCTGTCCGTCCGTCCCGTCTGTGTGTCTGTCGGTCTGTCGTCTGTCTGTCGGTCTGTCTGTCCGTCGTCTCCCTGGGGCGTCCTCGTCCTGCCCGTGGGTGTCAGCCGGCGCCGCGGGGTGGGTCTCGTGGCGTGGATGTCCGCGTCCAGTGGATGGAAACGGTCTTGGACGTGGAGCCCCAGGCTCGTGGGAAGCATGACCTGCGCTTCTACACGGGCGTCGGGCGGCTGCTCGCCGACGTGGTGTACAGCACGCAACCGGAAGATTACGCGGGCGACTACGTCCGCGACGTTATCAACGCCAACTTCAAAGCTGGCGACACGCCATTCAATGAAGAAGGCAATCCTGAGAGTTGGAAGACTCTCAAGATGACTCCGGCCATGGTTGTGTTCGCCTTGCGTGTCCAGGCTGCTTTCGCGAAATCAGCGGGAATGGAAGTGGCATAAGGCTCTAAAGATGGGCAACTGGGTGACGGCGGTTTGAAGGATGCTCTCACAGAGTTCGCGAAGTGTCAGGCTGAGAAAGAGAAGCAGACAACTAAACCCAAAGGGTTGTCTTTCAATTACGCCCAGAGGATCGAAGACGTAGGCCTATCAGAGTTTCCACCAGAAGCTCTGCCATCAGAGGATGTTCTGGCTAAGTGGGAAGCGGCCAAGAGGATAGCCGCAGAAAAGGGCCGCATTTACGTCGGCAGTGCTGACGCAGATGACCTGATGGCATTGCACCGGCCAGCGTGGACGAGGTCGCCAGCAATCGATTTGATGCCGAGCGGCGGCAGTTGGGATGATCGGCTCAAAGCCGCGCTCGACATGAAGAAGGCGCGCTCCTTGGATGAGCGGGTGCACTATCAGGGCTTCGCCGCGTTCCTGCGGCATGTGTTCTCGTGGGGCCTCAAGCTCGTCATGATGAAGGTTTGCTCTCAGACGCACCTCCTGTCGTATGTCTTCATCCTCACCAGGGTGGCGGAGGAGCATGGTGGTGTGGCCACAGCGTCCACTATGACGTCAAGGTGCGGAAGGAGATGGCCACGGAGCTGGAGCGTGAGAAACCCAACGTGCTGCGCTGGCTCGAGCTGAACGACGACACGGCCAGAGCAGCAAAAGATAAAGCGCAGGCGCTGGCAGGGCTGCGAAATTCGCATCAGCTGCTGCAGCGGGGTTTCTGCTCAGAGCGCCGCTGGGAATCACGGTCGTGGCAGCGGCGGTAAGGCTGTCGGCAAGGGCGGCAAGAGTGGCAAGGGCGATAACCGGCCCGTGCGCTCGCCGCCGAGGAAGCCTCCCAGCCAGCGTAGCCGTTCCAGAAGTCGTAACACTAGGAAGGATGGCTGGTATCAGCAGGGGTGGTACGACGAGAAGAAGAAGTGAGCTTCGCCAGACAAGTCTGCGTCCGAGAACGACGCAAGCAGTACCGGCACAAGTGTTCGAAGCAAAGATAGGTGGGCGGCAGCATGCCCTGGTGATGCAGAGACAGTGAGTGGCAAAGAGGAAAAACATCATCGTAATCCTGTGTTGAGGTCGTATCACGTGAGAATCGGTTGTCCACGCATCTACTTGTGCGCACATTCTCTGTGTCTTCTGTTCCGGAGCTCTGGCCCAGCATGGCTTTGAGGTTCATCGACAAAAGCCGTGCCGCTAAGTACTCGCATCCGCCAGCTGCCAGCGATGAGGTCGCGGAGGTCCGCGTCGAGGTGGAAGGGCCCCCTCTGGCGGCCGTCGTCCGCGGCGTCGCGGCGCAGGCAGAGCCAGGGCACCACGTCACGAGCTTGATCGCTGCGTTGACAGCATCGGGCTTCAAACACATGTCGGATCTGAGCGACATTGGAGCCGACGACTTCGTAGAGCTCGTGCCGGCAGTCGCCGCTTGCAACAGCAGCTTCGTCAAGCCTTCTTGTCGCACTGCCAGAGCAGCGCCAGTCGCGAGCAGGCAGTTCAAGCGCACAAGCCTGGCGGGCGAACGGAGCCCCAGCGCCCGGCATCTCTGGCGGCGGGCGTCGCTGCGCAGGCAGGCTCCGCCTCGGGCAGCGCAGGCGCTGGCTGTGCTGGCGACCGGACGCCCACTGCGAAGCGATTGGACGCCCCCGCCGAAGAGCTGCTTTTGTAGTGCTTGGAGAGGCGCGGCGGGCGCGGGCCGCTCCTGCGCCTGCAGTGCTCGCAGCCGCCGTGGCAGCTGCTGCCAATTGCAACTGCTTTCCGGGAGCGGAGCCCACTGGCAGGCCACGGGGCGAGATCAAGCGGGCTCGTTGCGAAGCCAGCGGCGGCGACCATCTGAGCTTGCACACCTTGTGGGTGGAATTTGCCAGCTGGAAAAGCGCCTCCCAGTATGCTTCCGCAGTACGCCTGTGGGGCGACGCTGCCACTGCTGTCGGGGCGCCTGGGTAGCCACCAACAGAACTGATCCTTGACACTTTCGTTGGTTTGTGTCGCAGCGGCCACGCCTTGCAGAGATAGGTGTCGCACGTGCGCAGTGTATTGCACTTGGTGCAGGCTCCGCTGGGCGTCCTCGCAGATAGATTGTCGAGAGGCGCCGAAAATTCAGAAGACAGAGAATCCGTGCCACAGCTGAGGAGACCAGACGCATCCGCAAGTGGTGCTCGGAAGCCGGATATCCGACACTACCGGCCTCGTGGGCAATTGCCCGCCATTTTTGCTTGAGATATTCTGAAATATTGAATCTGGGGACCCACGCGGTCGCATTTCGTTTTACCGGCGAGGGCCGTAGAACGTGCATCATCCGTTTTGCTCACCGGAAGTCGTACAATGAACCCTGCGAGACGACGGGGCGTTGCATCTGCCACCAGCAGGGTCGGCTCCTGCGCGGTGCTTGCACACTGTTCGTCTTAGGAGAAACAAGCGCTGTTCCTTTTTCAGGAATCCAATGCGCCGACGCTCTCGCTGTGCTAAAGCTCGCAGCGCCCTGCATCTGCGTAGCGCGCCTGCTTGAGGCACGCATGCGTTCAGGAGAGGGTTCGCAAACGAAGCCCTCCAACAAGGAGGGCCGACAGCCTTGTTCTTTAGCGCTGGATGGAAAGGCGCGGCTGCTTTCGGCTATGCTAGCGCCCAGAGCCGAGGGGCTCTCACGGCCGCTGAGTGGCTAGTAAAACATTCTGACTCCAGCGACGGCGAGCAGGACTGAGTTCGCATCGTTTGCATTGGGGCAAGGGAAAACACATCACGATGTCCTCTCCTCAGGCGCTGCTGCGCGGTCCGCCGCCTCCTGGCGCATTGGGAACCTCGGGGCAGGGCCCAGGAGGCTCCGGCCAGGCAGCGCTTTCCTTTTGCCCCTTGCTGGCGCGAAGGCGCCAGCCGTGATGGGGCACCGGGGCCCGAGAACGTGTTCCGAGGTGCTTCGGGGCACCGCAGAGGCGAGGGCTTGGGGCCAGGCTGCCAAAAAATGATGTTCATGGAGCGTAAACTCGTTTCCGGCACAGGAAAATCATGTGGAGCAGGCCCAAGCGTGCTCGCCTCACCTCCTCTGCTCCCGCTCACACGCCTCTGCGCCTGCTTCGCGGGCAAGCGGTTCCTGGCGGGCCGGCTTGCGTTTTCGGAGGCGGAAGTATTCTCGGTGCTAGTCTCTTGGGTCTGCCGGTCTGGTCGCACCACAGGAGACGCTCTCGGTCTCTGCGGGGAGCAGGGCCAAGCCAGGCCAAAGCACGAGCGACGGCCTGGCGCGCTGTGGCACTGCCCGCTCCCTCGCAGGACGTGCCTGAGAGCTTGTCGGCAGGGGCCGCCTTCTCAGGCTCTCTGGTGGCCGAACGCTCTCCGCGTGGGACGGCGCCCGCAGGGCGGGCAGCAGCCGCCTGGCGGCGGTTTTGCCCACCCACATACCACCCTCGCGGCTTTCGCCGGCGCCGCGTCCTGGTCCAGGAGGCTCCGGCCAGGCAGCGCTTTCCTTTTGCCCCTTGCTGGCGCGAACGCGGCGGCGCCGAGCCGTGACGGGGCCCCGGGGCCGGAGAACGTGTTCCGAGGTGCTTCGGCGCACCGCAGAGGCGAGGGCTTGCTTTCCCTTGGGCCAGGCTGCCAAAAAATGATTTTCCCTCGCGCTTTTGCCAAACACCATAGTCGCCCCCCAGCTCAATTTGCCAGCCAGTTTCTGCGCCGCTGCTGGTGTGAGCACGCCTGCAACTAGGATTGCTTCAATTTCTGCAACCCATTGAGAGCACTTCGGAATTGGCACTGTGAACACGAACTGCTCTCCTTCGTCATCCAACACGACGTGGATGCCGAGAACAGTTGCGTCGCTGGCAGCTGTGACGCTCTTGGCCTCGGCCAATTGCCACCCAAGCAATCCCTGCGCGACTTCGCGCGCGGGGACGGCGGTGCCTGACGGCCCTGTGAGGCTGGTGTCGTCTGGCGTTTCACGATCAATGCTGAAGAAATCATCAACAAAGCGTGGATAGAATATGCGAAAAAGGTGCGCCAGCACGTGCTGGATCGCACCCCCCACGCGGTGCCAGGAGTGCACACTTGAAAGCGCCCCAAATGGGCACGAGAAAAGCTGCAACGCGACGCCTGTGCACGCCGTGTCTTCTGTAACAGCCACAGCATACGGCAAGTGCGCTGTCCGTATGGGCAAAGTTTTTACGCGCCGACAACGTCATCCTTCCGCAAGCGCAGCTCTGGGGCTGTTCTGCCGGACAAATTGGCCTTACGCAACCAAAATGTCAAGATCATCATAACAAATGCGCTCCGACACCTGGGTAGCTTCGTTGATTCCCGAGGCGTGGAAATCATCAATGGCGCGGACTGCCCGGACGACAGCGCCGCGCTTCACTTTCCAACCTTCGTCCACTCCAAGGCGGGGGGAGCAAACGACGTCGTCTAAAGCAGCGGACAGTGGCACCCACCTTGCTTTGCCTGCTGCGACCTCGCTCTCGGTTTGCGCGCGCAAAGCTGCGGCCGCTTCTTCATCTATCAAGGTAGAAGAAGCAGCCCTCAAAATCAGCCTCGCGTTGGTCGCGGGCGCGCGCGCCCACAGCAAGTCCAAAGGCAAAGGCGCGTCAGGTGCACATGTTGGCAGCGTGCCGCTCGGGGGAATCACCCCGGTCAGCTTGAAACCCGCCGCCAAATCTGCCACTAATTCGGCGTCAGAATGCCCAGATGCCTCCAGCATCTCCGCCAGCAACCGCAAGTTTTTATCCGGACCTAGAACAGCTCCTTTGCGAGGGCTTCGATGGCCTGGGCCAAGCCATCAGCTGCTGGCCCACTGGCGGGGCGCCCGTCCGCGACACGCTTGTCCAGAGCAGCGGCAGCACTCTGCACCTTCAAAGCAACTGCCACGTGCGCTGGCGTGATATTGACGTCTTTCTGCGTGTCGCCATCTCCCTCGAAGGGCTTGGCCCCGGCGCGGAAACCATCGATGGCCCATGTGCGCATGTGCGCGTCTGCATAGTCCGCTGGCACTGCCGAGCCCATGTGTTCCGCGAGGAGGCGCGCCACACTTCCGTAGAAGAGTTCTGGGTGGCGCGTGGACTCGTTCGCGTCCGCGACGAACTGGATCCACTTTTCCATATCGGCACCGGACAGGGCCAAGAACTTGCCTTCGGGCACGGTGGCCACCAAGGCCTGCACGGCTGCTGACTCGAGCGGCATGACCTCTCCTGCACACTCGACACAAGCAAGGCAGGCGTGTCTAGAAAACACGGGGTAACGTCGACAACGCCTGGAGCCTATGGCAACGCATCGCGACTGACACGGCCATTTCCTCTGTGGGACATGGGCGCACATTATGTCCCCGCCCCAAGAGAACCCGCACCTGCGTCCAGCAGCCAGTTTTCCGATCGCGCCCAGCTGTCACAACGGCACGTCGGCCGCTTGAGCCAAGGAAGGTGAGAGAGTCCTCCGCTCCGCTCCGCCTACCCTGGACGCAAAGTCGCACAGCTCTCGCTGCTGCGCATCCCGGCGACCCCTCTTTGACGTTTATCGCGGCCAGGGTGCCGCTCGGGTCACCTCAAGCGAAACCATGCAAGCTACAGCCTTGCCACGCCGATCCCAGTCGAAATGTGAGGGCGTCTCCTTGCCGGCCGGACCGTAGCGGATCCGACGGGGAGACCAAAGCGGACCCAGCTGGGCACTGCCATGCTGCTGGCTGGACCCTGGCGAAGCCGACGGGGAAGCCCAGCTGGCCGCACCATAGCGGACCCAGATGCGCATGCAATGTGGGGCCCCCCCCCCGCTGCCCGGACCGTAACGGAGCCGACGGGGGGGCCCAGCTGGCCTGACCGTAGCGGACCCAGCTGGGCATGCAATATGGGAACCCCTCCCCGCCAGCTCGACCGTAGCAGACCCGACGGGGCGCCCAGCTGGCCGGACCGTAGCGGGCCCAGCTGGGCATGCAATACAGGAACCCCTCCCCGCCGGCCGGAGCGTAGCGGACCCGACGGGGACGCCCAGCTGGCCGGACCGTAGCGGACCCAGCTGGGCATTGCAATGCAATGTGGGGCCCCCTCCCCGCCGGCCGGACCGTAGCGGACCCGACGGGGAGGCCCAGCTGGCCGGGCCGTGGCGGACCCAGCTGGGCATGCAATGCAATGTGCCCCTCCCGCCAGCCGCGCCGTAACAAACCCGACGGGGAAGCCCACCTGGCCGACCTTAGCCGACGGGCATGCGATGCATCGCGCGCAAGACCGCGACAGAAAGCGCAGAAGTGAGCTTGAGCCCTTCGGAGGCGTTGCCCTCCGAGGAGCTCGCCGCGAAGTGGGAAGCCGCCGGCCGTGCTGCCGCCGACCGCGGCCGGGCTAACGTCGGAGGCGCCGACCGTGACGACCTTCAGGCGGCCCGCAGGCCCCAGTGGAGCCGCACTCCGGAGATCGACGTGGTCGCTCCCGGCGGGTCTTGGGAGGATCGCATGCGTGCGTCGCTCGAGATGCGCCGCGCGCGGACGCAGGGGGACCGGGTGCACTACGTCGGGTTCGCCACTTTCTTGGGCCACGTGATGATGTGGGGGATGATCTGCATCATGAAGGTGTGCTCTCCGTCCGAGGTTTTGGGTTGCGTGTTCTTGCTGGCCCGGGTGGCCGAAGATTTCGGCGGCGTGCGCACGACTTATTTCTATGACTGGCTTGTGCGCCGCGAGATGGCGCGTTGTCTCGAGAGAGGCGAGGTGGATATTTCGCACTTCTTTCAGAAGTTGGATCGCGAGATCGTCCGTGACGCCGGCGACAAGGCTCAGATGGCCATGAGCCCCGCCGGCAAGGCTGCAGCCAAAGGCACTGCGGCACAGACGCAGGCCAAAGGCAACAGCGGCAAGGCCAGCAGCAGCAAGCAGTCCACCCCCAAGGGCGGCGGCAAGACCAGCAAGGCCAACACTTGCAAACGCCGCGCTCCAGTCTCTCCACAGCTCAACCGTTCCAGGAGTCCCGGGCCAGCCAGGCCAACCAGAACGGCAGTGGGAAGCAGCGCAGTGGCAACTGCTGGGGCGGCTGGTGAGATTCCAGCAGCTCAGACCCAGAGCTTTCCCATTTTGGTGGAAAGGACACTCTGGCGCAAGCGCGTGCTCGCGCAAGTTTTGGCTGTGATCGGGAGGCGCCTGCGCGCGAGCTGGCGCCGACCGAATCCGAGTTTCATTTTGCATGCCTCGATTGCCCTCGCGTTGCCGCTGTGCGCGAGGCTGTGCATAGCTTTCTGGTCCGGGGGTGCGCGGGCCCACCCCGTTGGATCACCTAGCTTGGGCTTTGCAGTTGCCGTCGTGCGACGAACTGCCTGCTGCAATCGCGGAACCTCTTCACCACTCGCATTGCTTGAATGGGCACAGTTTGGCCCAGGCCCGCGCTGAGAACCTCGAGCACTGGCGCCAGCGCAAGCGCGTGCTGGACCCGCTTTGGGCGCGCAGGTTTGCGGGGCTGCCCGCGCGCGTCCAGGGCGTTCTGGGTCCGAAGAAAAATCTACTTGTGCTCGCAGAAATGCTCGAGGCAATTGGCTGGCCTGACGCCCGGCTCGTTGGGACCTACAGAACGGTTTCCCACTTCTGGCCACGCAGCAGTGTGCTCCCGAGCATTCCTTTTTCTGAGTGTGCCGAGACAGCAGCTACGCTGCGGGGTCGGGCGCATTCTCTCGACTCTGAAACGCTGCGCCGCGTGCGGCGGCCTGCCACTGTGGAGCAGTTGGTCCAGGCAGTTTTTCTTAGCCCTCAAATCGCGCAGCGGTTTGGAGGGCAGGAGAATTTCAGGAGCTAGCGGTGCCACACTCCTCCTCGCCTTACCGCCTTGAGCTCCCAGCTGAACGCACGAGGCTTGGATACCTCCAAGTGGGGGTGGCGGACTTGACCCGCCCTGGTGGATCAGCTAACGCGCCGTGTCCTGTGACGGCGGGTATGGGTCTGTCTGTCCGTCCGTCCCGTCTGTGTGTCTGTCGGTCTGTCGTCTGTCTGTCGGTCTGTCTGTCCGTCGTCTCCCTGGGGCGTCCTCGTCCTGCCCGTGGGTGTCAGCCGGCACCGCGGGGTGGGTCTCGTGGCGTGGATGTCCGCGTCCAGTGGATGGAAACGGTCTTGGACGTGGGGCTCCAGGCTCGTGGGAAGCATGACCTGCGCTTCTACACGGGCGTCGGGCGGCTGCTCGCCGACGTGGTGTGCAGCACGCAACCGGAAGATTACGCGGACGACTACGTCCGCGACGTGATCAAGGCCAACTTCAAAGCTGGCGACACGCCATTCAATGAAGAAGGCAATCCTGAGAGTTGGAAGACTCTCAAGATGACTCCGGCCATGGTTGTGTTCGCCTTGCGTGTCCAGGCTGCTTTCGCGGAATCAGCGGGAATGGAAGTGGCATAAGGCTCTGAAGATGGGCAACTGGGCGACGGCGGTTTGAAGGATGCTCTCACAGAGTTCGTAAAGTGCCAGGCCGAGAAAGAGACGCAGACAACTAAACTCAAAGGGTTGTCTTTCAATTACGCCAAGAGGATCGAAGACGTAGGCCTATCAGAGTTTCCACCAGAAGCTCTGCCATCAGAGAATGTTCTGGCCAAGTGGGAAGCGGCCAAGAGGATAGCTGCAGAAAAGGGCCGCATCTACGTCGGCAGTGCTGACGCAGATGACCTGATGGCATTGCACCGGCCAGCGTGGACGACGTCGCCAGCAATCGATTTGATGCCGAGCGCTCAAAGCCGCGCTCGACATGAAGAAGGCGCGCTCCTTAGATGAGCGGGTGCACAATCAGGGCTTCGCCACGTTCCTGGGGCATGTGTTCTCGTGGGGCCTCAAGCTCGTCATGATGACGGTTTGCTCTCAGACGCACCTCCTGTCGTATGTCTTCATCCTCACCAGGGTGGCGGAGGAGCATGGTGGTGTGGCTACAGCGTCCACTATGACGTCAAGGTGCGGAAGGAGATGGCCACGGAGCTGGAGCGTGAGAAACCCAACGTGCTGCGCTGGCTCCTCGAGCTGAACGACGACACGGCCAGGGCAGCAAAAGATAAAGCGCAGTCTGGCGCTGGCAGGGTTGCGAAATTCGCATCAGCTGCTGCAGCGGGGTTTCTGCTCAGAGCGCCGCTGGGAATCGCGGTCGTGGCAGCGGCGGTAAGGCTGTCGGCAAGGGCGGCAAGAGTGGCAAGGGCGATCACCGGCCCGTGCGCTCGCCGCCGAGGAAGCCTCCCAGCCAGCGTAGCCGTTCCAGGAGTCGTAACAATGGCTGGTATCAGCAGGGGTGGTACGACGAGAAGAAGAAGTGAGCTTCGCCAGACAAGTCTGCGTCCGAGGACGACGCAAGCAGTACCGGCACAAGTGTTCTAAGCAAAGATAGTGGGCGGCAGCATGCGCTAGGTGGGTTTGCCACTTTGAGCGGGGCTGTCAGCGCGCTGTTGGCCGATTCAGTTTTGCTTGCGTTCATGTGTGCGTGGGATCATCTTGAATGGGCCTGTACTTTGCCAGCGTTTGAAGGGCCCGCTGCAATGCCAGCAACTGTAGTTGAGGCGTTGGAGCGGGCAGAATCTTTAACGGATTGTGAATTGCACGAACATCGTGCGAGCAAATTCCAGTATTGGGCTGATAGGAAACGTGTGACAGAGCCTGCGTGGCGGCGGGCAGTGTCGCGATTGCCATCGCACTGCCAGTGCGTGCTCGGGCTGGATAGGAATTTGTTTCTCGTGGCCGAAATGCTGGAGGCGATCGAGTGGCCAGACCAGTTGCTCATTGACCATCTGACATTTGGTTTTCCGTTGATAGGGGAATCGCCGCGCTCGGGCATTTTGCCGCCAGTGCCTTTCCCGCAGCTGTCGTTCACTCCTGAATATCTCTTCCGCCATTGTGAGGACCACAGCGTTGTTACGTTGCACAGGGCGCGCAGGCCGACCGGCGCGCACCCGATGGTGGAGGAAACCTTGGAAGCAAAGTGTGTACAAGAGGTTGGAGAGAAGAAAGCATGGTGGACGCGGCTGAACACGGCAGCGTCTATCATTTCTGCGCGCTTTCCTGCCCTGGAGAGGTTCGGCGACAGCTGTAGGCGAGCCAATGCCAGTGGATATGCTGGATGCTTTGGTGTCCTTGGCTGTGCGGCTTGATCATCCCTAAGGTTTGGTTCTGGGGAGGAAGATTGTCACAGGCCGCTTCTGTCCCCATTCGGGGATTCGGTTGCCTTTCGGCGTCTCCGCTCCCCTTGCCGCCCGGGCCCGAGGCGGGGTAGCAAATGTCGGCCGGTGCTCCCGTGGGAGCCGCGTGGCTGCGCTGCAGGCCAACAGCTGTGCAGTGTAGCCTGGGCGCGCGCGGCCTCGTCCGGGCGACGCCTTGGCGGGCCGGCGCGCCCTCCTGCGAGCCGCGGGCGTTGGTCGCCTGGGGCGCCGTCGCTGCACCAGCCGGCAGAGTTTTCTCAACAGGGAACGGGCTCCTCCCAGCGGGGTTGCCCACAGAGGTGTTTGCGTGACGCGCGCACCTCGGGCTTGGCCTGCGGGCGATCCGGTTTGCCGGTGTTCCTCGTCGTGCCCGCTGCGTTCCGTCTGCGGCGGTGTTCGCGCACTTCGTCCACGTACAGGGTCCCAGCGCAAACCCAGGGTCGCTGCGCAACGGGCTGCGCTGCAGGCCAACAGCTGTGCAGTGTAGCCTGGGCGCGCGCGGCCTCGTCCGGGCGACGCCTTGGCGGGCCGGCGCGCCCTCCTGCGAGCCGCGGGCGTTGGTCGCCTGGGGCGCCGTCGCTGCACCAGCCGGCAGAGTTTTCTCAACAGGGAACGGGCTCCTCCCAGCGGGGTTGCCCACAGAGGTGTTTGCGTGACGCGCGCGCCTCGGGCTTGGCCTGCGGGCGATCCGGTTTGCCGGTGTTCCTCGTCGTGCCCGCTGCGTTCCGTCTGCGGCGGTGTTCGCGCACTTCGTCCACGTACAGGGTCCCAGCGCAAACCCAGGGTCGCTGCGCAACGCGCATGCCTGTCCCTGCGTCTGCACGTGCCTGCCCGCGTGGCGCACTCGGCTTGGGCCCTTGCGCAGTGCGCGCTCGTTGATTTTGCCGGCGCCCTCGTCGCCTATCCGCCTCTCCTCGTCGCTAATTTGCCGCCCAGCGGCGCCGCGCGCCCAGACGAGCCAATGGAGTGCGATTCCATTCTCACGCGCCCAGAGGGAGCAGTCTGTGCGGAATTCCCCTGTTGCGCGCCCAACTGGACAATTTGGGAGCAATTTGTGCCCGAATGGGCCAATTGAGTGCAATCCGCGCTCCTGCGCCCAAACGGGTAATCAGAATGCAATTTCGCGCTCGCGCGCCTGCATGGGTCAATTGAGTGCAATCTCGCGCTCGCGCGCCCGGACGGGTCTTCTGAGTGCAATTTTGCGCTAGCGCGCCCACGCGGGCCAAATTGTGTGCAACGTCGCTCGCGCGACGAATGGGTGCAGATTTGCGCTGGCGCGCCCAAATGGACAATTCGAGTGCAAGTCGCGCTTGCGCGCCCAAACGAGCAAACTGTGCTCAATTTTGCGCTCGCGCGTCTTGAGTGGCCGTATCCTGCGCTCGCGCGCGCGAGTGGGCTATCTGAGCGCAATTTCGCGCTGCACCTTAACGGGCAGTTCGAGTGCAATTCGCGCTCGCGCGCCTAGAGGGGCCATGTGAGCGCAATTGTGCGCTCGCGCGCCGGGACGGGCCAATTGGGTGCAATCGCGAGCTCGCGCGCCCGATAAGTTATCTGACGCACCTGGGCGTTCCGCGCACCCGGCAATGCATTCTGGGTTCTTTCTGCGTTCTGCGGCCGGAGCGCGCCCAGAGTCGCAATCTGAGCGCAAATTTGCGCTCCTGGGCGTCCGTCCGCGCGCCTGGATAGCCTTCTGGGGTCAACTATGCGATCTGCGGCCGCCCGCGCGCCCAGAATTGCAGTCTGTGCTCAATTCTGCGGTCTTGGGCCGAGGCGCGCCCAAATATGCAATCTGAGCGTAAATTCGCGCCTCGAGGCATCAGCGCGCCCAGACATGCATTCCCGCCCGCAATTGCTTTCTGAGCATTGTGTGTGGTCTGTGACCGAAGCGCGCCCAGATTCGCATTCTGCGCGCCTGGGCGTCAGCGCGCCCAGATTCGCATTCTGCGCGCATGGGCGTCAGCGCGCTCAGAATTGCAGTCTGAGCTCATTTGTGCGTTCTGGCGCCGAGGCGCGCCCAGATTCGCAATCTGCGCGCTCGTGCTCCGAGGCGTCGGCACGCCCAGAATTGCATTCAGAGCTCCTTTTTGCGTTCTGGCACCGCCCGGATTCGCAATCTGAGCGCGCATTCGCGCTCCTGGGGGCACTGGAGCATCTCCGAGGACGGCTGCGCGAGAATCGTCCTGGGCGTGCGCGGACAGCACGAGCTAGAAAGAGTGGCTACGGACACTCTGGGGCACTGGGGGTTGGATGTGTGCAGGCGGCAGAAGCTAGTCCTTGATGGGGGGGCATTGGCTAACCCCCCACCTGCACACAACGGGGGCGGGGGTGCTTTGCACTTGTGCAGCGCGCCCGTCCTCGACCGACCCCGGGGGGCACGCGTCTCAAACGGCGCGTAATCGGAATATCGATGCTGACGCCCTTTCACCAGAACTCAAGATTGAATTCTGGTGCAGCTCGTGAAAATTAAGCTCTGGCCCCTGGCCATTTGGTTGTTGCGTGCGGATTTATTAGGCGCAATTTTTCGGGCAGTCTTGAAAATTTCAGGGTGACGACGTCCGTCTGCATTCGCGTGGGATGAGCGGAAGCACCCTCGCGTGCTGCCACTTGGCCGAAACAGGCCTTGGTACGCTGAAAATGACTCCCTACTCACTCTGGCCCGGTGGAGGGGGGGGAGCAAGGGGGCCCATGTGGTTCCCCTGGCCGCTGAGCGGTCAAAGAGTTTCGACTGGGATTGGCGTGGCACTGCTGTCGCTTGCATGGTTTCGCCCCAAGGTGACCCGGCCCCCTGGCCGCGATGGACGTCAAAGAGGGGTCGCCGGGATGTGCAGCAGCGGTAGCTGTGCGAATTTGCGTCCAGGGGAGGCGGGGCGGAGCGGAGGACTCTCTCCCCTTCCTTCCTTCGTGCTGGGGCTCAAGCGGCCGACGTGCCGTTGTGATAGCTGGGCGCGATCGGAAAACTGGCTGCTGGACGCAGGTGGGGGTGCTCCAGGCGCTGAAACGGTGGTGCGCACATGTCCCACAGAGGGTATGGCCGTGTCAGTCGCGTTGCCGTAAACTCCCAGACGTTGTCGACATTACCCCCGTGTTTCCTACATACGTCCGTTGCTGTAAACGCTCAGTAAGACAGGCGCTGCCAAGTTCGCTCGACCTCTCCGGCCCAGCAAAGGTGTCCCATCTACTCATTTTCACGGCCACGCACTCAATATAGCTTTCGCAGACAGCGACGTCCGCGCCATGGTCTCTGCTGCAGGGCAGGGCGCTTTCGGCGGGGGCGGGGGCGACAAGGTATGGGTGCAGTTCGTGGCGTCTGTGCAGGATGCCCCAGCAGATACTCACCCGCTCATCTTCTACGCGGGCACGGCCCGGGCGCTCGCCGAGTCCATTGGGTCAGTGGAGCCCACTGATTTCGCAGAAGACAAGATGCGTGATTTTGTCATCAGTAGCTTGCAGGTGAACGCTGTTTCTTTCGACCAGGAATGGAACAAATTCAAGCTCAAACCTGCCCGCATCACCTTGGCCCTCAAGGTCCAAACGAAGGCGATGCGAGAGTTCCCGTCAGGCCGCCCGGGCTCCAGCAGCGCTGCGGACCAGACTGCCCGGGCCATTGCAGAGTGGGCCAAGGTGCAAAACGCCAAGGCGGAGAAAGAAGCTAAACGCGGGACGTTGAGCTTCAACTTACAAGACAGGATCGCTGAAGTGGGGCTCCGGTGCGCCCAAGGAGATTTACTCCCCACAGAAGAGGCTTTTCTCCGGATGGAGAATCTCCCGTCGGCGAAGATTGCCAGGGATAAGGGCCGGAAATGGGTGGGCTCCTCTGAGGGAGAAGATCTGCTCGCGAACTTCCGCCCAGGATTTTCGAAAACGCCTAAACTGGACGTCCTCGTGGGCAACGGGGCCGTTGGTGTCGCGGAGGCCCGGGAAGCGAAGCGGGCCCGCGCCATGGAGGAGCGGATCGGCTTCATGGGCTTCGCGAATTTTCTCGGTCACCTCCACGATTGGGGCACCAAGATGGTTCTCTCCAAGGTGATCACGCCCGTGCAGCACTGGGCGTACGAGATGCAATTGGCGCGCTTGTGTGAGGAGCGCGGCGGCACGAGGGTTGCGTTCTACTACGACCTGCTTCTCCGCCAGAAGCTGGCCCGTGCCCTCGAGCAGGGCCAGGGCGACCAGGTCGAGGTTTTGCTGCGCAGGCTGGATGGTGACGTGCTGGAAGACGCCTCGCACAAGGTCAAGCAGCGCGCCGACGAGGTCAACCGGGCCAACTCGAAGCAGACGAGCGGCCCGGCGTCATCGCAGGGGAACGCGCCTTCGCAAGGAGGCAAGGCGGGAGCGCAGGGCAAGGGGGGCCAGAAGGGTGGCAAGCCAGACAAAGGCGGAAAGCAGAGCAAGCTCCCCAGGCCGGCCCCGACCACGCCCCAGCGCTCCAGGAGCCCGCCCAAAGGCAAGGGCGCAGCTTCTGCGCAGTGGCACACCAAAGGCCAGGAGAAGAAGTGGTCCAGCTGGTGAAGTGAACTGGCGTCTGCGTCCAGCGAGGCGCCTTCGGAAGAGGGGCACCCCTTCGGCGATGCCTCGGGCGTGTTTAGCACCGGCGAAGGCTTCTCTGCTCTCTGTGGCGCTGTGGAACACTTTTTAAGTGATCCTGTTAGATTAGCGAGCATGGACCCGTTTGCTCATGTAGACTGGGCGCTACACCTGCCGCTGTGCACAGGGGAGTTTTCCATCCCTGAGGCGTCTAGAAATGCAATTAATCGGCATTCTGCCGACCCTAGCGCACTGTGCGAGTTCAGGTGGCGCCAGTTGAAATTCTGGAAACACCGCCAGCAGGTGACGGCGCTAGCGTGGCGCGACCAGTGCGCGCGCTTACCGGCGCACGTCCGTGCCATATTGGGGCCTGAGAAGAACTTGGCGTTGTTTTCCGAGATGCTGGAGGCCTCGGGCTCTCCAGACACTCACCTCGCAGCATCGCTCGCGCAGGGTTTTTCCTCTAGCGGGGTACATCCCCCCGAGTGGCACCATGTGCTTGAGCGACGCCGTTGTCCACGCATCGCCAGAGGAGCTGCTGGAGGCAGCGCCAGGCGCCAACGCTAGCATCCTGCAGAGAGTCCGAAACGCACCCGCAACGGACGGTCGCGTTGCAGAAGGTCTCGAGGCTCGCATCCGGGCGGAGGTGGCGGCTGGACAAGCTGAGTGGCGCGATTTGCCGTCGGATCTCTCGGGCGTGGTGTTGTCTCCTCGGTTCGCTGTGGACGAGGGCTGGCGCTTTCGCGATGGACAGTGGTCTCTCAAGGTCCGCGCCATCGATGACCTCACAGCTTCCGGGGTCAATGGCGCGACCACGGTCTCCGAACGCGTCGCCCACGAAACTCTCGATGTATTAGTGGCGGCGGCGCAGTGCCTCATCGCTGGTGGAGCCAGCGCAGCGGACGTCCGCTTCCACAAGGATGACGTCTGCGAGGCCTACAAAACTCTGCCGCTACATAGTGAGCACCTCCCGTTCGCGGCCGCCGTGACGGCGGAGTCCGTATCGCAGGATCAGTTCCTGCAGCTGTTCTGCTGTCCCTGTGGGGGGAAGGCGAGTGTCCATCCCTGGCAGCGCGTGGGCGCGGCTTTTCAAGCTATACTTTTTGCGTTTGTTTAGCATCGTGTATCCACGTTTCGTGGACGATTTTTTCGGCATTGATGCAGAGCAAGCGCACAAATGGGGTGATAGCGCGGTAGGCGCCGCCTCTTCAGCTAGATTCGTCATCCAGGATTTGCTCGGCTGGCGTCTTGATTCACACAAAGCAGTTACGGCAGCTTTGAGTTTTGTTGCGCTGGGCGTGCGTGTGTCCGTAGACGCAACTACAGACTGTTTAAACTTTGTCGTGCCCAGCGACAAGTGCGCCAAGTGGCTGGCGGAAATCGCAGAGGTGCTCCGGGACAGCGTTTAACGCCAGCGCGCGCGCAGAAGCTGGCCGGCCGCCTCAGCTGGGGGGCCACAGCAGTCTTCAGGAAGGGCGCGCGCGTCTATCTGGCGCCGCTCTTCCGGCATTCAGCGGGGGAAAACACTCGCATCTCCAAGCGTTTGCGCTTTGCGCTCCTGTGGTGGCAGCGGTTCCTCAATTCGCAGCCAAGCAGGGCCGTCCCACTGTCGCCATCGGTGAAGCCACGTTTGGTGGTGTACACTGACGCCTCGGGAGCAGGCGTGCTGGCTTGGGTGGCAGTGCTGGCTGGGCGTAAGTTTTTCGCTTCAGCGCCAGTGCCGGGCTGGCTTGCGAGGTGGGCCTGCCCGCGTCAGCAGCAAATCCACACCTGGGAGCTAGTAGCTGCAGTGTGTGCACTCTGGCACTTTTTCAGTCTGCCCGAAGGCGTAGCGGGGTTCGACGTTGTGCTTTTTATCGACTCGACAGTCGCACTCGGGACGCTGCTCCGCGGGTGCTCCCGCCAGCGTGACTGGAATGCTATGGTGGCCGGCGCGCGGTTTGCTGCAGCAGACCGCGGCCACTTTTTGAGTGCATTCCGCGCGCCTTCACATTTAAATTTGGCAGACTGGCCAACTCGCCCAGAGCAGAAGGCATCGGAGTTGGCGCACCTGATCTCTCGCGGCTTCGCTCGCCTCGAGTGGGCTTGGCCGGCAGTGGACTTCTGGCAGCAGAGGCGGTGACGGGCATGCGTTCGCGAGGAAGGAAAAAAGTGCGCACTTGTTGCTTCGTCAGCGTTTCTTGCCGCGTGCGGCGGCGCACGGCGTCCCACGCAGTCGTCCGTAGTCAGCTTGGCCCAACGTGGCACTTGAGTTCATCAACCGCAAACGCGCGCGGTGGGCTCTGGGCGATGGAGCTTCGGACCCTGAGCCTCCAGAAGAAGCATGCTCCCATGATGTGGTGCCGCCTGCTCTTGCACAGTGGTTCACAGGGGTACTTCGGCGCACGCTGCCGCGTTACCACCCAGCATCGCCTGACGCTGTGTTGCGCGTTATCGCCAGGGGCGGGGCCGTGGCCGGAGATGGCTTCAACGACATGAGTGTGCAGGAGCTTCGGGACGTGTGGCCGTGCCTCCGAGAGCTGGCCAGTGAATTCTTGGCCATCTCCCCTTCCGGGAGGCGCTCTCCTGTGGCGCCGCCGGCAGGGCGCTCCCAGGGCAGCGGCGGCCCGAGCGGTGAGGTCGCATCACCTTTGGTGGAAAGCGCCACGCCCGCAGGGCCAGAAGGGGGCGAAGCTGAGGCTGCCCTGGCTGCTCTTGGCTTCCTGGCCGCAGCTCGCTTTCGAAAGACTTTCCTGGGGCCCAAAGACTTGGCCGACGCAGTGCAAACGCTGGGCCGCGTTGCGCCTGAAGAGCTCCAAGTGGCGTGGGCTCGGCGTCACGGAGGCGCAGGGGGCAACCCGAGAGAGCGTGCTTTGCAACTGGTGGGCAATATGTCTGAGTTCGCAGCGACGCAGGAGCTTTTGAAACGAGAGCTCTGCGGGCGGCATCGGAGCTTACAAATATGCGTCCGCAGTGCGGCTGTGGGGCCAGGTAGCCAAGGGCCTCGGAGTGCCGCCGTGGCCACCGACAGACAGCGTGCTGGGGGCCTTTGCTTTCGCAGTGCAGAACGGCAACACGCTGATGACGTACTGCACCCAGGTCCGGGCGGCCCTTCGCTTGGTCCGGGTCCCTCTGGGGTGTTTGGAAGACACCTCGAGTCTGGCGCGGGGGGCCGCCAAAACGGTGCCCGGCACGAGCTGCTTTCGAGCGCCGGCCAGTGCGCACGACACCCGCAGCGTTGCTGGCCACGTGCGGGAGGTGCTCCGGGATCCTCTGATGGCGGATTCCTTCGTGGTCGCCAGACATGTCTGTCTCCATTTCGCGTCGGAGGTGGTGCCTGTGGAGCACGACGGGCCGCGCTCCAGGGTCGTGCTCGCGGTCGACGGGGGCTTGCCCAAGGCGTGCATCTACTTGCACAAGCGCAAGATGCACACAGAGACAGTGGTGGTGACGAGGCGGTGCATCTGCGCTCTCCAGTCGCGGCAGCTGTGCGGGGTGTGCGTCCTGCAGCGCCGGGCTGGGCTGGGGCGCCTCTTCCCCGGCCTGTCCTACAGGGCGGCTCTGGCCACGCTGAAAGCAGCGGCGCTGGCGCTCGGCTTCGAGCGCGCGGCCGAATGGGGCACGCATGCCTTCCGCAGAGGCCGGGCGGACGAGTGTTTAGCGGCGGGCGGCGGGCCGGCGCTCTTCCACAAGTGGAGGCTGGCGTGGCGTAGCTGCGTTCGGCTACGCCTCTGCCGCCTCCAGAGAGGCCATGACTGCTGCGGAGTGGCCACTGGAGTTTTCGGATTCGTCTGCGTCCGACAGCGCGCCGTGAGCGGTGGAGATTGTGAAAAATTATCGTCGGGCTGTGCCATCATCAGTGCTGCTGTGCTCTCGTCGTCAGCAGTGGGGTTGGGGTCCGGGTCGCCGAGAGCCCCAGCATTGGGTCTCGAGGGCTCCTTGGGGTCTCTCGTGCTCCCCTGCCCGGCTGCACGCTGTGTGTCGCCCAACGGTCCGTGCGAGCGCACCGGACCATCCCAGAGGAGAGCGGCCGCACGAGAATCTTCATCATCCCTAAGCTTTGGTTCTGGGGAGGAAGATTCTCACAGGCCGCTTCTGTCCCAATTCGGGGATTCGGTGATTCGGTTGCCTTTCGGCGTCTCCGCTCCCCTTGCCGCCCGGGCCCGAGGCGGGGTAGCAAATATCGGCCGGTGCTCCCGTGGGAGCCGCGTGGCTGCGCTGCAGGCCAACAGCTGTGCAGTGTGGCCTGGGCGCGCGCGGCCTCGTCCGGGCGACGCCCTGGCGGGCCGGCGCGCCCTCCTGCGAGCCGCGGGCGCCAGTATCTGGGGCGTCGCTTTCGCCGGCGCGGCCGGCTTTCCCGCCCGCCCTCCCTGGGGTGTCTGGTGTGCTAGCCGGGCTGGGTCTCGAGGGCTCCTTGGGGTCTCTCGTGCCCGCCTGCCCGGCTGCGCGCTGTGTGTCGCCCAACGGTCCGTGCGAGCGCACCGGGCCATCCCAGAGGAGAGCGGCCGCGCGAGAATCTTCCCCGTGGCCAGCCTGCAGATTGCGAGTTCCTTTTCAGGAAAGAGGACTTTAAGGGTGCATTCAAATCGCTCCCGCTCCTGTCTCAGCACTTGCCTTTTGCAGTCGTGACTTGGCAAAGCGCCGCTTTGTGCGGCAAAGGTTTGCAGTTGCTATGCTGCCCATTCGGATCGCGAGCTTCTGTATATAGTTGGCATAGATTGGGCTCGTTTCTGCAGGCGCTCCTGGCGCGAGAATTGTACGTTGCGTATCCTCGGTTCGTTGATGATTTATTTTCGGCAAACCGCGCCCAGGGGGCACGTGGGGCGCTCACCGGGCCAGCGGGCACCGCGGCGCGTGCGCAGCAGATGCTCCAGCTGACCGGCTGGGAACTCGAGCCGAAGAAACGTGTGCACAACGTCGCTGCGACTACCATGCTCGGCGTGGAAGTAAGCTCTGTGCCAGGTGCTCTCATTTTCTGCATTGGAAAGCATAAGAGAGAGAAGTGGCTGGCTGTTATCACGCGTGCACTCAGCGAGAATGTCCCGCGCCCTTCCGAAGCGAAGTGGCTGGCAGGGCGGCTGAGCTGGGCAGGCAGCGTTGTCTTCGGCAAGGGGGCTCGTGCATATTTGGCAGCGCTGCATTGGCAAGCCCACAGGTCCTCGGGGACGCTCACTTCTAGAGTCCGCACCACACTGCAATGGTGGTGCCGGCGCCTAGGCAGCGTCCCCACGCGCCGGGTATCGCTCCAGCCGCTATCTCTGCCCAGGCGTGTCGTTTATACAGATGCCGCAGGGGATGGCCACATGGCTTTTGCGATTGTGCATCCCGCTTTCCGCGCCTGGGGGGCCACCAGGGTGCCCCGGGAAGCGTGGGCGTGGGCGCGCGCGCGCCGGACGCAGATAGTGCTTTGGGAGCTCGTTGCTGCAATTTGTGCTCTGCGCTGTCTGATCGAGCATGGGCTCGCTGAGTGTGAGATAATCATGTTCGTTGATTGCAATCCAGCCTTGCATGCGCTGGTTCGCGGAGCGAGCCGGCAAAGTGATTTAAATGATGTGATCACCGGGCTCTGGTTTGAAGTAGCCAGCGCGTGCATGCTTTTGCGCGCTCTCCGAGTGCCTAGCAAATCCAATAAGTTTAAAATATTGTCGACGGCCCGACTCGGCAAGAAACTTGGGACGAATCTGTCTTGGCTTTTCAGTCCCGCGGATTCCGTCAGCTCGAGTGGGCGTGGCCGCCCGCCCTGCCTTGGTCACCGTAGCGTTGTTGAAAAAAGTGCATCATCTGAGGCCATTGCGGCCAAGAGTGGCCGGATGCGGGTTTGAAGCAATGTTTGCGTTTGGACTCTCGTCATCAGTAGCCGTTTTTGCTCAATGCTTGAGTTCATTGCCGGCAGTCGGGAGCGGGCTGCCTTGGCCGGCGGCGATGCTGCCCGGCAAATGCGGCCGAGACTGCCCGAAGCGGCTCCGCAAGATACACCCGAGACTGTCTTGACGCAGCTGCTCAGGCGCGCGGCGGGCATCGCGGATGTCCCGGTGGATGTGCGCACGGTAGAGGCAAATCTCCGGCAGGAAGGGGCCGTGGCGCCATCTGATTTCTTGGGCATCACGCCCGAGGAAGCTGTTGAGGTGTGGGGCGCGTTCTCGAGAGTGTCTCTTGCTGTCGTCAGCTCCTTCTTGGATTTATGTAAATCCTGTGGTCAAAGTCTGGCAAAGGAAATCGCCTCGCCTGCACAGTGTCCGCAGTCGCCACAGGTGCGCCAGGCAGCTCTGCTTCCGGCCATGGCGCGGCGAAAGGCAGGTTCCACGCCCGAGGAACAAGCTGTGGCGAGGGCGGCGTTGCGGCTATGGACTGCGGCGCGGACGTCTGGCCGGCTCCCTGCGCCGCACGTCCTTGCCGACGCTATTGCTGCCATGGCACAAGCAGACGCTCTGGCGTTGCACAGTCCCCCTGGAGCACCGCGGCAGGAGATCGCACGTATCTCACGCGAGGGCACTGCCCCAACAGCGATGGCGGAGCAGGCAATTTGGTTGGAATTTTGCGGATGGAAGGCCAGCGCTGCAGGTTATGCCTCGGCACTGAGACTCTATGGCCAAGTCGTTCTCTTCTGCAGAGTCCCGCCATGGCCACCAACGCAGGGCATATTGGATGCATGCGTTTGTCTCTTCAGGAGTGCGGCTACTTTGTCAAGATATTAGTCGCGCATTCGCACTGTCTTAGTCTGGTTGCACTGTTCTGTGCGCCCCCTTGCTTGCGGACACAGCATGTGTTGTGCAGGGAGCTGAGAAGGCAGGGCGGGCGCTGCGGCGGCCGAAGATCTGTGCCTCTGCAGAGCAGACAAAAGAATTGTCACGGTGGTGTTCCGGGAACGGCTTCATTGACATCGGTGAGTCTTTCGTAGTGGCGCGGCAGTTCTGTTTGCGCTACGGCGAAGTCTTGCAGCTGGGCTCCGACGCAGCTCCCGTGTCGATCAGCGTGACTGTGGAGGGGCGGAATGTCGTGGACATCGCATTCATGAATAGAAAGTGCTATTCTGAACCTGTTGTTGTCACTCGCAGGTGCATTTGTGATCTCCAAGGGAAAGCACTGTGGTGCATGCCGGGTGGTTGCCCGGTACAAGCTCCGGGCCAAGCTCGCGAGTGGTGCCGCGGCTTCTGCGTCTACAGACACAGCGCCGCAGGCTGAAGCTGGGAATAATGTCGTTTTCCCAGGCATGACATACGCAATGAGCCTGCTGTGCTTAAGCTCGCTGCTCAAGGCTGCGGCTTCGCTGATGCGGTGGCGTGGGGCACGCATGCCTTTCGTAGAGGTTGGGCCACGGAGTGCCTTCGAGCTAACGGTCCAACAGCACTGTTCTACTCAGGCGGTTGGCGAGGGCTTACTGCGTTTGCGCATACTTCCGCCAAAGCGCGGGGCTCGGTAGCTGAGGCCGAGTTTCTGGTTGAGCACTCAGAATCGTCCGGGGCAGGCGAGTGAAAAACTCTTGCGTGCATTGGGTGTTCCTGCTGTTGCAATGGCATTTCGCTTCGCGCAGCTGCCCGGCCCCACCTGCGTGCATTGGGCGTCCTGAGGCTCTCTCTCTCTCAGGTTGGCGCCAGCCAGCTGCACGTGTTTGTCGTGCCCAACGTCCGTGCGGGAGCGGACGCAGCATAGTGCTGCGACGTATAATTTTCTTAGCCCTCAAATCGCGCAGCGGTTTGGAGGGCAGGAAAATCCTGTTGAACCGCGCCCGGAGCAATGCTAATGGTCGGCGCCCCCGCGCCACCGTTGGGCACGTGGGACAAGAGGCGCCGCCAGGTTGGCCCAATCTGGACTTCTCCAATGGCCCGCCTGGCAGGGGCGCCGACGCTAACCTGCGCGCAGCGCCGCGGGGAGGGCGAGGGCGGGCAACGGGGGACAAGCGCGAGCTGTGCCAACCCCCAACCCGTGGCAACGAGAGCACGGGCAGGGCTCATAGTGGCGACGAGAGCACCAGCGACACGCAACCGAACAGCAACTGCCACAGAGCACCCGGGGCAGTCTGGGACGAGAAGCCTGAATCACCAACCAGCCGCCAGCAACAGAAGCGGAGGACAAGCGGAAGGAGGCAGGGCGTGGCACCGCCAAATCCGCCGGCCAGCGGCCACCGACTGTGAGAAAGGTCCGCCGCGCCGCCAGGGCACTGCCAAGCAGTGAGAGCGAGCATAGAAGGCCGCAGAGGCCCCGAGGGGAAGAGGCCACCAAGGGGCCCGCTCCCAGGATTTTCCTGCCCCCCAAATCGCTGCGAGATTTTGGGGCGATGAAAATCCTGTTGAACCGCGCCCGGAGCAATGCTAATGGTCGGCGCCCCCGCGCCACCGTTGGGCACGTGGGACAAGAGGCGCCGCCAGGTTGGCCCAATCTGGACTTCTCCAATGGCCCAATGCAACCAGAGTGGGGCTGCCAAGGGCGGCGGATCTGCCGACGAGGCCGACAAGGACCGATGCACTTCGGACGTACTTTTCCAGCGCCCAATGCATCCGAACGGATCTGGTCACTGGCGCCTTGCGGTGTAGGCAGCGCCCTGGCCTTCGCCCCCACTGGACTCGGAAAACTCCGCAAGCCACTCGGCTGCTGCCAGCTCCCCGCGAGACTGGGCCGTGGCGTACCCAAATGCTGCCACGCCACGCCAGCCCCCTGACCAGAACAACGCCGAGGGGCCACCAGCACGCAACGCGTCGTTTGCGAAGCCTCTCCTGAAGGCGTGCGTGCCCCAATGCTGCGCATCTGGTAGTTGCAGGGCCGCAGCTGCAGCCTTCAGAAAAGCCAATGCTTCCGGGTACGTGATGTGCGCGAAGGGAGCGCCAGCGGCCTCGGCTGCCTCGCGCAACGCGCACACTCCGCACGACAGCCGCCTTCCCCCAGCACACAGGCACTTCCGCACGACATCCACGGGCACTTTGTAGCAATTCCGCCTCGTGAAGGTAAGGATCGCACTTGCATCGCCGCCCTCGCCGTTGAAGCGAAATGGGGCGAGCTCTGAGCCCAGCGACAATGTTTCAGAAGACCGGAGGCAAAAATGGCGCGAGACCACCCAGGATCTGGCCAAATCAAAACGCCCTGCGTTGTTAGCCCATTCTGCCAGCAGTTGTGCCAACCCCCAACCCCCAAGCCGTGGCAACGAGAGCACGGGCAGGGCTCAGAGTGGCGACGAGAGCACCAGCGACACGCAACCGCACCAGCCGAACCATGGGGTGGCCAGCGCTGAGGCGTTTGAACGGTAGCCGGCGCCGGGGCGAGAGCGAACAGCAACTGCCACAGGTGCTACCCGAGCACCCGGGGCAGTCTGGGGCGAGAAGCCTGCCAATCAATCACCAACCAGCCGCCAGCAACAGAAGCGGAGGACAAGCGGAAGGAGGCAGGGCGTGGCACCGCCAAATCCGCCGGCCAGCGGCCACCGACTGTGAGAAAGGTCCGCCGCGCCGCCAGGGCACTGCCAAGCAGTGAGAGCGAGCGTAGAAGGCCGCAGAGGCCCCGAGGGGAAGAGGCCACCAAGGGGCCCGCTCCCAGGATTTTCCTGCCCCCCAAATCGCTGCGAGATTTTGGGGCGATGAGAACTTCAGGAGCTAGCGGTGCCACGCTCCTCCTAGCCTTATGGCCTTGAGCTCCCAGCTGAACGCACGAGGCTTGGATGCCTCCAAGTGGGGGTGGTGGACTTGGCCCGCCCTGGTGGGTCAGCTAACGCGCCGTGTCCTGTGGGCGGCGGGTGTGGGTCTGTCCGTCCGTCCGTCCCGTCTGTGTGTCTGTCGGTCTGTCGTCTGTCTGTCGGTCTGTCTGTCCGTCGTCTCCCTGGGGCGTCCTCGTCCTGCCCGTGGGTGTCAGCCGGCACCGCGGGGTGGGCCTCGTGGCGTGGGTGTTTTCTTTCCCCGCCCGCCCTCCCTGGGTTGCGCTCCGCTGGCTGGGCGTCCTGAGGCTCTCTCTCTCTCTCTCTCTCTCTCTCTCTCTCTCTCTCTCTCTCTCTCTCTCAGGTTGGCGCCAGCCAGCTGCACGTGTTTGTCGTGCCCAACGTCCGTGCGGGAGCGCGCGCAGCATAGTGCTGCGACGCAGAATTTCCACGAGAAATGCCAGAAGGAGGTCGCCGATGGTCACGCTAGGTGGTGCCTCTGCGTGACGCGTGCGTCCTCACTGCCAGGTTCCCTGTCGACGCGGGCTGGAAAGCTGCCTCAAGGGAAGTCCACCGCATCGAGGATTTCACGGCGTCGCATATAAATGCAGCTGTTTCCGTAGGGGAAGCAGTCCAGCACGACGGTCTAAATCAATTTGTAGCTGTCCTTAGCAAGACGATCCTCGCAAGCGCTGGCGGAGCCGCGCTTCGCAAGGAAGATTTCGTGAATGCTTTCAAAACGCTCCCACTAGCGAGCTCGCACTTGCAGTTTGCTGTTGTCACCTGGGCTGCAGCCGAGTCCCGTGGCCAAGGGCTTCAGCTTTTGGCGTGCCCTTTTGGCGCAGCCGCCTCTGTCTACAACTGGGAAAGGTTTGGCGCGGCGGTCCGCGCCATTCTGGCCAGGTTGTGTTGGAAAAAGCAAGCAAGGTTGCCTGGGGGCAGGGGGGGCTGTACATTGGCTCAGCAGAGGGCGAGGACCTGCAAACGTCGTTTCGGCCTTCGTGGTCCCGCGCGCCGAAGATCGACGTCACTATCGGCGATGGAACCTTCGAGGAGAAATTGCGGAGCGCAATGGGGGCAAAGAAAGTCAGGTCCATGGAAGATAAAACGGCTTACCTTGGGTTCGCGACGTTCTACGGCCACATCCTCGATTGGGGTGTCAAGATGGTCCTCGCGGAGGTCATCGCACCCGCCCAGTTGCTCGCTTACCACATGGTGCTCGCTCGAGTTGCTGAGGAATACGGAGGTTTTCGTGTGTGCACGCACTACGACTTGCTGCTGAGGCAGAAGCTTGCCCGCGCATTGGAGCGGGAAGAAAACGATCAGATCGGGGAGCTTCTGGGCGACTTGGACAGAGATGCGCCGGCCGACGCCAAGAACATCGCTGAGAAGCGTGTTTCAGAGGTTGCGAGGGCAGCTAATAAAGTGAGCCAGAGCTCAAGCTCGCAGCAGTCACAGGCAACACCAGGGAAGGGCACCGGCAAAGGCCCTGCCAAGAGCAAGGGGCAACCCACCCCGCGAACGTCGGCCGCCAGGTGCGCCCCCCAGCGCGGAGGTCTCGCAGTCCGAGAGGAAGCCCCGCATCTAGCTGGAGCTCTCAGAAATGGGACAACAAGTGGGACAACAAGAAGTGAGAGGATTCCGGCTCAGGCCGCGAATCGTCCGAGGATCCCTCGGGCACATTTTTGAATGCGAGTGGATTTGCCACCGATTTTGACGAATTGCGAGCTGAAGTGAACAGTTTGCTGCAAGATGTACATGGACTAAGCTGCATGGCACCGAGCCATCACATAGATTGGGCGCGCGGTCTCCAGCCTAGTGCAGGTACTGCGCGGAAAGACGCATTCGAGCGCCCTCTACGAGTGCGGGCCCAGGCGTGACCTGCATGATTTCCGCGCTGCTGCTTTAGCTTTCTGGCGCGAGCGCAAGCGTGTGACGGACAGAGAATGGCAATGGGAGTGTACCAAGCTCCCACAGCACGTGCAAGCTGTTCTAGGTCCGGATCAAAACTTGCGGTTGCTGGCGGAGATGCTGGAGGCATCCGGGCATTCTGACGCCGAATTAATGGCAGATTTGGCAGCGGGTTTTAAGCTGACCGGGGTGATTCCTCCGAGCGGCACGTTGCCAACATGTGCACCTGGCGCGCCCTTGCCTTTGGACTTGCTGTGGGCGCGCGCGCCCGCGACCAACGCGAAGCTGATTGTGAGGGCTGCTTCTTCTACCCTGATAGATGAAGAAGCGGCCGCAGCTTTGCGTGCGCAAACCGAGAGTGAGGTCGCAGCAGGCAAAGCAAGGTGGGTGCCACTGTCCGCTGCTTCAGACGACGTCGTTTGCTCCCCCCGCTTTGGAGTAGACGAAGGTTGGAAAGTGAAGCGTGGCGCTGTCGTCCGGGCAGTCCGCGCCATCGATGATTTTCACGCCTCGGGAATCAACGAAGCTGCCCAGGTGTCGGAGCGCATTTGTTATGATGATCTTGACACTTTGGTTGCGGTAGGCCAACTTGTCCGGCAGAACAGCCCTGGACCGCTGCGCCTGCGGAAGGATGGCGTTGTCGGCGCGTATAAAACTTTGCCCATACGGACAGTGCACTTGCCGTATGCTGTGGCTGTTACAGAAGACACGGCGTGCACGGGCGTCGCGTTGCAGCTTTTCTCCTGCCCATTTGGGGCGCTTTCAAGTGTGCACTCCTGGCGCCGCGTGGGGTTTGCGATCCAGCACGTGCTGGCGCACCTTTTTCGCATATTCTATCCACGCTTTGTTAATGATTTCTTCAGCATTGATTGTGCAGCGCCAGACGACACCAGCCTCGCAGGGCCGTCAGGCACCGCCGTCCTCGCGCGCGAAGTCGCGCAGGGATTGCTTGGGTGGCAATTGGACGAGGCCAAGAGCGTCACAGCTGCCAGCGACGCAACTGTTCTCGGCATCCACGTCGTAGAAGGAGAGCAGTTCGTGTTCACGGTGCCTATTCCGAAATGCTCTCAATGGGTTGCAGAAATTGAAGCAATCCTAGCTGCAGGCGTGTTCACACCAGCAGCAGCGCAGAAACTGGCTGGCAAATTGAGCTGGGGGGCGACTATGGTGTTCGGCAAAAGCGCGAGGGTTTACCTCGCAGCTTTGTTTCACCATTCGGCGCGGCCATCCTCGAGGCTGTCTTCGCGTTTGCGCCGTGCTCTGCAATGGTGGCTGCGTTTTCTGCATTCGGAGCCTCGCCGTGCAATTGCGCCATCGTTGCGTCCGCGTGTCATTTTGCACGCCGATGCAGCGGGGTGTGGGGCTCTCGCGTGGGTGCTGGCGCACGATGATTTTAAAGTTTTTTGCTCGTGCGTGGGTGCCCCGGTGGCTTCGCAATAGGGTGAAGCCTCGCCGACAACAAATCAGCACGTGGGAGCTGATAGCCGCGGTGTGTGGATTATGCCACGCTTTTTCGCAACTGCCACAAGCGCTGGAGATTGTTCTTTTCGTGGATTCCAATCCAGCGCTGGGCGCGCTCGTCAGGGGCACGTCGAGGCAGGTCGATTGGAACGCGTTAGTGACATCGATCTGGTTTGCTGCGGCGCAGCGAGCCGACGTTCTCTGTCCGCTCAGAGTGCCGTCGGCGCAAAATTTAGCAGACGCCCCGTCTCGCGCCCACGAGGACTCTGCAAAGCTTGATGTTTTATTCGAACTGGGTTTCAAGGAAACCCAGTGGCAGTGGCCAGAGTGCGGGGTGCGGGACGAGCTGCGGTGAGAAAGTTGTCGCGAGTGCAAAAAAACCTGTGTGGGCGCTCCAGAGGCCCGGGGGTTCTGGCGCTTTCGGCGGGTTCCCCTGGACCCTGACGGTGGCCCCAACAGTTGCCCCAGCAATTGCCGCAGCGGTTGCCCCAGCAAGTTGGGCAACCCAGTGTCTTTGTGTGTTTCTGTCTCTTCATTGTGTTCTGGTAGGCAGGCTTCTGACGCTGCAGGCACCAATAGGACTCCAATGGAGACCCCTTCGTGGCCCAACACATATTTTTACCGACGAACAGCGCCCGTGAGGACCCGCGCCGGAGCGACGGGTGGTGGCGGCCTTGGGGCGGGCCTGTCAGTAGCCGCGGGGGCCCAAGCGCTATGGCTTTGCAGTTCATCAATGCTTCCCGCCGCCGTTGCCGGGGCGACGAGGAACAGCCTTGCGTGCACGGCGTGGAGATCCCGTCAGACCTCAGCGAGTGGTTCCACACCGTTCTGGCTGGGGCGCCACCGTCGTGCCGCCCGCCGTCGGCCAACCTAGTGTTGCAAGCTTTGGCAGACAACGGCGCGGTTCACGGGAGCGACTTCCACGGCACGGCGCTGGACGAGTTGCGGGGAATATGGCCCCCGCTAGCTGGGCTATCCGACGAGTTTCTGCGGGCAATGATGTGGCGCGCGTCCAGGTGTGCACTTGCGCCTGCGCGTGCCCGTGCTGCCAGCGGCGCCAAAAGGTGCAGGCTGGCGGAGGAGTGCAGCGTGCCGGCGCCGACGCTGGCAGGGCGGTCCGCGGGGCCTACCGCTGGCGAAGTTTCGGCGGCAATTGAAGCATTGGCGCAGGCGCGTGCCCAGAGAATTGCGCCGCCAGCAGAGGCTCTTGCTCGGGCCATTTCTGTTGTATGCAGAGTGGATGGTCCTCTGTTGCCGCCCGTCGCTGCGGAGTTGGCTCTTCCATCGAGTCGTGCAACTTGGTTGGCGCAAGTCCCTGCGGAGACACGCGCGCCCATTCTACGAAACCAGATCTTGCTTCAGGAATTGGAGAACTGGAAACAGAGTGGGGCGGGGTATGCGTCCGCCATCCGCTTGCGGGGCAAACTCGCGGCGGCGACGGAGGTGCCGGAGTGGCCGCCTGACCAGGTAGTGCTTGCAGCGCTGGCGTTCGCCGTGCCGCGCGCTTCCACGCTTTCCCGGTATTGCTCCCACCTGCGGTCTACGTTGCGGCTTCTACAGACGCCTCTGGGGGCTCTTGCTGACACGAGTGCCCTCGTCAGGGGCGCCATGAAAAGCCACGGTGCGGTGCCTCGTTTCAAGGCCAGCGCGTCGGCGAAGCAGGTACAGGAGCTTGCTGAGTACGCTCGGGACGTGCTGCATGACGCGGAGCTGGCCGACAGCTGGGTGGTGGCCAGACATTTCACGTTGCGCTACGGGTGTGAAGTGTTGAAGCTCGGGACGTCTGTATTGCATTCTGAGGTAGTGTGCCGTGCGCGCGGAGGCACGCCAGAGGTCACGATAATATTCCACAAACGGAAAATGCAGGGAAGAGCAGTTCATGTGGTGAGGCAGTGCGTGTGCCGAGCGTGTGGTCCAGCATTGTGTGGGGTGTGCGTCCTGCGCAGACGCAGTGAGCGCAGGCCGTGCTTCCCAACGTTGCGATACGAAAATGCCTTAGCAGCCCTCAAAACCTCAGCGTTGGCGCTCGGCTTCCCGCGCGGGGCAGAATGGGGAACCCACTGCTTCCGCCGAGGGTGGGCCAACGATGCTCTACGGCAGGGTGGTGTGCCCGCGTTGTTTCACTCAGGTGGCTGGCGCGGATTAGCCGCGTTTGGCTACGCATCAGCGCAAGGGGAAGTCGTGGCCGCAAAGTGGGCCGCTGATTTTTCGGATTCGTCAGCCAGCGGCGCCGTGGATTGTTGAAAGAAAAAAATTATGCTAACGGAACTCCCCACATAAAGAGATTAACGGTTTCGTGGGGCCCATTTTCTTGATGCCCTCCTCGCGACGCTGGAGGGGTGGGAGGGGCACGAAACCATGTAAGTAGTATGGTTTTCCGATGCCCTCCTCGCTCAGGCGGGGCCTCCCTGGAAGGGTGGGAGGGGCACGAAACCATGAAAATAGTATGGTTTGGGGATACCCTCCTCGCTCAGGCGGGGCCTCCCTGGAGGGGTGGGAGGGGCACGAAACCATGTAAATAGTATGGTATTCGGATACCCTCCTCGCTCAGGCGGGGCCTCCCTGGAGGGGTGGGGGGGGCACGAAACCATGTAAATAGTATGGTTTGCGGATACCCTCCTCGCTCAGGCGGGGCCTCCCTGGAGGGGTGGGAGGGGCACGAAACCATGTAAATAGTATGGTTTCCGATGCCCTCCTCGCTCAGGCGGGGCCTCCCTGGAGGGGTGGGAGGGGCACGAAACCATGTAAATAGTATGGTTTCCGATACCCTCCTCGCTCAGGCGGGGCCTCCCTGGAGGGGTGGGAGGGGCACGAAACCATGTAAATAGTATGGTAATACCCTCCTCGCTCAGGCGGGGCCTCCCTGGAGGGGTGGGAGGGGCAGGCGAGGGGTGGGAAAACCATGTAAATAGTATGGTTTCCGATACCCTCCTCGCTCAGGCGGGGCCTCCCTGGAGGGGTGGGAGGGGCACGAAACCATGTAAATAGTATGGTATTCCGATACCCTCCTCGCTCAGGCGGGGCCTCCCTGGAGGGGTGGGAGGGGCACGAAACCATGTAAATAGTATGGTATTCCGATACCCTCCTCGCTCAGGCGGGGCCTCCCTGGAGGGGTGGGAGGGGCACGAAACCATGTAAATAGTATGGTATTCCGATACCCTCCTCGCTCAGGCGGGGCCTCCCTGGAGGGGTGGGAGGGGCACGAAACCATGTAAATAGTATGGTATTCCGATACCCTCCTCGCTCAGGCGGGGCCTCCCTGGAGGGGTGGGAGGGGCACGAAACCATGTAAATAGTATGGTATTCCGATACCCTCCTCGCTCAGGAAACGGGGCCTCCTCGCTCAGGAGGGGTGGGAGGGGCACGAAACCATGTAAATAGTATGGTATTCCGATACCCTCCTCGCTCAGGCGGGGCCTCCCTGGAGGGGTGGGAGGGGCACGAAACCATGTAAATAGTATGGTATTCCGATACCCTCCTCGCTCAGGCGGGGCCTCCCTGGAGGGGTGGGAGGGGCACGAAACCATGTAAATAGTATGGTATTCCGATACCCTCCTCGCTCAGGCGGGGCCTCCCTGGAGGGGTGGGAGGGGCACGAAACCATGTAAATAGTATGGTATTCCGATACCCTCCTCGCTCAGGCGGGGCCTCCCTGGAGGGGTGGGAGGGGCACGAAACCATGTAAATAGTATGGTATTCCGATACCCTCCTCGCTCAGGCGGGGCCTCCCTGGAGGGGTGGGAGGGGCACGAAACCATGTAAATAGTATGGTTTCCGATACCCTCCTCGCTCAGGCGGGGCCTCCCTGGAGGGGTGGGAGGGGCACGAAACCATGTAAATAGTATGGTATTCCGATACCCTCCTCGCTCAGGCGGGGCCTCCCTGGAGGGGTGGGAGGGGCACGAAACCATGTAAATAGTATGGTATTCCGATACCCTCCTCGCTCAGGCGGGGCCTCCCTGGAGGGGTGGGAGGGGCACGAAACCATGTAAATAGTATGGTATTCCGATACCCTCCTCGCTCAGGCGGGGCCTCCCTGGAGGGGTGGGAGGGGCACGAAACCATGTAAATAGTATGGTATTCCGATACCCTCCTCGCTCAGGCGGGGCCTCCCTGGAGGGGTGGGAGGGGCACGAAACCATGTAAATAGTATGGTTTTCCGATACCCTCCTCGCTCAGGCGGGGCCTCCCTGGAGGGGTGGGAGGGGCACGCCATGGTATGGTATGGTACGGTATGGTACGTATGGTGTGGTATGGTATGGTATGGTATGGTATGTGTGGTAGGAACTATGGTATGGTATGGTGTGTGTGTGGTAGGAATAATATTGTGCTGTATGGAAGATGGAGCGGGAGGTGGGTGGGAAGGAGAGGGTGTTCAGGGAAAACAAGAACCCCACTCAGGATGTGGGGAAGAAAGATTCTGCCGCGTCGAGGCTAGCGCTTTTCCAGCGGGCGCGTGTGTGAAGGCTCGGGCCGCCGACATTGGGGTCCGGAGTGATGGGCGAGTCGAGCCTCAACAATGGGCAGCCTCGCTTGGGGGCTTGCTCGCCCGTCACGCCGGCAGCGTCTTCTCCGCTGTCCCAATGCAGGCGCGCCCACCCCAACGGAGGCAGTGAGAAGATTTTCTTACCCCCTAAAGGTTCTTTCGTGGGGAGGAAAATCGGCGTTTCGGCCGTAGTTTCCCACGGTTGGTCGTTTGGTCCGTTTGGGGAGTTTCATGGTTTCCTCATGGCCTGGTTGGCTCCAGTAGGAGCGGCGGCGTTGGCGCGTGTCGTCGGTGTTTTGTGGTTTGCCGCCCGGCGCGGGGGCGGGGTAGCAAGTTCCCGGCGTCCTCGTCGCCGCGTTCGCCGTGGTGGCCACGCAGGCGCGCTCCTGGCGGACTTGGTCTGTCCAGTGCGCGTGCCTCGTCTGTCCCTGCGTGGTGTGCCGCAACTCTGCCGGGCTGGGGCTCTGGGCCGCGGCGGCTTTGGTGCTGCCGCTTTTGCCCTCCCGCCCTCCCTGGTCTGGTGGGTGTGGTTCGCTGCTGGCCGCGCAGGCAGCGGTGTCTGGTTGGGGTGTGGGTTCGGCGTGTCGGGCAGCCTCGCTTGGGGGCTTGCTCGCCCGTCACGCCGGCGGCGTCTTCTCCGCTGTCCCAATGCAGGCGCGCCCACCCCAACGGAGGCAGTGAAAAGATTTTCTGAACGTTTCTGCGAGGCCGCTTGTGCTTCAAGGTAGTCCCTCATCGTGGGCGCGAGGGTAGTCTCTGGGGTCGGCGCAAGCGGCGTCATCTTGCCACATTTCTCCTGCGCGCGAAGCGCGAAGGCGACCTGGGCTGGCGCCGCTGTCCACCCCCGGAAATCACTGCTCTCCCCTTCGGTGCCGCCGTGCGGCTTTTCGCCAGGCTTGATGGCCGTCGTGATCATATCGCGCATGACCGGCTCCGCGAGATCCAGCGGGGATGTGGTTCCCATGGTCTCCGCGAGGAGGCGGCCCACCGACAAGTGCCAAAACAAGTCGGGGCGCGCCTTGGATGCCGGATTGACGCCGACCAGGAGGGAGCACCACTCCTCCGCTGCCGCCTTGCTGGCTCCGTTGAAGGCGTGCCGGGGCAGAGCCTGGACATCAAACTGCTCAAAGGACATCGCCGAGAAGCCGAGAACGGTTGGCGGCAGGGTGCTGAGCGAAGCGGCAAAGACAGAGACTTGAACCTGAGCCAACGCGTTGACGGAGCCCCGTGGCTTGCCGCAGCCCTCGCGACTCCCAGCGACGAGCGCAACGGCGATGATGAAGAGCGCCAGTATTTGGCGATGGGCCGAGCGGCTGGCGAGGGGGCTTTCGCGCATCCCACGCTACAGGCAAATCCTCCATACAGGCGGATTTGCACCGAGAATGCCCATTCGGGCGAATCTGAGCCCACGATGTCCAATTCGAGCGAATCGGCGTTCGGAATGCCCATGTGGGCGAACCTGCGGAAATAATGCGCTTTCGGCTGCCCATTCGGGCGAATCTGCGCCCACAATGTCCAATCCGAGCGAATCCGCGCTCAGGGTGCCCATTTGGGCGAACCCGCGCAAAGAATGCGCTTCCGTTCGCGGCGACGCCGAGAGCGCACATTCGTGCGAGTCGGCGGCCAGAATGCCCACATGGGCGAAATCCGCGCGCCAGAGCCAATCCAGGCGAAGTGCGCGCAGTTGCGCTTTCGGGCGACGTGCGCCACCAAAATTCGAGCAAACGCCGCGCAGAACGCACAGGGCCATGGCAAGCCCGCGCACAACACCCGATTTAAAGGCACGGGTCACTGTCTCTCTCCAAGCGGGGGGCGGCGGAAGGTGGCGCCAACCTAAACTGAACTCTCTATTCTCTGCCTGAGCCGTGGACACGATGCCGCCGAGAGCGGCGGCAGATGGTGACGGCGGGGCCTGCGCCACCAAAAAATCACAGAGATTGGGGGCAGACCCCGTATCAGGTCCCCTCAGAGCTGCGACGAGGTAAGTGAACGGGGGGCGAAAGAAGGGAAGGGGGGGGGGGGAACTTGAGCGGAGAACGCAAACATAACGTGTTATGTCAGAACGGCGCCACCTGACTATGCGCCGCCCCCGCCCCCCCCGCCCACCGACCACATAACAGACGGGGGGGGGGGGGAGAGGGCCGCGGCCCGAAAACTTCATTGTTTGCAGCAACACGCATGTAGAGGCACGGGTCACTGTCTCTCTCCAAGCGGGGGGCGGCGGAAGGTGGCGCCAGCCTAAACTGAACTCTCTATTTTCTGCCTGAACCGTGGACACGATGCCGCCGAGAGCGGCGGCAGAAGGTGACGGCGGGGTCTGCGCCACCAAAAAATCACAGAGATTGGAAGCAGACCCCGTATCAGGTCCCACACCATCGCATGGCTTGCATTAGCGCCTGGCTGTGGCGGCGCCTGGGCTGGGTGGGAGGGTTCGGGCGCCTCCCACAGCCGTCGCGCATTCACAGCCTCGGCAGAGCTCCAAAAAACTCCGTAGATCATTCGCAACACGAAATGGGTCACTCACGAGCCTTTTCAGGGCGACCACTCTTCTTGGGCATCAGTCGGCTCCCGCGCTCCAGGATGTTTGGCGGGAGCGCGGCGCGGGCGGCCACCAGGGCGTGCGTCTTCATATACCTGAGCACGCTCTTCTCTGAAGCCCACCGCCCGCGCCGCTGGATGGCCCACGCCGTCCTGTAGCCCGTCGCCGCGTCGTGGCTCGGCCCCGAGTGCCTGGCAGCATGGGGCGGGAAGTGCTCGACGCCGACGTCGTCGCAGGCTCGCCTCAGCGCCGGGCGATAGGCATCCACCGAGCAGCTGAAAACTCGGTCCGAGGGGTCTCGCTCGGACTTCCTGCGCACAAGCATGTCGCTCACATGCCGACGGTCGATCAGCACGCCCTGCCTCGCGCCCGTCTTGGTCCTCTCACCTCGCTCGGTCACCCCGAGTCGTAGAGCCACAATCTGCTCGCCCGCCTCGTCCACGTCGACCGCGATGTCGGCCGCCCGCAAGGCGAACAGCTCCGCGGACCTGAGGTAGGCGTCCAGGGCGACCTCGGCGGCGTCGGCGGCCTCCACGCTCCCGGCCAGCCTGATGGCCTCGTCCAGCACGGCCCAGAGCTCGAGGGGCTGGGGCCCCCCTTCTCCCGCAACGTGAAGTCGATGCCAAGCTCGAAGAGCTCGATTGGACCTCGGTGGCCCCGTCGAGAGCTCGGGCCACACGTAGGCAAGCCCATGCACAACGAAATCTCCTCGATGCGGACCCACACCCTCGTCCTCGACCAGGCGGTCCAAGTAGCAAAGAACGGAGTCGTCGATCTCCTCTCGGCTCATCATCGGCAGGTTCACTTCCAGCGCGAAGTTCAGGAAGCGGCGCACGTTGGGCACGTAGCAGCCCAGCGCCGTCTTAGTGGAGACCGAGAACGGCAGCAATGCCAGCCCATAGGTGGTTCTCTCCCGCCGTGGCACCCCCTGTGGGTGCGCGCCCTCCGCGTCGTTCCTGCGGTGGGTGTTGCCCATCTTGCGGTGCTGAGCGTGGTGCCGTAGCCTCTCTTCACCGACGGCGTCCGATAGAAAGGGCAGCGGCAGCCAACCCAGGAGCACGGACCACCGCGGGCAGCTGGACCGGCAAGCGGTCCCGGCCGACGGCTGCTCATCATCCACGTCGGACTCCCCGAGACGAGGCGATCGTCGATGGTCAGGCGCCTGGTCACCAAGTCGAACTCGAAACATCGCACGAAGATCTTCCAGCTCCGTCCAGTGTTCCTGTTGTAGCCGCTGTCTCTCCGTCGGAGTCGCTTCTCGAAAACTCGCGACAAAGCGATCCCTTTGATCTTGCGTCGCCCTCCAGGTGCTGCTGCAAAGATCTCTGATGATGTCGGTGGTCGCGTGGCGAGGTAGCCCGGTGACGAGTAGGCGCCTCAAAGCCTGATTGGGGCCGCTGAGAAGTACGTCCGTCAGGAAGGCCACGCGCCACTCCTGCCGCTCGGTGCCGTCGGTGGCCCGCTGCGTGAGGTCGCTGAACCACTGCTGCGCCCAATCATGTAGATCTTGCGTCATGTCTGCATAATCTTGCACCGCTTGCCCTCGAACATCGTCGGGCACGGGCGGGGGCCGCCCCATCGCACATGGGCTTCCGTACCCAGTCAACCCGAGACTCGAGGGAAAGCTGCAGGTAACGATTCCAGCAACGTAGCGTCCCGGCGCCTGCGCTCCAGGGTCTCTGAAATCAATTGCTCCACGGCCCTCTCGGTCAGGTCGGCCTCCCGTCTCTCCTGCATGGTCAGCATTGCGTCCACGTGGCACTCCGCCAACGTCCTGCAGAAGTCGGACGGGTACGCCTGGGCCACCCGTGTCCGAAAGCGACCGCTCTCGTCCTTGCCGCAGAGGCTCGCCGAGTGGTTCTCGTGCACGCAGGGACGGACAAACCGCTGCATCCCGAAGGCCGCCCCCGTGAGCGTCGCCAGCTTCAGCGCGGGGCAGCCCCGCATGCACTGCGGGAAGGTCACTCGGTAGGCACCCACCCGGGCCTCCCAGTCCACGAGCTCCTTGGTCACGAAGATCGATGGGAACGGCGGACACCCCGGATCGGCAGGATGCTCGATGGAGACCGAGCCTCCCTTGAGCCCGATCGCCTTCAGGATCCTCAAGCTGCTCAGCAACTGCGCGTTCCCAAGCTTCACCTTCTTTGCGTCGTCCCCTCGAAGACCCGGCCGACCCCGCAGCTGATCTCGCAGGCGTAGCGGGGGGGGGGCCTCCAGGCTGGAAGCGAACCCGCGACCAGGTAGAGCATGAAGGGCCTGAGAGTCCCCCGTCCGTCTCCGCTTCCGCCAGCAGCTCCAGCCTCCGCACGTTGACCTCGTCCGTCAGGTCGAACTCCGCCCCGAAGCCGATGTCCACGTTGGTGCAGATCATCAGGTAGCCTCGCGACCCCGCGATCCTGAGCAGCCAGTCCTCCAGGTCCCCGATGCGCGTGTGGACGCTGCAGAGGTGGGCGAAGCGCAGCACCTTCACCGGGATCGAGACGCCCGTCCTGGGCGGCTGGAAGGGGTCCACCTCCGCCAAGTCCGCCAGGGCCTCGATCCTCGAGGCCACCTTCTCCGGCAACACCAGCTCGTCCGTCCTCCGCTCCTTCGGTGCCTGCCCAATCGGGAAGCCTCGGCTCGGCCCGTCGCTGTGGTTGCGGTCCGACGGCACCCATCGCCAGTACTCCCGCATGCCGCGCCCGAGGTCGAGGGCGGCCATTCTCCTGCACAAGATCAGAATGGGCCGGCTGGCCGATCTGCCTTTGCTGAAGCCGCCGAGGCAAACCATCGAGTCCGTGATGCGTAAGTGTCTCTTCCCCCAGCTCGCCCGGGTGCGGGCCGAGTGCCTCGCCGCGGCCACCCCCGTGCGCATCTCCAGCAAGTTGATGTGCTCCTTTTCCTCCCAGCGCCAGCGCGCAACCTCCTTCCACCGATCGATGTCGTCCCAACACTCGTGCACAGGTGGAGCGCGGATCCGGGTACCCAACTCCGCGTCGGTACCCACGCGTCTGAAGGCCTCCCCCTCGCACCAGGCGTCCGCAGCCCAGGACGAGGAGATGCCCGTCCAGACGGTCCAGCCTCCTCGAACTGCATATCGTGCTTCTCGACGCTGCTCCTCCACCGTTGCCACCGTAGAGATGAGCGCACCACCGTAGAGGCTCGCATCGAACATCGTCACCATCGGGTCCCAGGGCGTCGCGAGGTCCACCGAGATCAGCGGTGCCAGAGCCGCAGCCGCAGCCAACTCCCTCAGCACTTCCCGTGGAACCTCGCGCCGAGCTCCACCTCGGAACTCCATGCACCACGCGTACACGTCCGCGAAGACGCTCAAAACACCACGGCTGATCAGGAAGCCCCAGGACAATATGCCGACGATCCGTGCGACGGTATCGGGTAGTTCCCACTTGTGGATCAGGATCTCCCGTGCGCCGAAGACCGCCAACCACATCTTGTCCTGGTTCGGCGCCAGACGAGTTCCCCGAAGATCGCCACCGATCATGCGGGCGTCCGCCGCACAAGCATCCTTGTGCACCTTGAACCCCGCGGACACCACCAACTCCTTGGCACCGAGCCAGGTCTCCTCCACCGTCATCCCCGCCTCCTGGCCAGGTCGCGTCGGGAAGTCCAGGCCCATGATGCCGAAATCGTCGATGCACTCGTAGTGCGCAGCAGGCAAATCCCGACTGAGACGGGGCAGCGGTCCGCCTTCGGCCAAACGTTGGTCGCCTGAAAGCGAAGAAAGACCGAACTGGGGCCCAGTATTGAAGATGTCCTCCATGGTCGTCTGAGCCATCCAGCACGCCCAAGAGAAGCCCATCAGAGCGACCTTCACCCCGACGTAGGCCCCACTCCCAGGCAGAGACGAACCTTCGGGAAGCAGAGCGTCCAGCGCATCTCCAGAAACGCCGGGCAGCACGAAGTACGGCGCCAGCTCCTCCCCCAGCTCCAGCGTGTAGTAGAAGTCGGGGAGGTCGCCCGTGCCGAAGCGCATGGTCACGCCATCCTCCTTCATCTCCTCGGACACGTCCAGAAACGACATCGCACTGACACCGCCCATGGCACGCCGCGGGGGGGACCGCCACCGCAAGTTGGAGCGCCTCTGGTCGAACACCAGCCTCAGGGTCACCTCGGGCTCGCTCCCCACCAGCTCCGCCTTCTTCACGACGCAAAAGAGCCCGACCTCGTCCACCTTCACTGCGGTGCGGCGCAACATCCCCGCCAAAGCCATCCGCCGGGCCAGCTGCAACATTTCCTTCTTCTTGCGGAAATGCGGGTCCACGTAGTTGCGGATCTCGCAGGCCTGAACACAAGCCTCGCCATCCTCTCTCAACATCTCCTCCTTGAACATCTCCAACTTCTGTGCCACGCGAGGCGACGCAGACCTCGCACTCACAGGTCTGGCCCCCGGAGGAGGTAGAGCGACTCGATCCCATTGAGCTGGAAACGTCTCGCCCCTGTCCGGCAGCCGTCCACTTCCGCCAGCACTCCTCCTCCGAAGTTCGGCCACCCTCTTTTTGAAGGTGGACTGGGACTGATAGCCCGCCGCTGAGGCAGCAGGGCGCAGCCGCAAGAGTGCGGCTCCTTGTGAGGGTGTAGTCGAAGGCGGCGACTGGCGACGAACTTCTCCCAGCGCCCGCCGAGAGAGGTCCCCGTCCAGGTTGTCGGGCACGATCCCCTGGCCCCAGCAGTCGGCCAGGCCCAGTAGACTGTCGTCCAGACTCCCGCGGTAGAGCTGACGCAAGGCCAAGAGAGAACGATTCGCCGTCTCCACCAGCTCCATCTCCTCCTTCCAGCGCGACAGCGCCCGACGAGAAGTCGAAGCGGGGCGCTCCGGGCGAGCGAACAGCACCACCTCGGACAGGATGTCCCGCCGCCGAGACATGAAAACCCAAATTCGTCGTGCAAAAGCTCACGGGCCAGCCGACGGCGATATCGCATCATATGATGCGATATCGCCGTCGGCTGGGCCAATTCGTCGTGCAAAAGCTCACGCATCATATGATGCGAGTCAGCTGCAGCAGAAAGAATAAATACACTAGCCAAAACGAGCCGACGCGCAGGGACACCCCGACGCCGGCTGCAAGGGCCCCCTGGCTCGAAACCGAGTAGCCCCAATTGAAGCTCCTTGACTCACGGCGGGGCCACCGCGCCTCCGTCCAGGTCGGAGCGCGCCTTCATCAGCTGCGCGTCGCGACCCATGGCCTTCTTCATCTCTTCCTCGGCGCTCATCACTCGAATAGTGCTCTCGTCGGCGAGCTGGGGGTCCAAGCGACGTGCCGCCTCCCAGTCCACCTTTGACTTCCAGTTCTTGGCATCCTTGGGGCGGCTCCAGTCGTCGCGGCAGTTCACGTTGCGGTACGCCCTCACAATAGCGTAGCCCTTTCGCACCAGCCGCTCGAAGCTCACCAGGTTGAGGAGTCCCCTCTGACGATCGGTCATCAGCATCGTGTCCACCGCGGCGAAGGCCGCGATCATCTCCCGAGCCGTGTTGCAGTCGCTCAGCCCCCGGTCCCTGATGAAGTCCCGCGCCCAGGCCTCGGCCGTCTTGCCTGACGAGTAGATCTCTGACAGCACCTCGGCCGAGATCCGCTGGCGGTAACCCTCGGGCATGCGGCTGTTCCACTCCTCGGGCTCGATCTCCTTGTACTCGTCCAGCTGCTCCATGAACACCTGCTGCGGCAACTGAGCCTTGAAGCGCATCCGCTTGATGGCCAGCTCGACGGCCTCCGGCTGCGAAGTGGCAGCTCGCTTCTCGGGCGTCTCCATCAACGCCGTGGGTGCACTCTTCGTGGGAGACCCGAGCACGGCGACCGCCGAAGCCGAAGAACTCGCCCCCTCGATAGCAGCACCACGTTCGCCAGCTCCCGCCTCCGCAGGCGCCTCGCCCTTCAGACGAGCCTCGAACTGGTCCAGCCGCGCAATCATGTCCTCGATCACCTGCTTGTTGGCCTCGGCGTCCGCACGACCCCGCGAGTCCAGAGAAGCTTCGAGTACATCCCGACGTAGCTCCCTCGTCCTCTCGGCGGTCCGGATCTCGCTGATCTCCTCCATCATGGCCTTCTGGGACTCCACGAGATCGTTCAGCTGGCTCGCCAGCGCGGCACTCTCTCCGCTTGAAAGATAGCCAGGCGGCGGCGAGGGCGGAGGCCCCGAAGCAGTAGCAGCGACGGGCACATCCACGCTCGAAGCACTTGATGACCCAATCGAGGACTCTCCATGCTCCACGCTGTCCGACCACTCGTGAGCCGCCCAGAGGGTCAGAAGGATCAGGGCCAAGAGCATCGCAAACCAACGCTGAAGAGGCATCAGCTTCTGGGCCCACTCCTTCCACTCCCACAAGTAGGTGGCCCACTCCTGGACGACCTCCGAGCTCTCCACGAACGCATCCTTGGCCGTGACCAGGTAGCTGATCGTGTACACCCAGACCTCCTTCATATACTCGATCACGCCCAGCAACACCAGCAGCTCGTACAATACGAACAACGCGGCCAGCACACCCAGGAAACGCTTGGGACTCCTCAAAGACCACCTCAGCGTCTTGAGTGACGAAGCCCCCGAGCTGAAAACGGCATACATGACGTTCACCGCGATCGCCTGCTGACCACCCTTGCCGGGGCGATACAGCGGCCACGTCGGCACTGACGACGCCTTCAATCCCTCCGTTGCCTGGCTGACATAGGCGTCCCTCTGGGCAGCAGAAAGAGGTGGCATCGGCCGCCGCCGAATCCCCGCCACTGGGTCCGTGAAGATGGACGTCTTCGCCGTGATACAGATCAGGCCCAACGTCGAGTCCGGACCGATGACGGCCCACACGTTGCCACTCTTACGACGCACCAACTGCGCCTCCACACCGTCGGTCGCACTCTGGCGGTAGAAGCGGCGAGACCATGGCTCCACTGGCATCTGTAACTCGAGACCCTCGACCTCGTCCGCTGAATCCTGCTCCACGATAGGATCACTCACCAAAGAGAAGAGCGACCGCACCAGGAGGCCGAACGGCCAGCGCCCGAAGCGAGCCGTCTCGTCGGCGCTCTGCAGCGCACTTGCCGGCAGGTCCGGCACCTGCCCCTCGTCGTAGCACTCCAGCTCGACCAGCTCCCACGAAGAGCAGCCCGAACTGTCGGAATCGCCCGCGCTGCTGCCGCGCGGTGAGCAAAGGAAGAAGGGCTCGGGCGAGGCCGCAGAAACCCCTGCGGGCATGCTCGAGCCGAAGAACTTGAGCGGATAACGCAAACATAACGTGTTATGTCAGAGCGGCGCCACCTGACTTTGCGCCGCCCCCGCCCTCCCCGCCCACCGACCACCGAAAACTTCATTGTTTGCAACGACACACATTTAGGCGAAACCGCGCGCAGAATGGCCACTCGAACGAAAACGCGCCTGGAATATCCATTCGGGCGCGTATTCGGACGGAGAAGCGCACGGAATGCCCGTTCGGGCGAAACAGAGCCCAAATCGCCCATCCGAGCGAACCGCGCAGAGAATGCCAGATTGGGCGGAAGCGCGCCTGTATTTCATACGAGCGGCCCCGCGCACAGATACATCACCTTTGCGAGGACGCGCCCAGACCGCCCATCCAGCCGACCGCGCCAACAATGCACATGCGAGCGAAAACGCGCAGAATTCCCACACTGGGGAAAGCGGTCCCGTCCGGGCGCAGCGGCGTCCGGCGCAGGGCAAGCCACTACGGACTGAGAGAGAGGCCGCTGACCCGCGTGGCCGCGATACAAGCCTGCGCAGGCTGAGGAAAGAGCCGTTGCGCCATCCGGCCACAACAAAAACCCGTCCGGGCTGAGGGAAAGCCGCCGGGCCGTCTGGCCACAGGGAAATGCCACCGGGCCTCCGTCCACGGGGCAAGCCCATCCGGGCCAAGGGAAACGCCGCCGGGCCGTTCGGCGGCCACGGGGCAAGCCCATCCGGGCCAGACCGCCCGGTTGTGGGCCAGCCCATCCAGGCTGAGGGAAACGCCACTGAGCCATCCGGCCGCGGGGCAAGCCCACCGGACCGGGCTGAGGGAAACGCCGCCGGGCCGTCCGGCCACAAAGAAATGCCGCGTGTGTCGAGCGTGTCGTGAAGCATGTCCTCTGGAATGCAAGTGGCAGAGTTGAGACCGTTGCCGCTGAAATCGTCAATCAGACGTACTTTCCTACTCCACTGGCCGGCGCGTTCCCGCCAACCTTCGTCGACAGGGAAGCGGGCTGCAAGCAAAGCATCTACGGCGGAAAGCTTTACCCCAAAAGCTTTCCTCTGCGCAACCTGTTCTAAACATTTGTGCTCAAACGCTTCCTCCACCGCGGGGCACAGTGACGTGCGGGCCCACACCTTGCACAAAGTGTCGGCGTTGATAGCGCCCACCGAAGATTCCAGCGCACTTACGGGCACTGGTTCGGACACGTGCTGCTTCGGAGGCATTTTACCACAATGATTCAACCTACCTACGATCGGAAAACCGAAAGCTAAGTTATGTACAAGCTCTTTATCTGGCCACGCGATGCTCTCAAGCATCTCCGCGATAAGCGGTAGATTCTTCCCGGGCCCCACCAACTGCTGCGCGTGCAGCGGTAATCCCTGCAGAATTTGCTCCCAGGGGACAGCCGCGTCACGTTTCCGCCCCTGCCAGTGCTCTAAAGCGTCAGCGCGCCATCTATGCAAAGCCCCAGGGCTGAGAGCCGAGGATTTTTGAATTGCATCCTGCAGCAGAGGAGGCAAGCAGCCCTCACGCGCGACGTGGGGCAAAGACTGCGCCCATTTAAAATGCGCTGCAGGTGTCATAGCAGATCGTGCGTCCCGATCCTGTCGCAAGGCATGCGCGGCCGAACGGATGTCGACAAGAAAATCCTTTCCACCACTACCTGGAAACTCGATTGTTTCCTCTGTACCCTCAGAAGAGCTCTCGTCGGAAACCTCGCTCAGTTGTTCCTCCGCGTCTGTCCCGGGGAATCGTTCTTCCCCTCGCTTGTTCTAGCACGCTTCTCCCTAGAGTTCTCTGAGTTCGAATCTCAAGCAATGTGTACTGAAATTCCTTATTCTTTATCGCTATTCTTCCTTATTAGTGTATATATACCTGCTGTAGTGATATGGGATGCTGTTTTCGTCCATTTTTCATAGCCCGCAAACCGCGGTTTGCGGGGCAGAAAAATCGCGGGGCAGGCCTTCCTGGGGCCTCTTGGCTTCTCCGCTTCCTGGCGCCACAGGGGAATTCTCACGGCTCGGGCGCTGCTGGACGGCAGGCGGTTCTTCTCTCCTCGTCCTTGGCTGGGGCATTCTCACGGCCTGGGCGCTGCTGCGCGGCAGGTGGTCCTCTCCTCCTCGTCCTCGCTGCTCAGATGGCTGGGGGTTGGTTGTTGGTTGGCGGCCTCTCGGCCATGCTCCTGGGAGCTTGGCGTAGCGCCGGATGGCGCTCAGCTTGCTCGGCCGCTCGGCGGGCGTGCCGTGGTTGCTTCGCTTGGCTGGTTGGGTTTGGTTGGTTTGTTGCTGCCTGGCGTCTGCGAGACGTCTGCGAGGCTTCTGCGAGGCGTCTGCGAGGCGTCTCCGAGGCGCCTGCGAGGCTTCTGCGAAGCTTCTGCGCAGGGCTGCCTGGGGAAGCGCGTGGCCCGGATGGGCGGCCCAGCGGCATTTCCCTCAGCCCGGATGGGCTTGCCCCGTGGCCGGACGGCCTGGTGTGGCCCGGGCTTGTGTTGACACTGGAGGGGGGGGTTCGCCGTTGCTCTTCCGCATGGATGATTTTAAGAGTGCGTTCAAGACGCTTCCTGTGCAGGAAAACCATCTCCGGTTTTCAGTTGCCACGTGGAATACTGCTGCGCAGCAGGACAAGGGATTGCAGTTGTTCTCTTGTCCTTTTGCCGCGGCGGCCTCTGTCTTGTGGCATCGATTCGGTAGCGCGGTGCAAAGCAATTTTGGCCCGTATAATTCTGCTTGCTTATCCGCGTTTCGTCGACGATTTCTTCGGCGCAGACGCGTGCGCGAGCGCCGGGGATCCCGGATCTTTTGTGGGTCCGCGAGGGTCGGCGGAGCTTGCGCGCACAGTGATCGTGGACTTGCTTGGCTTGTTGCTAGATGAATCCAAAGCAGTTGCTGAAGCGACACAAATGACCGCGTTAGACGTAGAGGCGAAGGCCTGCCTGGAGGGCATTTGGTTTTGGATTGGGTGCGAGAAGAAAAATAAGTGGCTCCAGCAAATTCGTGATGCTTTGCGTAGTGACGCGTTGGCGCCAGCAGAGGCTGCTAAACTTGCTGGTCGCCTCAGCTGGGGCGCCACAACTGTTTTTGGCCGCGGAGCGAGAGTTTTTCTGGCACCGCTCTTCTGGTAGAGCAGCCAACGGAAACGTGCGCTGGCAGCTCGCGTGCGCAATGCTCTGCAGTGGTGGGAGCGGTTTTTAAGCTCTGACCCTTCCGTTTTCGTGCGGTTCAGCCAACCTTCGCTCCAGAGGTGCATCCTGTACACTGACGCAACTGGCGGAGGGAACTTGGATTTAGTGCTTCAAATTCCCTCGAAGCGTGTCTGGGCGGCAGCGAAGTTTCCGTCGAGAGCTTGGGCTTGGGCTCGGCCCAGGCGCACGCAGGTGACCCTCTGGGAATTAGTGGCAGCATTGTGCGGCGTGCGACTTTTCTTGGAGCAAGGAGTCGAGTCACCAGAGCTCATTGTGTTTCTCGACAACACAGCGGCATTGAACGATCACGCCCGTGCAGTACTGGGCGTGCGAAATGCAATTGGCGCGCTTGTGCGAGGAGCGCGGCGGCGGGAGGGTTGCGTTCTACTACGACCTGCTTCTCCGCCAGAAGCTGGCCCGTGCCCTCGAGCAGGGCCAGGGCGACCAGGTCTAGGTCCTGCTGTGCAGGCTGGATCGTGACGTGCTGGAAGACGCCTCGCACAAGGTCAAGCAGCGCTCCGACGAGGTCAACCGGGCCAACTCGAAGCAGACAAGCGGCCCGGCGTCATCGCAGGGGAACACGCCTTCGCAAGGAGGCAAGCCGGGAGCGCAGGGCAAGGGGAGCCAGAAGGGTGGCAAGCCAGACAAAAGCGGAAAGCAGAGCAAGCCCCCCAGGCCGGCACCGACCACGCCCCAGCGCTCCAGGAGCCCGCCCAACGGCAAGGGCGCAGCTTCTGCGCAGTGGTACACCAAAGGCCAGGAGAAGAAATGGCCCAGCTGGTGAAGTGAACCGGCGTCTGCCTCCAGCGAGGCCCCTTCGGAAGAGGGGCGCCCCCTCGGCGATGCCTCCGGCGTGTTTAGCACCGGCGAAGGCTTCTCTGCTATCTGTGGCGCTGTAGAGCACTTTTTAAGCAATCCTGTTAGATTAGCGGGCATGGACCCGTTTGCTCATATAGACTGGGCGCTGCACCTGCCGCTGTGCACCGGGGAGTTTTCCATCCCTGAGGCGTCTAGAGATGCAATTAATAGGCACCGCCAACAGGTGGCGGCGCTAGCGTGGCGCGACCAGTACGCGCGCTTGCCGGCGCACGTCCGTGCCATACTGTGGCCTGAAAAGGACTTGGCGTTGTTTTCCGAGATGCTGGAGGCCTCAGGCTCTCCAGACATCCACCTCGCTTCATCGCTCGCAGAGGGTTTTCCTCTAGCGGGGTACATCCCCCCGAGTGGCACCATGTGCTTGAGCGACGCCGTTAGCCACACATCGCCAGAGGAGCTGTTGGAGGCAGCGCCAGGCGCCAACGCTGGCATCCTACAGAGAGTCCGAGACGCACGCACAACGGACGGTCGCGTTGCAGAAGGCCTCGAGGCCCGCTTCCGGGCGGAGGTGGCGGCTGGACAGGCCGAGTGGCGCGATTTGCCGTCGGATCTCTCGGGCGTGGTGTTGTCCCCTCGGTTCGCTGTGGACGAGGGCTGGCGCTTTCGCGATGGACAGTGGTCTCTTAAGGTCCGCGCCATCGATGACCTCACAGCTTCCGGGGTCGACGGCGCGACCGCGGTCTCCGAACGCGTCGCACTCGAAACTCTCGGTGATTTAGTGGCGGCGGCGCAGTGCCTCGTTGCTGGTGGAGCCAGCGCAGCGGACGTCCGCTTCCGCAAGGATGACGTCTGCGAGGCCTAAAAAACTCTCCGGCTGCACAGGGGGCACCTCCCGTTTGCGGCCGCCGTGGCGACGGAGTCCGTCTCGCAGGATCAGTTCCTGCAGTTGTTCTGCTGTCCATTTGGGGGGAAGGCGAGTGTCCATGCCTGGCAGCGCGTGGGCGCGGCTTTTCAAGCTATACTTTTGCGTTTGCTCAGCATCGTGTATCCACGTTTCGTGGGCGATTTTTTCGGCGTTGATGCAGAGCAAGCGCACGAATGGGGTGATAGCGCGGTGGGCGCCGCCTCTTTAGCTAGATTCGTCATCAATGATTTGCTGGGCTGGCGTCTTGATTCACACAAAGCAGTTACGGCAGCTTTGAGTTTTGTTGCGCTGGGCGTGCGTGTGTCCGTGGACGCAACCGCAAAGTGTTTAAACTTTGTCGTGCCCAGTGACAAGTGCGCCAAGTGGCTGGCGGAAATCGCAGGGCCCAGCGTTTAACGCCAGCGCGCGCAGAAGCTGGCCGGCCGGCTCAGCTGGGGGGCCACAGCAATCTTCGGGAAGGGCGCGCGCGTCTATCTGGCTGGCGCCGCTCTTCCGGCACTCACCCGGGAGAAGCACTCGCATCTCCAAGCGTTTGCGCTTTGCACTCCTGTGGTGGCAGATGTTCCTCAATTCGCAGCCAAGCAGGGCCGTCCCGCTGTCGGCATCGGTGGGGCCGCGTTTGGTGGTGTACACTGACGCCTTGGGAGCAGGCGTGCTGGCTTGGGTGGCAGTGCTGGCCGGGCGTAAGTTTTTCGCCTCAGCGCCAGTGCCGGGCTGGCTTGCGAGGTGGGCAGCACCAAATCCACACCTGGGAGCTAGTAGCTGCAGTGTGTGCACTCTGGCACTTTTTGAGTTTGCCCGAAGGCGCACCGGGGCTCGACGCTGTGATTTTTATCGACTCGACAGTCGCACTCGGGACGCTGCTCCGCGGGTGCTCCCGCCAGCGTGACTGGAATGCTATGGTGGCTGGCGTGTGGTTTGCTGCAGCAGACTGCGGCCACTTTTTAATTGCATTCCGCGTGCCTTCACATTAAAATTTGGCAGACTGGCCAACTCGCCCAGAGCAGAAGGCATCGGAGTTGGCACAGCTGGTCTCTCGCGGCTTCGCTCGCCTCGCGGGCTTGGCCGGCAGTGGATTTCTGGCAGCAGAGGCGGTGACGGGCATGCACTCGCGAGGAAGGAAAACAAAATGCGCAGTTGTTGCTCCGTCAGCGTTTCTTGCCGCTGGCGGCGGCGCACGGCGTCCCACGCAGTCGTCCGTAGTCAGCTTGGCCCAACATGGCACTTGAGTTCATCAACCGCAAACGCGCGCGGTGGGCTCTGGGCGATGGCGCTTCGGACCCTGAGCCGCCAGAAGAAGCATGCTCCCATGATGTGGTGCCGTCTGCTCTTGCAAGGTGGTTCACGGGGGTGCTTCGGCGCACGCCGCCGCGTTGCCACCCAGCATCGCCGGACAATGTGTTGCGCGCTCTCGCCAGTGGCGGGGCCGTGGCCGGAGATGACTTCAACGACATGAGTGTGCGGAACTTCGGGGCGTCTGGCCGTGCCTCCGAGAGCTGGCCGGTGAATTCTTGGCCATTTTCCCTTCCGGGAGGCGCTCTCCTGTGGCGCCGCCGGCAGGGCGCTCCCAGGGCAGCGGCGGCCCGAGCGGTGAGGTCGCATCACCCTTGGTGGAAAGCGCCGCGCCCGCAGGGCCAGGAAGGGGCGAAGCTGCCCTTGCTGCTCTTGGCTTCCTGGCCGCAGCTCGCTTTCGGAAACTTTCATGGAGCCCAAAGACTTGGCCGACGCAGTGCAAACGCTGGGCCGCGTTACGCCCGAAGAGCTCCAAGTGGCGTGGGCTCGGCGTCACGGAGGCGCGGGGGGCAACCCGAGAGAGCGTGCTTTGCAACTGGTGGGCAATATGTCTGAGTTCGCAGCCGCGCAAGAGCTTTGAAGACGGGAGTCCTGCGGGTGGCATCGGAGTGCTTACAAGTATGCGTCCGCAGTGCGGCTTTGGGGCCAGGTAGCCAAGCGCCTCGGAGTGCCGCCGTGGCCGCCGACAGACAGCGTGCCGGGGGCCTTTGCTTTCGCAGTGCAGAACGGCAACACGCTGATGACGTACTGCGCCCAGGTCCGGGCGGCCCTGCGGTTGGTCCGGATCCCTCTGGGGTTTTCGGAAGACACCTCAAGTCTGGCACGGGGGGCCGCCAAACAGGTGCCCTGCACGAGCCGCTTTCGAGCGCGGGCCAGTGCGCACGACACCCGCAGCGTTGTTGGCCACGTGCGGGAGGTGCTCCGGACCCTCTGGTGGCGGATTCCTTCGTGGTTGCCAGACACTGTCTCCATTTCGCGTCGGAGGTGGTGCCTCTGGAGCACGACGGGCCGCGCTCCAAGGTCGTGCTCGCGGTCGACGGGGGCTTGCCCAAGGCGTGCATCTACTTGCACAAGCGCAAGATGCACACAGAGTCCAGTCGCGGCAGCTGTGCGGGGTGTGCGTCCTGCAGCGCTGGGCTGGGCGGGGGCGCCTCTTCCCTGGCCTGTCCTACAGGGCGGCTCTGGCCACGCTGAAAGCAGCGGCGCTGGCGCTCGGCTTCGAGCGCGCGGCCGAGTGGGGCACGCATGCCTTCCGCAGAGGCTGGGCGGACGAGTGCTTAGCGGCGGGCGGCGTGCCAGCACTCTTCCACAGTGGAGGCTGGCGTGGCGTCGCTGCGTTCGGCTACGCCTCTGCCGCCTCCAGAGACGCCATGACCGCTGCGGAGTGGCCAGTGGAGTTTTCGGACTCGTCTGCGTCCGACGGCGCGCCGTGAGCGGTGGAGACTGTGCAAATTATCGTCGGGTCTGTGCCATCATCAGTGCTGCCGTGCTCTCGTCATCAGCAGTGGGGTTGGGGTCCGGGTCGCCGAGAGCCCCAGCATTGGGTCTCGAGGGATTCTTGGGGTCTCTCGTGCTCCCCTGCCCGGCTGCACGCTGTGTGTCGCCCAACGGTCCGTGCGAGCGCACCTGACCATCCCAGAGGAGAGCGGCCGCACGAGAATCTTCATCATCCCTAAGCTTAGCAAATATCGGCCGGTGCTCCTGTGGGAGCCGCGTGGCTACGCTGCAGGCCAACGGCTGTGCAATGTGGCCTGGGCGCGCGCGGCCTCGTCGGGGCGACGCCCTGGCGGGCCGGCGCGCCCTCCTGCGGGCCGCGGGCGCTGGTCGCCTGGGGCGTCGCTTTCGCCGGCGCGGCCGGCTTTCCCGCCCGCCCTCCCTGGGGTGTCTGGTGTGCCAGCCGGGCTGGGTCTCGAGGGGTCCTTGGGGTCTCTCGTGCTCCCCTGCCCGGCTGCGCGCTGTGTGTCGCCCAACGGTCCGTGCGAGCGCACCGGGCCATCCCAGAGGAGAGCGGCCGCGCGAGAATCTTCTGTGGTCTGGCGGCCCCACGTATTATCTTGTCCTGGAGAGGGAGGGGATGGCAGACGCGGCAGACGTCCTGTATGGGGGACCACACCGCGGTCTCGTCCGAGGCTGGGGGCCTCGGCGCGTTGTCAGCCTCGGCGTCGTTGTCATCGCTGTCGCCCTGTTGGTCGGTGTCGGGAAAATCATTTTTGGCAGCCTGGCCCAAGAAAGAGCAGGCCCTCGCCTCTGCGGTGCCCCGAAGCACCTCGGAACACGTTCTCGGGCCCCGGGGCCCCGTCACGGCTCGGCGCCAGCGCCTTCGCGCCAGCAAGGGGCCTAAGGAAAGCGCTGCCTGGCCGGAGCCTCCTCGACCCTGTCCTGAGGTTCCCCGCCAAGACATGGCGCCGGCGAAAGCCGCGAGGGTGGTATGTGGGTGGGCAAAACCGCCGCCAGGCGGCTGCTTCCCGCCCTGCGGGCGCCGCCCCGCGCGGAGAGCGTTCGGTCACCAGAGAGCTTGAGAAGGCGGCCCCTGCCGACAAGCTCTCAGGTTCGTGCCTGCGAGGGGGCGGGCAGTGCCACAGCGCGCCAGGCCGTCGCTCGTGCTTTGGCCTGGCTCGGCCCTGCTCCCCGCAGAGACCGAGAGCGTCTCCTGTGGGGCGACCAGAGCGGCAGACCCAAGAGACTAGCACCGAGAATGCTTCCGCCTCCGAAAATGCAAGCCGGCCCGCCAGGAACCGCTTGCCCGCGAAGCAGGCACAGAGGCGTGTGAGCGGGAGCAGAGGAGGTGAGGCGAGCACGCTTGGGCCTGCTCCACATGATTTTCCTGTGCCGGAAACGAGTTTACGCTTCATGAACAACTATACCCTGTAGGATGAGTCGCGCCGCGTCGGTGGCACCCAGAGGTGTGCAGTCGAGATTGACACAATATCTGGAGGAAATTTGATGCAGGATTTTTGCCAGGAGAGACTGGTGGCTCCCGCTGGTGGTGATGGCGGTGGCCAGGTTTTCGGGATGCTCTGGGTCTCTCGCGGCGCCCCACGACAATGCGGCAGCTGGGCACCAGTGCCACGCGTGTTCAGTCGACGCCTCCCCGAAGCCGCAAAAGGGACATTGGCCGTAGGGGCCTGGCCTGGAGGGAGCTCGCACGGCGTTGAGTTGCTGTCCGTAGGCCTCCGCCCTGCCCCGCAGGGCAGCAGGTCGAGGGGGCCCAGGAGGTGCCAAAGGGCTGAGTTGTGTGGACCTGGGCCCGGCATCTTGGGCACCATGCTTCGCCTTCGTCGTCCTGCCCGGCTGTGATCCAGACGTGTTTGGCGGGGGCGCCACAGGGGCATTGGTGTGGCCGCCGGTCGGCCGCTCCGCGCCGCCTGACCGACTCTGGTAGGCCGTTGCTGAGGAGACGAAGGACGTGGTGCGCCTCGGTGAAAGACTGGCAGTGGCTGAGCAGTCCCGTCAGAGGGGTGCCATCTCCTCCCTTGGCTGGTCTCCCTTAACCATTTGTTGGCAAACTGCCCGTGTAGTTGCGCCCATGCGGCGGCATGGACCCTCCCCCGAAGTACTTTCCGCGCGCTAGCGCCGGCTGTTCCTGTGAACGGATGAGCATCCGCGCGGCCTTGCGCTCCGTAGTGACCTTGGACCCAAGCCTAATGGTCTCCGGCTGCGCTGCTGCACTAGCAGTCCACCTGATAAGCTTATTCTAGCGGATCCTGGCACGTTTCTGGGCGGTACCGGGGCCCTAGACACCGTCCATGGCGCGCGCTCTGGCGGCGACTGCACCGCGGTGCGCCGGGGACGTGGTTGTGAGAATGCAGTCGGGTATCCAGGATGCCGAGGCAAGTCCGGAGGCGACCCTGAGCAGCGCGCGCAGCGCGCGCTCTTGCACCACATCCGGGGCGTTGTAGTGGGCCGCGTAAGGGACCAGGGAGGCAAGGTATGAGTTCCAGACTGCGGCAGTACTTGCGGGGGGCATCCTAGCTAGGTGGAGGGCCATGGCGCGGCCCCTCATCTCGGGGATAGGTCTTCCCCACGTCCCCGTGATGAGGGCGTCTGCTTGCGCCTTGGTGAATTGACCCGCGGGTGGGACTTGTTCCCCCTCAGCTGCTCGGGGGACCGCCGCCGCTCCGAGGTGGGGCCGCTGGTCTCGGACAGAAGATTTCCCGAAAGGGGTGCAGTCCATGAGCGTGCGCCACCATTCGTGCCGGCAGGCGGGGGCCAGGGCGGTCTTGAAAGTGCAATTGCAGGGGCGCTCTAGCGGCCGGCATGTATCGAGGACTTGCTTTTGTGCGTTCCCGCTGAGAAGCGTCAGGATGAGCTCGCTGGGGGGTCCAATGATTATGACGTCATCTCCGTCGCTTTCAAAGTCGACCGGGGCTTCGGCAAGCGCCGTTCTGAGCGCGGCAGACTTCGTAGCGCGGATGCTCTGGCAACGATGCGCCTCTACCAAGAAGCCAGCCGCGCGCGCCGCCCAGGGGGGTGCGATGGCTGCGCGTAGCGCCTGCTTTGTCGAGCTGAGCAGGGCAGCCAGATCGTCCACGTAGGTGGGGTTATCATCGGCTATTTCAGCCAGGGCAGAAATTCGGGGATATATCCCGTGCGCCATAAGAGTGGGGAGGCGGTGCCACCCATTCCGATGGATCGGAGGAGGCGGCGCACCGGCCCCTTGTACTTACCTTTGCAGGTCGGTACTCCTCGCCCTCCGATGATGGATTCCAGGGCGTGGAGTAGCCACGCTGGTAGCTTCCACCTCTTGAGCGGGTCTCCCATCCACTGCAGAGAGATCCTCTCGAAGGCCATATTTTGGTCGCAGAAGATGACCGCGATGCCAGGGGCGTCTCCTGCGCGTGCGGCCGCCCTGTCGACGTGCTGTCCCGCCGCCGCTGCGTGTCCGCCGAATAGAGCCTGCCAGGCAGGTCCTGGCCCTTCTACGGGCCGCGCCTCCTTCCCTAGGTGTGTTGACACTCTTGTGATATTGGGCCCGCGCTGTCCGCCTTTCTGCCTGGAGCTGAGAAGGGGCTCCACGACTGGTCCGATGTGGTCTGCAAGGGTGGCGCCATGGGGCCTCCTGCGGCGCGAGAGCAGCTGCAGCGGTCTCATGTCATTGTGCGTCTCTGCCGCCGCGACAGCTTCGAAGAGAGCGGGGTTCAGCTCTGCAGCGTACCAGGCCTGTTCCAGCAGGCAGGCGACGAACCTGGCTCCAGGGTGGTAGGCCTCGCACGGTTCACCATCGATGCCAGGGGCGCTTCCGCTGGGGGCGAGAGCTAGGGAGGCAATCCTGCCCCGACGGGGTTGGGGCCTGTCTTGGATGCTGATGCCAGGGTGGTGCTGGAAATAACGGTCGAGCAGGCGCGTCGCCGCCCTGGGGGGGGGAGGCGCTGTGCGCCATGTCGCGCTACAGTTATCCCATAGGACTTGGCCTACCTCTTCTGGCCGCTCGCGCCAGCGACCGGAAGCGTCCCGCACCCCGAGGACGGAGTGGTTTTTTTTGTTGATATATTTCTCTGCCCTTCCTGTACTGTGCTGCAAGGGGGGCCCGTTCGGCGCCGGGCCCTTTTTGGGCAGGCGTCAGCCTGGAAGCTCTTCGTTGCGCCGCCTCTGCGCCCCACCTTCGGTGCCACCCGGCGGCTTCCGATGGGGTCGAGTCCTGTGCGTCGCACCCGTAGTCGCGCAGCCATGCTGCGAGGGTACCGACATGACGAGTGAGTCCATCCCTCTTACTGGCTGTCGCCAGGAGGAGCCCATGGGACTTGTGTTCTTTGCTCCTCCTCCATTTCCCCCGCCGGTCCTGGAGATCGGCGAAAAGCGCGTGTCTGCCGGAGCGCATCAGAGCAGGAATCATTGGTGGCAGGAGGTCGGCAGTGCCGTCAATGTGCTCAGGCTGGTTGGGCGCAGTTCGCGCGGCCTCTGCCTCGATTTCGCCGTCGTCATTGTCGGTGTGCATGTCTGGGGGGCCGCCTGGCGTCGCGGGTCTGACCCAGTCAACTGGATGAAGGAGCCCTGTCAGATCGACGCAAGGGGCGCCGAAGTAGAAGACCTGTCTGAGGTCCGCGTGAACGGCGGAGGGGAGGTCCCTGAGGTCGCCAGCCCTCATGGTGCAGTCTCTGCGTGCCCTACGCGCTCCGTCGGGCAGTAAGTAGAGGCTGTGCTACTGAAGACGTCCCGTAAAGCTGTCACGGTCTCTACTTCTCCATCTCGAGGCTCGCCCAGCTGTAGGTTGACGTCTCCGCCCCAAAATGTGTCGAAGTTCTCCCGGCGCTCGGCGGCGCCGGCTAATTCTGCGATCGTCCCCTCCTTCCGCGACGGGGGAAGGTAGATGGAGACGACTCGGAATTTGTGGTCGCCGTATTGCACTGTAGCTGAGATTCCATAGCCAGGGGCAATTTCTTCTTGGTCGAGGAGGGTGATACCGTGCGGGGGCAGGATGCTGACTCCCCCGGCCAGCCCGCCTGCTGGTCCATGGTAGCCGGGGGAGGAGACGAGCGTGCGAGCATGGAACATCGTTTTCCATACCTCTGATTCGTGCTCGGACCAGTGCGTCTCTTGTATCAGACCAATGCGATGGATCAGGGTCATCTGCGTCAGCACCGCGTGCTTGATCTGATTCTTGGCAGCTGTGGTGCCCCGAAGGTATCTGACATTCCAGCTGGCGAGCTTCGGCAAATTGTCAGCTGGGGCTGCCTGTAGGGCACGTACAAGGTCGTCAACGGTGAGATCGCCGCAGAGGGTCTGCCAGGTTGGTTGGTTCCATGGGTCGCTGTGAACTGCGTTCCATAGACCGCGGGGGCCACGGAACCTGAACCGTGTGCCCGATTCCAGGGTGGAGTTGAGAGAGCGGCAGGCCAGCCGCCAGGCTATGGTGCGAGGTCCTGGCGCCAGTTGGTGCCTGGGGGGGACCCCAGCGCTTGATGCAGCGTTCTGGGGCCCTCGCCAGAATCTAGGGTGATCGGCGGACCAAGGTGGAAGCCTTCTGCCTCCTGCAGCCGGTTGGCGACGTCGTCCGGGAGCGGCTTGCTCCCGTAGGTGGGCCCATGGGCACTGCGTCCCAGCGAAGGTCCTCGCCGCCACCCAAGCCTGGACTATTTGATCCCCCTGGATGGGGCTGGCGTGCCAATTTCCTGTCCGTGGCTCCCTCCGCTGCGGGCGCGCAAGGCGGTGACTGGTGGGAATGCGCTTTTTTGGTCGGCGGCTCCCTGGCGAAGGGCGGGGTAACGTCCGGGGCGCGGAATGAAGATAATTGGCCGCAGTGGTGCATGCACATGCCAGGGACAAAATGACCCTCATTAATACGCCAGCGGCGTCGGCAGGTGACCGGCGCAGACATCCCGGCGCGGCGACCGGCGGCGGACCGGGGAGGAGAAGTCGCCCTTTCGGCGCCGAGCTCCAGCCGAACCACAAACGGAGGCCAGGAAGCGGGGGGGGGGAGGGGCAAAAGCGAGCGACGGCCAAGGCTCACTTCAAAACCACGAATAAACGATGGTGCGGCCAAAAAGGGGGGGCCTGACTCATCAGGTCTCGCTGAAGCAGAGGTGTAGCTGAAACCCGTCATAGCGCCAACAAGAAGAGGAAGACCACTGGTGTGCGTTCACGACGTTGAGCCACCTCCAGCCTGCAGCCAGTGCGTGCACATCGGATCCGACTCTCGCGGTTCGGGGGCAAAACGATGCAATGTACTGACGGGGGCTGGTAGCAGACTGATCTGCTAGGGGAGCGACCACGAACTGCGGAAGGCTAAACCACTCGATGCAGGGCCACTCCCTGGCGAAGCCAGACATCGGGTGACACCGATGTATGGCTGACGGCCGCGCCCGATCCACGCCTGTCACGCAGCCCGGGCGGAAGCTCCATTACCGGGTCAGCGACGAACCAGGGCGAAACTCAGATAGGAGGGGGGCGCGGCCAGCCGCTGAGCACCGGTGTCACTGTGGGATGGCGGGCCACCATCCACTAAAGTACCACTGGTGTGCGTGCGCAAGGCTGGCAACCACCGGCCCGTAGCCAGTGCACTCGCATCGTATTCGACTCACGCGGTCCGGGGGCGCAGCGATGTGATGTCCTGGCGGGGGCTGGGGCCGTGGCTGCGCCGAGAACGAACTGGGCCGCAGAAGGTTGGGCCACTCGATGCGGGCCGCACATTCGACGAGGCCAGCCACCATTTGTACGGTGGCCAGTGACCCCCACTCAACACCTGCCACGCTGCCCATGCGGAAGACGGATGCGTCCGAAGCCGGGGCATGCGGATGGCTGGCAGCTGCCGAGCTGCCGAGCTGTACCATTCGCTGTCGGCGTGCTGACTTGCCAGGGCTGGGTCGGCACTGATGCCTCCTGGGCAGGTCTCAGGGCGGACGCTCTTCAACGGTCGATGCAACCTATGCTGTTGATTGGGGGGGGCGCAGCCAAAAGCCGCAGAGACTTGTGAACGAGAGGAGGGGGGCGCAGCCAAAAGCCGCAGGACACAAATGATGATGCCCTGGGCCTCCGCGCGCGGAACTTCTTGACCACGGGCGTGCTGGCGAGCCAAGGCGTCCTTGTAGAACAACGCTGAATCGACAGCGAGGGGCCGAAGCTCCCTGGGCCGGTCTCAGGGCGAGCGCGCATCTGCGGCCGCGGCAATCTTCGCACGGGGGGGGCGCAGCCAAAAGCCGCAGAGACATTGTGAATGAATGGGGAGGCGAAGGAGGAGGTGGAGGAGGAGGAGGAGGAGGAAGAGGAGGAGGAGGAGGGGGCGCCGACAAAGCCCAGGATCGGGGGACAGGGCCACTCGACGCGGGGCGGCGCAACGATAGGGGGGCGCAGCCAAAAGCCACTGTCACTGATGTGAGGGGGGGCTGGTGACCTGCCCCCTTGGAGGGTGGCCAGCGCCGTCCAATTCTATGGACGCGTGTTGACTCTCCCCAAATACCTCATCCACGGACGCCGCTAGGTGCCCTACGGGGGCCTCGTTCGCGGCCTCTGGGGGCTGGGTGGAACCTGCAGCTGGGCCTCCGTGCCTCGCACGGGGCACCTTTCGCAGTTCCTCTTGTCCATCGGTCCATTGCTGTTCCTCATCGGCCTCCTGCACGGGGGGGGGGGCGCAGCCAAGAGCCGCTGAACGCAAGTACGCCGTGGGGGGTGGAAGCTGCAGGGTCATCCCGGCAATGCGCCGGCACATGTGGGCCACGCTGGAGAGGGTGGTGCCACCGCCACCGCTGACGACAGGAATGGGATGCAAGAGTACCTGAGCCACAGAACCAGAGCCACAGAGGGCGGACCCTGGACCAGCAGCGGCCCCCCAGGGAGCCCGGCGTCAGGATGCAAGCCGCAGGAGAGCCCGCGGGACACGCGGTCCGTTCCCACTGCATCCGCTGAGTCCACACTTCTGCACACTATCTCATGTCAAACGGTCCATTGTTTTTCCCCTCGGCCCCCTGCAGGGGGGGGGCGCATCCGAAAGCCGCTGAACACAGGTGCACGGTGGGGGGTGGGGGCAGCAGGGACATCCCGGCAGTGCGCCGGCCCAAGTGGGCCACGCTGGAGAGGGAGGTGCCACCGTCACCGCTGACCGACAGCAACGGGATGCAAGAGCACCCGAGCCACAGAGGGCGGGCCCGGGGCCAGCGGCGGCCCCCCGGGGAGCCCGGCGCCAGGATGCAAGCCACAGGAGAGCCCGCGGGACACGCCGAGCATGCACACTGCAGTCGCTGAGTCCACACTTCTGCCCCGTACCTCTTGTCCAACGGTCCAGTGTTGCTCCTCCTCGGCCACCTGCAGGGGGGGCGCTGCCAGAAGCCGCTGGGCGCAGGCGCGCGGTGGGGGGTGGAAAGCTGCAGGGGTGGTATATTCCATGGAGATGCACGGCGCGTCCGACAACAGCTCGTCAGAACCGAGAGGGAGAATGTATGAGACCCCCGATCGCGCTGATGAGTACGGTGTACACCTCGTAGTTAACAGAGTAGGTGGATCCCAGAGTGGAAGTCCAGACTGTCCACGGTATAGCCACGCGCGCAGCACGCAGACAGATGAGAAAAATACTGAGGTCGACGGTATAGCCACCCACGCAGCACGTAGACAACAGCCAAGATGAATAAGTAGAAGCTCTGAACGAAACAGACGTCGAACACATACCATGGTAGCAACTCGCAAAGAGCATGCGATGAGGGGGGTTGGCGTGCCACGAAATTGCGGTCCGAATATGCGCTGCCACGGCCGAAGGGGGCACCGGCTGGGCGCCCCGCATCCCGGCAGTGCGCTGGCACCTGTGGACCGCGATCGAGTGCGACCAGGGCCGGTGGGCCCGGAGGCGCCCCGCCCGCGGGCGGCGACGCAGGGCAGCAACGGGCCTGCTGCCAGAGACCATCCTCCTCGCACCTGATCCCCACGAGTGCGATGCCGTTTCGAGTGTGAGCCGGCAGAGTGTGTCTACGAGAGCCCCATCTATGATTGGACATCCAAGTGACATGGTAGCAGCTGCACGCCGAGAACATCTGCGCAAGAGGGGGGGTGCAACTAACCGCCGCGAGACACACTCTCTGCAGGGAAGCGACGGGCCAGCTGCCAGGGGCCGCTCTCCACGCACCTGATCCCCGCGTGTGCGATGCCACGAGGGGGGTGGCAAGGCTATTGTGGGGAGACGGCCCACCACTGTTTTTTGCGCTTCTCAAGGGCCTGGTTGTTCGGGTGGCCCTTTGCCGCGTGGTGATCACTGCTCAGTCCGCCGCTCCGACCCAGGTGCAGCTGCCGCGGCCGAGTCCAGTCGACGTCGAGGCCCAGCGCGTCGCTCAGGACCCGCACGTCGCACTTGTGGCTGCGGAAGGAATCCAGGAAGAGGTGGCAGGTTTGCGGGTCGTGCCGAAGCGGGTCGAGTGCGCCCTTGCTGCCGGGCACGGACTGGCGCTTGGCGAAAAGCGTGCCAGGTGCCAGTGGACATTGGTCCCAGTGTGATTTGGAGTCGTCTTATCGCGTCGCCGGGTGTCTCCCCGGGGAGGTCCCACTGGATGTTGTTGATTCCTGTTTTGTACAGCTGTTGTCCCGTGCCGGGGTCCTTGGGCTCTGGCCGTTGGCGCGGGTCGGGCCTTTGGTGCCGCCGTGTATCCTGGCTGGAGGGCTCGCGATTTGCTCGCAACAGCTCCGGCTGCGCGCCTGGCGGGGTTTGGCGGGGAAATGCAGGCCGCGTGGTTGGCCGCCAGGCGGGGGTCGGATCTCGTCCGGCGGCCAGGGCAGACGCGGCCTTGTGGCACGTGGGGAAGGGCCCATTTTCGCTGGCGTTGGCCTTCGTGCCTGTGCCCGCCGTCGCTCCCAGGTGCGTCCTCTTTGGACAGCGCAGGACTCTCTCCGGTCTCCGGGGTGCCGCTGGTTGTGCCGGGCGCGTGCACGCTCGGCGGCGCGGCTTCCATAGCCGGGGCGCGAGCTGCTTTGCCGGCGGTGCCCTGCTTGGATGGCCGCGGCGGCTGCTAGGTGGTTAGCGCGGATACTAAGGGGTTAGAGGGTTTAGTATGTACGTACAAGTGAGTTGTAAGTAGGTTATAAGTGTTGTAAGTAGGATGTAAGTTGTATAACCAGCTACAACTGGTTAGTAGGAGATACTAACCACTTATAGCTGGAGGCTAACCTTGCTGAGTCTCTAGTAGAGGTTAGCTCGCTAAGTCCCCACTCTAGCTACCACTTACCAACCACTTAGTAACCAGTTAGCTGCCACTTAGTAACCACCCAGTAACCGCTTACTAACCACTTAGTAACCACATAGTAAGTCCGCTAGCTAGCTTACTTACTAAGTGGTTAGCGGACTTACTAAGTGGTTAGCGGACTCTGAGAAGGAGAAGGAGGAGGAAGAGGAGGAGGAGGAGGAGGAGGAAGAGGAGGGGGAGAGAGGAGGAGGAGGAGAAGGAGGATGAGGAGGAGGAGAAGGAGGAGGAGATGTCGAGGAGGAGGAGGAGTAGGAGGAGGACGGGGAGGAGGATGAGGAGGAGGAGGAAAGGGGGAGGCGGCGGCGGAGGCGGCGACGGGCGCGCCTCAGCCCAAGACGGCCGCTCGACGCGGCGGCCCTGCAGGGCCGCCGCGTCGAGCGGCAGCCTGGCGCGGCTGAGCGCGGCGCAGGCGAAGTTCGCCTGCGCCGCGCTCTGCGCCGCCATCTCCAGCGGCATTGCCGCTGGCGCGGGCGGCGGGGGGGCCCCGCGCGCCGCTCGGCAGCCAGAGCGGCCCACCGCACGTAGCCGTCGTCCACAACCCAGAGGGTTGGGGGACGACGACGTGCGACGGGCCGATGGCTGCCGAGCCCGTCCCACCCCTCGGGGATGTCGAGGAGGATCCCCGACATCCCCGAGGGGTCCTCCGAGAGGAGACTGCCCCATGGCTCGGGGTCGCCATCGAAAAACATGTCTTGATATGTTTTTCGATGGCGATCCCGAGCCGCGAAGCAAAGGGAAAAGGGAGGGCGCGCCCCCCGCGGCCTGTAAGCCGCACGCGCGCGGGCGGCGTCTCCTCCTCCTCCCTCCCTTCTATCCTCCTCCTCCCTCCTCCTCCTCCTCCTCCCTCTCCTCCTCCTTCCCCTCCTCCTCCTCCCTCCCCCCCCCTCCTCCTCCTCTCCCGCCTCCTCCACTCGCCCTCTCCTCCTCATCATCATATACTCCTCCCTCGTCCTCCTCCTCCTCATCCTCCTCCTCGTCCTCTAACCCCTCGGCGTCGCCCCCACTCCCCTCGTCCCCTCCTCCTCCTCCCCTCCTCTCCTCCTCCCTCCTCTCCTTCCTCCTCCCTTCCTCCTCACCTCCTCCTCCTCCTTCCTCCTACTCCTCCTCCCTCCTCCTTCCTCCTCTCCTCCTCCTTCCTCCCCCCCCCCCCCCCCCTCCTCCCCCATCCTCCTCTCGCTCTGAGCTATCTCGTCGTTTTCCTCCTCCTCGTGCTCCTCCTCCTCCTCCTCCTCCTCCTCCTCCTCCCCCCCCTCCCCCTCGCCCTCCCCCACCCCCCTCCCCTCGTCATGGGAGGAGGGGGAGAGGAGAAGGAGGGTGGGGGGGGGGGCAAGATGAGGAGGAGGAGCAGCAGCAGGAGCAGGAGGAGGAGGGGGGGAAGGGGGGGGATGATGGGGAAGGAGGAGTTTGAACGACCGCACCACTGATCAGCGACATTAGCGCTGCAGCGCAAGAGGAGGCGGAGGAACGAGGCGGAGAAGAGGAATCGGCGACCATGCACTGTTCAGGTGCTGCAGCACCGAAGTGTCAATGAAAAAGGTGCGCTACAGCGCCATGCAGAAGGAATCCACGTTTTCAAGGCGGAGAAGAGGAGTCGTCGACCATGCAACGTTCAGGTGCTGCAGCACCGAAGCATTTAGCAATGTAAAAAAGTGCGCTGCAGCGCCAGTAAGGAATCCACGTTTTAAGCTAAAGCGCACCACCGCGGCTGCGACCATATCGGGCGCGCCGCTCGGATGCCGCCGCCCTCGCGCGGCGCCCGCGCGAGCGAGCGCGCGATGCTCGCCGTGTGCGCCCAAAAGGCGTCGGCGTCGCCGCCAAGCACGTGCGCGGAGGCGCGCGGGTGCAGCTTCTCCTTGAAGAAGTAGGGCAGGACCAAGCTCAAGCCATAGCAGTGGCCGTTCTTGGTGAAGGAGAGGTGTTTCAACACCTCGGCCGCAATGTGTTCCCCTCCTCCGTCCTCCAACAGCACGACGTCGCCGTATTTGACGTCGTGGTAGCGGCGCCGCGCTGCAGCGGACGTAACAAAGTCCGCAGGCCCGAACTGCTGCAGCAGTTCGCGCGAGATGGCCTTGGACGGCCTGGTGGCGTTAACCAGGCAGTTAACCTTAAAGGTGTCGCCATCCATGAGCTGCCACAGGTGCCGCTCGGTGACGCTCTTCAGGACATTGGCGTCCCAGCCGCTGGAGGCTGCAGCCCCCGCCTGAAGAGCGTTCGCAAAGCGCTTGCTGGTCTTGTGCTTGCGCTCCAAAACCCAGCGCGACGGCAGCGCCGCATGGCCCCAACGCCTCACGTAGTTGGCGAAGTGGTGCAGGTAATGGAACTTCTGCGCCATCGTTTCCTTGCCAAAGACGCTGCTGCATGACAGCAAAAACCTGTTAACCGCAGCCTGCAGCTTATCGTCTGCCTGACGCCTGGATACTCGTAGGATTTCTTCCACAACGATCGTGTGCGCCTCGAACACTGCGCAAGCCGATCGGACTGCAGGCGCTGCAGCGTCGCTAGCCACCTCCCTGAAGAAACACGTCAATCCGCCCGCGCGAACGCATGTCCGAACAAGAGGGGTGCAGTCCATATCCTACAGAAATTCACGTGCGCTGCAGCGCATGTATTATTGGTCTGGCGGGGGCGCGAAGCATGCAATGATACTTGCATGGTTGTGAGCCCCTCGCTGGCGGTGCGCTTGAAATGCTTGCTGTCAACGTGGGACCTCACGCGCTTCTCGCCGAAGATCGCGTACGTGTCGGGGGAGATGGAGTGGCGCCCTGGAAACGACCAGTCCTGGAAATATGCGTCTGCGCGCGCCCAGTAACCCTTCAACCTTCGAAACATTTGGAACACCAGAATGTTATATGTACCGTTGACGAAGATACAATGCATCCAATCGAACATGACTGTCTCGAGCGGCTTGAGTTTCCGAACCCGCTCAGGCAATGGGGGTCCCAGTTCCAGCCAAGTCGGCGCTCCAACTCCTGGAACTCGCCCTTGTTCATGATGTTGACCCCCTCGATCAATCTGTTGCAGATGGCATCGAACAACGGCGCCGTCATCGGCTGCAGCCGCGACGCATCTGGTTCCGAGTGGTGAACAGCGACGCCCGTCGTATCAGAAGCAACTATATCCCGAACTTCGCCCTTCAAGAACACGTTGCGGCACATAAAACATGGCTTGATTCCTGGCGAGCCTTTCATTCCGATCAAGCGGTGTATTGCATCCTCGTCCGCGATCCGACAGGGCCGCTGCAGCGACGCAAGAAGGCGTAATGTATATATATATATATATATATACATGTGCACATGTATGCTAACTAATCTTGGGTGCTATGCGGCGACCGCTGCAGCGGCTGTATGTAAATTCCGAGGTCCATCTGGATGAGCTCCGTCGCGCCGTCGGGGCGCAGCCGCAAGCTGATGCCTGCGCTGAAGTTGTGCCCCTGATCAGGCCAGAACTGCGCGAGGATTGCGTCCAGTAGCATCGTCAGTCCGCGCGGCTGGATGTCGCTCGCGGTCTTGGCCCGCATCGTCGCGAGCTGGAACCACGCATCCTGCGAACAAATCGCAGCACAACTGGCGCTGCAGCGCCTCTCTCTCTCTCTCTCTCTCTCTCTCTCTCTATATCTCTCTCTACCCCCCTCCCCCCCCCCGCATATATCGTTGCTGCAGCAACGCTATCGCGAAAGTCCTCCGACGAAAGCGCCTGCGGGCCGAATTCCGCGATCGTCCAGTAGATGCCCCAGACTTGCGGTTCTGCACGTGCGCCAGCGCGTTGCCAGCGCCTATTTCATCGCCGTAAATGATGATGTGCCACGGGCGTGGCAGCTCCAGCGCCCGCTGCCACAGAGGCTGCATCGCGGGGAGGGCGCTGCAATACCACAGCATTGCTGCTGGACTGCAGATCTCCACCGTGTGCTGCCCGACTACCATGTTCTGGTGGAGCTTGCCGTACGGCGTGTTCTCACCGACCATGAGCTCCCGAGCGTCTCTGATATCCTGGCGTCGGGATCCCAATTCGGGGGTTCCGTCTCGCTTAACGGACGCCAGGAATTGCGCCATCGCATTACAATGCATGAATGGCAGTTCCGCGCGAAGGCGGGACAGCCGCCGCAGCTTCGCTGGGCGGTCGTCCTCTGCCGCCATCGCGCGCGTTCCCGAGGCAAGCTTGCCTCCGTCGCTGCGCGCGCGCGGAGGGGCCCCTCCGCTAGGGGCCACGGCGACTACGGATGGAAATGAGGCTGCACCGCGTGGAGAGCAACCAAATGCGCGCTGCAGCGCTAACTGCCAAGCAACCGTCTGGGAGCACATGGCGCTACAGCGCCGCTAACGTTCAATGATGACAATCTGACGCGCTGCAGCGCGAACGTCCTCCTCCTCCTCCATCCTGCTCGCCATCCCCCTCGTCCTCCTCCTCTTCCCCCCCCTCCTATACCTCCTCCTCCTCCTCTTCCTCCTCCTCCCCCCCCTCCTCCTCCTCCGCCTCATGCGCCCCCTCATCCTCCCCATCCTCCTCCTCAACCTACCCATCCTCCTCATCATCCGTCTCCCGTCCCTTCATCCTCCCCGTCACCATCACCTTCATCGTCAACAGCATCAATATCACTCGCCCTCATCATCCGCCACATCACCATCCAACGAGAAACTGCAAGCGAAACTGCGCTGCAGCGCAACACATTAACACATCATGATCCGCGCGCAAACTTTCAACCGTGGTCCACGGAGAAGCGCTGCAGCGCAACTCAAACAACACGCTCAACCACGCTCCCTCCAGCCTTTACCAATCAATCGAACCAGCATGCTTCAGCAGGCGGTCGCCGAGGCCGACCTCACTCAGGTCACCTTCATCTTCTTGGCGTTCCGCAGCGAGGTCAACGCCTCGTTGAGTTTCTGGTTGGCCACGTCCGAAGCGGCGATGTCCATCTGACCCCGACCCTGCTACTCATACTCCTCATCCTCCCACATCATCGCCTTCCACCTCCTCCTGATCATCCCCCCTGTCGTCCTTCTCACCCGCTGCAGCGGGGGAGTAGCCTGCCGCACTCATGAACCCCACCGTCCTCCTTCTCATCCGCCTCCTCATCCACCTGCAGCTCCGCGGTGCGGATCTGCACCTGCTTCTCCGCTTTCCTGGCGTTCTTCCGCGCCTCCTTCACCTCTGCTGTAGCAGTCGCCGTCGCTCTCGCGCGGGCCTCGCGCAACTCGTCGCGACGGTCGGCGCGCGCTTGCGCTTCGAACGGCTTGTCGCAGCGGCGCGCCGCCATTGCGAGCCCAGTGAGGAGGCGGAGGAGGTCCGTTGCCAGCACCCGCTGCAGCGAACGATGGCGACTGCGACGCGCGAGCCAAGTGAGGAGGAGGAGGAGGAGGGGGAGGAGGGCATGCCATCGGCAACGCGCAACATGAGCGAATCACAGCGCTGCAGCGCGTGACTTGACAACAACCATGCGGGAGACAACGCTCGACATCACGAACGATGGCGCTGCAGCGCGTATCGACGAGAAACGACTGGCACTCAAGACGGGCACGTCACGCAATACATGGACACCGCGGCTGCAACTGCGCGCTCACAAACGCGCCAACGCTACAACGGTACCACAAGTCTGACAGGCGCTGCAGCGCTGCATCGGAACACAACAGCACGCAATATCTACGCCACCATCCAGGAAAGCGAGCGCTGCAGCGCTGCATCGTGATCATGATGGCGATGCAAACGTTGAACACAAAGGCGCCAGCGCTGCAGCGCCCGCATCCAAGAGAACCCGTCAACATATTTGACTTTCATCCTCCTCGTCGTCCGTGCGAGCCGCGCGACCGCCAGGCAAGACCATCGCCACTACCGTTCATATCATCGGCCAGCGTTCCATCCAACCTCGCACTAATCCTCACCATCCTCCTCATTCCTTCTCCTCCACATGCTCATCCTCCTCATCATCCTACCCATCCTCCTCCTCGCCCTCATAATCCTCATCCTCACCTCCATATGCCGACAGTGCCCGTTGCGCGCTCACGGCTTGCCGCGACGGCCAGTGAAGTTCGGGTCGCGGCACGTGCCGCAGCCATTCGGCAGGTAGCGGCATTTGCTGCACCCGAGTGCCATTTGGCCCCGTCTGGCTGCCTCCTTGCCCTTGGGCTTGGCCTTGGCCTTGGCTTTGGCCTTCCCTTTGCCCTTGGCCTTCGGTTTGGCCGTGCCCTTGGCCGCCGTCTTGCCCTTGCCAGCGCCTGTCTTGCTCTTGCCCTTGATCGCGCTCTTGCCCTTGCCCTTCTTGCCCTTGCCCTTGCCCTTGCCCTTGCGAGGCAGCTCGCCTTTCGCGCTGCCCGCAGCCAAGGTCTCGATCGCCTGCAGCACAGCATCCTCGTCTCCGTCTGCTGCTGCAGCAGCATCTTCGTTTGGCGGCGTTGGCGCTGCTGCAGCAGCATCTGGCGCCGCCGCTGGCAATGCTGGCCCAGCTGGCGAATCGCCAATCGCGGGGGGACCCGCGGGGGGGCTCGCCGTGGGCGCCGCAGGGCGGCGCGGGAAGAGCTGCAGCTGCAGCTCGTTGGGCGGCGATGGCGGTGGCGCAAACGCTGCCAGCATTTGCTGCGTCACGGCCATCGCGTCCATGGGTTGCACTGGCGCTGCAGGCGGCACGGAGGGTGACCCCGATGGTGTCCATGGCAATGGCAGTGCTCGGCTGATGCGGTGGGGTGGCAGCCCGCAAGCCCTTGTTGGTCAGCCTGAGAGGCGCGCGAGCCTTGATGGCGTTGAGACCCGCGGGCCGCTTCAGCGGCGCACGCGTAGCATGAAACCTATCATGCTCTGTGCGAGGTGGACCTAAAGGACCGAGCTCACCGAAGCACCCAAGACATCCATAACAATCAGCGCTGCAGCGCATGACGGGGTGACAGCAGCCTCGTAGATGCGATACCACGTTGGCGAGGTCGCGCGTCACGTCGATCGGCGGGTCCGCATCGGTGCGCGCCGCGTCGAAGATGTGCTGAGGGAGCTGCCGAGGATCTGCTGGGAAATTCCAAGTCACTGTCGCCGCTTGCCCCGTCGCGCCCCTGCGGCTCGCCAAGAACTGACCCTGTAGAGGGCGACTCGTCGGGAAACCCTAACGCTGACGCGCCGCGTCGCATTGGCTGCAGTCAGTGCGATGCGATGCGTCTGCGTCAGGCGTTCCCGCCGAATCCCAAACCTTCATCTCCGTCACGATCCCGTAGAGCTGCCCAGGGTTTGCGTCTGGAAGATGGGCGCATGCCATCAACGCCGCCAACTCTTTCAGCGTGTTCTCGCTCGGAACCGTCAAGCCGATGGCACCGCAACGTTTGATCGACGCGCGCACCTTCGCGACGATGCTCTGGTTGGGGTCGCGAAATAAACCCCGGTCCTGCATGGTAAAGTCCACCAGCCGACGAATCGACGCAGGCATGCTGCAGCATGATAACATAAGTACATTTGAAACATGAACATGGTAACATCCATAAATTACAGAACAAACAATTAAACCATACATGTGAATAACACTTCGGCGGTCCGATGTGCAAAGCACGATGGATAGCACCGCCCTGACGCGAGCGTCTGCACGCGCATCTGGAGCGTGGGCGTCGCCGTGCCCACGCGCGCGGCCAGCGCGGCGCTGAGGCGCGCCTTGTGGCTGTCCGCGAAGCCCGACGCGGTGATTCGATTCTGCAGGGTAGCTGCTTGGGCAGCCCCGATCGCCCCCAAGTTGTGAAGCTGCAGCTGCACGCTCATGGACAAGGCGGACTGGCTCTGCGCCATCGCGTCGGCGGCGATGACGCCGATCTGCGATGCGAAGAAGGCGTCGCAGCTGTCCAGGTTATCCAGGATGTGGTTGATGGGTGTGGCCGCAGCCGCGGCAGACATGATGCCCTCCGCGAGGGCGAGGGGGTGCGCGGACGCTCCGAGGGGAAGCGCGAGGGAGGGCCTCCCACACTGCGAGAGCTGAAGCACTCGGCTGCTGAGGTGGAAGAGAGGCCACAACAGTACAGATGCGCTGCAGCGCAACGATCGCATGCAATTAAGGAAAACACGTGAGCGCTGCAGCGCTCAGCAGAAATCATCGTCACAAAGTAACATGAAGCGCTGCAGCGCTATGCATGCGCACCATGATGGAACGCATGGTAGTGGGCAATAGGGAGAGAGATATAGAGTGATGGAAAGGAGAGGAGGGAGATAATGAGGGACACGGGGGTGGTCGTGTGTGAGTGTGTGTGTGTGTGTGTGTGTGTGTGTGTGTGTGTGTGTGTGTGTGTGTGTTTGTGTGTGTGTGTGTGTGTGTGTGTGTGTGTGTGTGTGTGTGGTGTGTGTGTGTGTGTGTGTGTGTTGTGTTGTGTGTGTGTGTGTGTGTGTGGGGGGGGGGGGAGAGGGAGAGGGGGGGGGGGGGAAGGGGGGGGGGGGGGGGGGGGAGCGGGGAGAGAGATGCGAGGAGACGCGGGAGGGAAGGACACGAGCGCGGGCGGGCGGGCGGGCAGGACACGGGGGGAGATGCATGATCATTTGAGGAACACGGAAGGGACGGTGCGAAAGACACGGAGGGGTGGGAGGGACATGGGAGAAACACGGGGGGGGGCACGGAAGAGACACGGGAGGGGGCACGGGAGTTCGGGGGCGAGCGGGCGGACGGACGCGGGAGCGGCGCGGAGGGGCACGGGCGGGAGCGCACGGAAGGCAGGTGGAGACACGGAAGGGGCACGGGAGAGACGCGGGAGAGACACGGGAGACGGATAGGTATACACGGGAGCTCGGGAGCGGGCGGGCGGGCAGACGCAGGAGGGACACGGAAGGTGTCCGAGGAGGGCGCGGGGCGGATTCAGGAGATGCGCGAAGTGTGATCAGGGGCAAATACCGAAGCGATCTGGGAGCCTCGAAGGCAGCTGGGACATCGACAGAGGCGTGTCTGTTCAATAGAGGGGGCTATTGAACAGACACGGGCGTGGCTGTTCAATAGAGGGGGCTATTGAACATGGCAGGTTCAATAGAGGGGGCTATTGAACAGACGCGGGCGTGGCTGTTCAATAGAGGGGGCCATTGAACAGACACGCCGCTGTCAGACAGCATCACCTCTGCAGAGGGGCACCGGCGCTCTCAGATCGCTTCACCCGAAGCTCCCGTTCGACCTCAGATCAGCCATCCTGATGCCAGCATCCAGCACTCCAGCCCACCCCAACGCCCACCCACGCAGTCCCAGAACACTGTCCACACTGTTGATTTCGATGTGGGAGTGAAGCTAAGAGAGGCGCGAAGTACATCACGCGGCGCTGCTGCAGCAGCGTCGCGACGAGGTTGACGATGCCGAAACCGCTGTCAACTGCAAAGATTTACGCTCACGGCTCTGCTGCAGCAGCGTCGCGATGGCTCGAGACTGCTGAGGACAAGGCTGATGGGAGCTGGTGAGGCTGCCAGGAGGCCATGGGGGGAGCTACTCGGCGGCGCAACGAACTGTGCTGAAGGGGGGCAGGGAGAGCGGCGAAGGGCGATGCGATGCGAGACTGTTTGCCATCTGAAGTGCCCCAGGACCCCCCCCCCCCAAGTGCCCCCGCACTTTCCTGGCCAATCCAAGGCCGACCCCTGGCACATCATTCCATACGAAAAAATGTCAGCGGATCAGGATGTGAACGTCGACGATGGCAGATATATGTGATGAGGATATCGGAGCGCCTTTCTGGGCGACAGCGCGGGCGCACCACGCAATCTGGCGCGCGAACTATAACTTGGCCTAAACACATGCATGCGTCGGCGTCAGCTATGCTCGCGAACTGATCCAATCCACCCCCCCATTGCTCCCATTGATCTTACATGTTGGGTTGCTACAGCATGTATCCTATCACTATGCGTTCGTTGTCCCCCTCGCTCACGGGAGAGTGGATACCCGCTGCAGCGGGCATCCTGTCTACCGTCTCTCTCCAATGTGTCTTCACTCCCCCCCCCACGCTGCGTCTCCATCGTCCCCCTCGCATTCCCTATGTATATCACGCCTCCCCCCTGTCTACCTCTGCTATAGTCCCCCCTCTCCCCCTGTCTACCTCTACTGCGTTACCGTCCCATTCCGTCGCCCACCAGTAGTGGAATGCTCCGCGGCCGCGCCGCAGCTCTCATGTGGCGCCCGCAGGCGCTGCAGCGCCAGGAGGGCGCAGCGCCGAGGGCGAGCCCTCGCGGGGGCGAGGGCGAGGGCGCCTGCCGATGGTGAGCCCTCGCGTCGCCGAGACGGCGCGCCGCCGCGCCTCCTCGGCGGCCGCCTCCGCGGCCTCCTCCGCGGCCTCCTCATGAGGCGCCCCTCGGCGGCCTCCTCAGCGCCCCCTCGGGCGCCTGCGCCTCCTCGGCGGCCTCCTCGGCGCCAGCGCCGACCCAGACCTGTGCTGGGCCAGCGTAGAACTCCTCCGCGAGGGCGGCCGCGTCGGCGCACTCGCCCTGCAGCAGCAGCTCGCAGAGCTGCTGCGCCCGATTGAACCAGCCGCCGCGCCGCTGCTGCTGATCCCCGTCGCGGACAAGCTTGCCCTTGCCGCCCTTGCTCTTGTCCTTGCCCTTGCCCTTGCAAGGTGGGCCGCCGCCGTCCTTGTCCCTGCCCTTGCCCTTGCCGCAAGCTGGGCCGCCGAAGTTGTCCTTGTCCTTGTCCTTGTCCTTGCCCTTGCCCTTGCAAGGTGGGCCGTCGCTGCCGCCCTTGCCGTGCGGGGCGGCGCGCGACGTCGGCCGCGCCTTGGCGGCAGCGAGCTCGACCGCGGGGTCCCGCGGCTCGAACCCTGGCGGCGGCGCCGCAGGCGGCGTCGGCCGCAGGACGGCGAACTCCTCGGCGTCCTCGTCGTAGTCGAGATGCGACGCCATCGCTGCGCGATGCAGCGAGCGAAGCTGCAGCTCGCCAAGCTGCATGATGGGCTTGGTTTCCACCACCAGTACCATAAGTTGGAGGGAGAGGTCCTCCTCCTCCTCTTCTTTCTCCCCCTCCCCCTTCTCCAACGTATGGTAGTTGTGGTGGAAACCAGTCCCATCACTGCAGCTGAAGCTGCACTCGGGCGCGCGGGCGCGCGACGCTGCAGCGCGCGAAGCTGCAGCTGCAGCTGCGCGGAACAAAAACAGCGGCGGTGCCAACGACGAATACGATGGCGACGACGCTGACGACGATGGACCCCTGCTAACCAGTCGACTGACCCCCCAAAGTAACATCACCCCGCAAAGTAACATCACCCCCAACTGAACCTCCGAAGGCCAACGACTGGATTGACCTCCCCAGGGCTGCCCCCTCAGGATAGGAGGAGGAGGAGGAGGATGAGGGGGAGGAGGAGGATTGGAGGGAGAGGAGGAGGGGGGGGAGGAGGGGGGGCAGGAGAAGGAGGAGGAGGAGGAGGACACGGATGGGAGGAGAAGAAGGAGAGGGAGGAGGAGGAGAAGGAGGAGGAGAAGGAGGAGTAGGAGAATGAGAGGGAGGATGAGGAGAGGAGGAGGAGGAGGATGAGGAGGAGGAGGGGGAGGAGGAGGAGAGGGAGTATGCGGAGGCAGGAATAGGCAGAAGGATCGGGGGGGGCGGGGCATGGGTGCCAACTGGTTGTCTTCCTCCTCCTCCTCCTCGTCATACTCCTCGTCCTCGGCCTCCTTCTCCTCCTCCTCCTCATCATCATCATCATCCTGCTCCCCCTTCCCCTGCTCCGAGGTGCTGGCAGCGAGCGGTGGGAACCTGTGAAAATGAGGGCGTTCCAGAACGTCGTCCTCAATGTCGTCGTCCTCCTGATCACCCTCCTCCTCCTCATCATCATCCTCCCTCCACCTTCTTCTCCTGCATGCGCTGCTCTGAATTACGTCGTCTTTAACGCCGTCGTCGTTGTCTCTGTCGCCGTCGCCGCCGTCGCGATGCTGTCTCCGACTGAAACAGTGGTGCTGCAGCACTGACCGCGCGCGCGCCGCGCGCCCGTCACTTCCGCGGCTTCTTCGCGACGTGGTATTGGACTGCCAGCGCAACCGCTGTCTCGCGGTCCCCGCGCTGAAGCGCTTCCCGAATCATGTCGCACACAAGCTTCCACATGCCAACCTTGGTCTCAGCATCGCGCTTGCGCGCGGCTGCAGCCGCGCGCGGGGCTGGCACATCACTGGCGGCTGCAGCCGCGGTCCTCGTCGACGTCGGAGGCGGTGGTGGTGGCGGCGGCGGCGTTGGAGGGGGAGTAGCCGCATATGTCGCATCCGATGCAGCGGACTTCGCCTTCGGCGGCGGCACTGGCTCCGAGGGAAGCCGCCATGGCGGCGTCGCTGCACTCATGTTGGCAGCCATTGATGTTCTGATCGCAGGTGGCTGCGAACCACATACAATAACATAAAGCGAACATGCGGGCTGCAAGCGCGATCGAAGCGCTACATCAACACGCCAGACACACAAAATGTAAGTCAGCGCTGCAGCGCGATGCAAAACTCTGATATCGGCACGCCAGACACCCGAACGTAAGTCAGCGCTGCAGCACGATGGACTCCAAACACACGAAACGTAAGTCAGCGCTGCAGCGCCGTGAGGTCACACATCGACGGCGGCAACGCGTGAGAGGCACACTTGATCGTAGTGTCGTCGTGCTGCAGCACGCTTGATCATACCAACGATTCGCAATGACACCAACAGTAGCGAACATTGGGGGGATCCACCAACAATCCGCAATTATTATCCCAATCCTCCTCCTCCTTCTCCTCCTCGCCCTCGTCCTCGTGCTCGTCCTCCTCGCTGCCATTCTCAATCGCACTGCCGACCGTGATCGCACGCCCCAGCGATGCGGTCGACCGAGCGCGCCGCAGCTCAGTCCGAGTCGGCCTCCTCCTCCGCATCGCCCTCCGCCTCCGCTTCCATCTCCTGGAGCTCATCCGCTTCGCAATCCTTGAGTTCGGCGGTGCACCACTTCGCCGCGGCCGCTTCAACGTCATCCTTGCTGCAGCCGCGGTTTGTGCGGAACAAGGCCGTCCTGCTGCAACCGCAGTCTGTGCGGGCGGCCCGCCAAGCTTGGAGCCGCTGCACCCAATTGATGCGGGTGCCGCAAGGAACATCGGTCTCGTGGCGCCGCGGGCGCTTCAGCACCGTGCTCGCCTCTGCCGCCTCCGCCGCCTCCTGAAGCAATTTGGCCTTGATGTGCTCTACGCCCTTCTCGTGCAGCACCACCTGCAGCTTGTCCCTCCCCCCCCTATGAGGTGGGGGGATGACAATCTGCAGCTCTGTTGCCTCCGTATCGCCAAACGGCGGCAGCTGCGCTGTCTTGAAGCACTCGTCCACTGGAACCTGGCGACTGGCGCGGCCGGACCGCGTGGTCGGGCGGCGGCCTGGCTCCGCTGCAGCGAAGAGCGTCGTCGGCGCCGTTGGCCCCGACGACGCGGTGCGCTGATTTTTCAGCCACGTTAGGAACATCGTGCCTCGCAAGCCCTGAGCCTTGCCGCACGCCCACTTGCTCCAACCTGCGGTGGTCACGGTGATACACTCGCGGTCTCCGATGACCTCGACGGCCGTGACCAGCTCGCGCCCCGTACGGTTGTCGTGCAACACGACGCAGTCGCGCTTGATCGTCGTCATCGCGCGCGCGGCGCGCCGAGGCTGCAGCCCGAGCGCGGTCGCACTTCAGCGCCAAAATTGCTGCGATGGAGTGATGAGGCAACATGTGCGCGGACGAGGTGCTCATGATGAGGTGCGCTGCAGCGCATGTGAAAGATGAAGCGAAGAGCAACGATCACATCGAGCACAACAGTGATGACGAAGCCGCTGCAGCGGCATGTCTGTGGGAAAGGCTGATGTCAGCACCAATATTGTACAGTCGCTGCAGCGACGATGCTGGCGCAACGAATCGTTCCGCGCGCTGCAGCGCCGCGGCAAGTATCGCACTTCGCACCAACCCGCACTGTTTACACCAATCGGAGGGCCACGCTCGGTGCCGTCATGTGCGCTCGCCGCTCCTTAAGCCCCCTCATCCTCCTCCCTATGCCAAACCTTGCCCTGCCTCCTCCTCCTCCTCCTCCGCATCACCCCTCCCTCCTGCCTCATCCTCCCGCGTGGTCCCTCTATATCGCCAGCTCAGGCCGTCCTGAGCTTCTTGGCTGGCCGCGGCTGCAGCCGCGGCCACGGCTTCACCGCCAGGAAGTCGCCCGCGGACAGGGCACAAGTGTTATGCATCTGGGGCACCCCCACCTGCACCTTGTTGACGCCTGTCCCGAACGTCACGGTCTCCTTTCGGAGCTCCATGTCGGGCTCTGAGTCGGATTTTGCCACCACCCAGAAGGGGCTGACAAAGGCGTCGGGGCCCCGCGACCCCTCAGCGGGGGGCCCTGCGAAATGCGGGCCCACGAAGAACTCGTAGAGGCCAACCTTCCCCAACGAGATGCTCTCCGCAACGCAGCCCGTGCTGACCCGCGTGGACGAGGCCGAAATGCGACCACTCCCACCGCGTGGAGCTACATGGCGCGCAGTCGGTAACATCACTGACCTCGTCGCTACGGCCTGACGTGCCCCGAAATCCTCGCTACCTTGTGCTCAGCGCAGCGCTGCAGCGCGGCGTCGTCGGAAGGGGGGCGCGGACGATTGCGGAAGCACGAGTCTGACGAGCTCACCCACTTTGAACGCTCGCTTGCAGCGCACGGCAGGTGGGTCCTGCAGGATCTCCAAGTGCAAAATGTTCGCCTGGTACTTCAGCGCTTGGAGCCGCAGCGCCATGTTGCATGCCCCCTTGAACGCGTCCATCGCCCAACCCTCGTGGGCTGGCGGCAAGTGCTCCTTCGTGAACGACAACTGCTCTTGCACCCTGGACGTCAACTTGTAATTCTCGAGCAATATGTTTACTTCAATCCGCCCGCTCGGCTAACTGCTCCGTGCGCTGCGGCGCATCGACCAACCCATTGCAACTTAAGTACAGGAAATACAATATCGCAGTTACTACCTCCTCCTCCCCCCTCCCTGCTCCCCACGGGCGGCGGGGTGGCTGCAACCACGCAATGGAGATCTCTTCGCCCACCAGGTCGCCGTGCAACTTCTTCTGAGCGGTGATCCCATTCTCCGAGATGGAGAGCACCTCGAAGACGTCATCCACCTCCTTCTTCTGGACGATGTGCTTCCCCACGTCGAACCCTGCACGCCGCATGCGGAGGACGTTGCTCTTCAACTCAGCGGCCGACGACGCTGCCGCGCGCGGCGCGTCTGCATCGGCGCTCGCTGGGAACTCGGGTGCGCCATCGCCTTGCTTGTCGGTCTGCACCGCCTTGCCGAACTCGATCCCCAAGCTCTTCATCTGCAGCTGGGCTGGCTCCCCGAGCTCATGGAGGGGGACCTCTCTGGAGGGTCGCTGCAGCGACATTGAATGGCGAAACGCAGGGAGGGAGGGAAACAAGGAGCACACGAAAGGTGGCATGAGAAGATACCTGTGCTATATCTGCTACGCATCCGAAAGTGCGGTCTCCTGGCGCTCGCTTCTTCACCAGGTGCATGACACAGCGGACATCCAACTTTGTGATGTGCAAGAAGCCCTGCTCCGCTCCGATATCCAACCTCTTCACGAGCGACCTATCGTCGGCCATGAGGTTGTCGGCCGCAGCCGCGTCCGCCTTGCGGGGCGCGACGTGGACGATCTCGTTTGCCTTGATCCGCCCATCGCTTCAGCGATTGGGTTTGGGAATAAAGCAATGTAACGGTGTGTGTGTGTGTGTGTGTGTGTGTGGGGGCGCGCAGTTCTAACGCTGCAGCGCAATGCATAGATGCGCTGCAGCGCATGTCGCTACAAGGGGGCGCCGACAAGCTTATGGATGGTCCTGCACATGCTATCCTCCACATGCTCGCCTGAATAGTTGGCCTTCACGAGCGCCGCTACGACATGCGGGTGCGACTCCTGGTGCTTCCCCCATTTAATCGAATTCAACTTGCGCCAGAATTCAGAGCCGCACATCAAAGTTTGCCCCGAGACGTCCACATTCGTGAAGGTCTTGAGGGCTTCATCTATTTCACGGAGAAGTTCTCCGTTTTGTGGCCCGAGCTCAACAAACTTGCACAAGTCAGCGATCCACGCCTTGCAAAGTGGGTTCGCGTGGCCCGCTTGCTCGGCGATGTCGCGCCAATCGGGCTTGCTGGAACCCTCAGCGAGGCTGTGTGCCAAGAGCATCCGCCCACCTGCCTGCAGCAAGCGCCGAGCCGATCAAGTGCTGCAGCACGGTAAGATCTAATGCTCCTGCTCCTCGTACTCACCTCCTCCCCAACGCACTCCCACTCATCACCCTCCTCGTGCATCATCCTGGTCCTTACTACATACCGCTATATACTATAGTGGGGATAGGCTGCAGCCTGACCGAATGATCTCGGTCTCGTGACCCGCCTCCCTGACGTCGGCGTTCAATGCCCTCTGCACGAAGTTCTTGAGGCCCTTCACTTTGGCCACCGCGTGCTTGATGATCAACCACGTCATGCCCTTTTTGACTGCCGTCGCAAGTTACGGATGCAACGCGCACAGCTTTTCGGAGTCGATGTTGTCCCGAGAGTCTGCCAGCGCCTTCACTGTGGTCGGCGCAGCACGCAGCGGAGGAAGACGTTCGTGCGGGAGCCGCCCACTGACGTATACCGCAATGAGTCCAGCGGGGGGCACCGACCCCCGCTGAGCCGCGAAAGGCGGTCGTTCGCCATCGCGGTCTCTTCCAACTGCGCCCCCTGCGGGGCCTCGAAGGCAGTGGCTGCAGCCGTCTTGGCCAAGACGAAGCCCTGGGCGCAAATCTCCGCGCCTAAATTGTGAGCCCGCGCAGGGTTCACTAACGAACCGCTGCGGTTCCGAATGTCGATGCCCATCTGGTTCGGTGGGACCTGCTGGTAATGCGCTAGCCCCTCCGCCAGCAGGAACTCCTTCAGTTGATCCCGCCCCGATGCCAACCTCCCCGAGGCATTGCTTTCCTCGATGTGCTGCAAGATCTGCTCCTCCTGACGCGCCTGCAGCGCCATGCCAGCGCTATATATAGCGCCGAATGCAACGTGCGAGCCCGCGGGCGCGACGGCGGATGCGGCGCGCGGCCGCAGCTTGAGACAAGCTGTCGCGCGGCGTGCGCGTGAACATCGATTTGCATGGACATGCAACTTGCGAGCAAAAATGTTGATCTGGGCTGCAGCCCGAGGCCCATGAAGCACGAGCGCGCACGCGCTGCAGCGCGATGCGACATCACGACGACAACCATTTTTTTGCGCTGCAGCGAAAAGTAACATACGTGCTATCAAATTTGGAGCGCTGCAGCGCTCAATGCGACCATTGAAAAACAACGAATACAACAAAACATAATTGACATGTGCATTCAAATTCCTTGCAAACGGAGCTGGGCGAAAATGAAGATCCGAACAACGTGCAACTAGAAACCATGCATTTAACTCAACATTCAGCGCTGCAGCGCTTCATCTTCAGCGCACGCAGCGCCTCATGTTCATATAAATCCGAAGGCAGCGCTGCAGCGCCTCTCATATTTAAAGCAAAAATCCAGGACACCGACTCCAAATCAAAATGCAAAAATTGTAGCGCTGCAGCGCTCAACGAACAAACTCAGCTCTTTCAAGACGTGGATTTACCTTTTTTCCCTGCGCATGGCCCTTGGATAACAAGTGCAATGTAACCGCTAAGTCACTTATAACCTTCTTAGCAAACTAGCTATAAGTGGTTATAAGTGGTTAGCTAAGTGCGCTAAGCACTTAGCTAACTGGTTATAAGTGGATAGCTAAGTACTTACTAAGTCATTACTAAGTGGGCCACTTAGTAATGACTGAGTAAGTACTTAGCTAAGTCCGCTAACTACTTACTAAGTACTTAACTTAGCGTAGTAAGTATGTTAAGTACTTAGCAACCGCCGCGGCCATCCAAGTGGACGCCTGGCGAGGGCGCCTCGGGTTCGCCGTCCGTAAGGAGCTCGCTGACAGGGCAAGGGGGGCGAGTAGGCGCGAAGAGGTTTCTCCCGACGAGCCAGCGGATGGCTTCGCTGTCCTGCGTCTGGATGGTTGCTCCGCGGCCCCCCTGCTGGGTGCGTGGCGCTCCCAGAGGACTGCTGACGGACTGATTGCTCTGAGGGGGGTACTCCGCGGCTTCCGCGGCCTCCGCCGCCTCCGCCGTGACATCCCACTCCTTTCCTCTGCACTGCTGGTGACTGCTGAAGGGGGGGGGTGGGGGGGGGGGGGGGGGTTAGTGTGTGTGTGTGTGTGTGTGTGTGTGTGTGTGTGTGTGTGTGTGTGTGTGTGTGTGTGTGTGTGTGTGTGTGTGTGTGGGGTGTTAGTGTGAGCTGTGCACTGGTCACTGCAAGCAACCGCCTCTCGATTCCCCACTGGAACGTCCTCGTCTGACAACGATCGATTCCCCTCTGGGACGTCATCATCTGTCAACGAAGGGGGGGTAGCATGTTGCTGCTGCTGCTGCTATGTTCCGAGATGTCGTTGTGAGTATCGAGATCTCTCGCGTCAGCGCCAGGCGCCGCGATCTGTGCCCAGGCAGCGGCAGGAGCCTTCGGGGGCTCCAGGTCGGCCGAAGGCGACTTGGGCAGCTTGCGAGCGATGTCAGGCGTGATGTAGCCCATGGTCGCCAGCATGCTCACGCGGCCTTTCTTCAGCTCTGCCTGCCACTGGTGAGCGAGATTCTCCGCGCAGCCGTCCGCTGTGCAGCCAGCGGGGCCCCCAAGGTCCGAGGGGTCCTGAACGCCCAGCTCGCTCTCGAACTTGAAGGCGCGCAGCGGGGATCCAGTGTGCAGCGCCCCATCGCCCTGGGCGGAGCCAATCCGGCAGTCCTGGAGGAACGTGCCGAAGATCGCCAACCTGGCAGGGCGGCCGTTTGCAATGTCCGCCGCGGGGTGGCTGGGCGTCAACACCGCGTAAGCGAAGTTACGCGCGGCAGCCGTGATGTCCGCGGACTGGTCCTCCAGGGCAGCGGCCGCAGCGAACGCCTGCTCTTCTCGCGCGCGCTGGTCAGGGTGCCCTAAGTGATGATGTTGGGCTTCAGCTTCGCTGCCGCCATCTCGCTCGGCGGCGCCATTGCCTGCTGGCGCTGCAAGCGCCTGCTCTTCTCGCACTCGCTGATCAGGGCGCTGCAGGTGTTGATGTTGGGCTCCAGCTGCGCGACCACCATCTCGCTCAGCAGCGCCATTGCCTGCTGTCACTACCAACGCCCGCCCTTCTCGCACCAGCTGTTCCGGATGTGGTAGGTCAGCAGCGCCACAGTCTGCAACCACTGCCGACGACTGCTGTTCTCGCACGTGCTGTTCACAGTGACGTACGTGATGATGTTGGGCTCCAGCTTCACGGCCACAATCTCGCCCAGCAGCGCCGCATCCTGCTGCCACTGCTGACGCCTGCTCTTCACGCACGCGCTCTTCACAGTGCCGTAGGTGATGATGTTGGGCTCCAGCTTCGCTGCCACAATCTCGCCCAGCAACGCCACCACCTGCTGCCACTGCTGCCGCCTGTTCTTCTCGCGCGCGCTCTTCACAGTGCCGTTGGTGAAGATGGTGGGCTCCAGCTTCGCGGCCACAATCTCGCCAAGCAGCAGCGCTGCCTGCTGCCACTGCCGACGCCTGCTCTTCTCGCACGCGCTGTTCACCGTGCCAGGGTTGATGAACGTGGGCTTCAGCTTCACGACCGGGGCCTCGACTAGCAGCGCCACAACCTGCTGCCGCTGCCAACGCTTGCTCATCTCGCACGCGCTGTTCACAGTGCCGTGCGTGATGATGTCAGGCTCCAGCTTCACGACCAGGATCTCGCTCACCAGCGCCACGGCCAGCTGCCACTGCCAACGCCTGCCCTTTTCGCACCAGCTGTTCAGGATGACGTAGGAGATGATGTTGGGGACCAGCTTCATGTCCAATGAGGCCGGCGGCGGCGGCAGCGGCGGCCGCGACACCAGCTGCAGCGGGAGCGGCGGCACCAGCGGCCGCGGCGGCCACGGCGGCGGCGGCCGCACCCGCGGCGGCCGCGGCCGCCGCGGCAGGCCCCAGAGCAGCGGCGCGCGCCACAGCGCCGGCGGTCGCAGCGGAAAGCGAGAGGCTTCCAGAAAGCTACAGCCGGGCGCGCCGCTGCGGCGGCGGCGGCCGCCCGCCCTCCGAGGCAGCCGGGGCGCGCTGGGCCGCGGCGGCAGCAAGGCCGGCCGGGCGGCCGCGGAGGCGGCGGCGCGGCAGGCGGCGGCGCGCCGCTGCCGCCGCCGCCGCGCCGAGCGCGACCCCATGGCCGAGCGAGCGGGGGCGCGGAGGGGGGCGAACCCCTCGCACGCCCCGGCGGGCGAGGAGGCCGAGGACCGAGAGGCAGGCCCCCGGCCACGGCCGGCCAGCCGCTGAGGCCAGGTCGAGCCAGAGCGGCCTTGAGCCAAGGCTACGGACTGGTGGGAATACGCGAAACGTCAAGAATTGCCTTCCAGAGGCCCCCGGGAATACTGTGAAGAGGCCCGACAAAACATCCCCGAGGACTCAGGCCCACAACCCAACCACTGTGGCGAGGTGGGACAAAGCCCACTGGGATGATCATGAGCATCATCAACATCGTTGTCATCGGCATCTTCGACCACATCATGGGCAACATCCGTGTCATCATAAGCCACACCAACAACACATGTATCATCATCGTAAGCGTCAGCATCCCATCAGCATCAACATCCGCATCGCGGAAACCCGACTTACCATCAACAGCGTTTTTGTTACCACTATCCACACCAACAACATGCGCATTGTCATGATAAGCGCCATCACCCTAACCAACATCAACGTCCACAAACAAGTTGCCTGAAACATCATTGTCGTGAACGTCGCCATCTGCAGCATCCGAATCATCATTTTGCCCCCCGTCAACATCATCGAAATCATTACCACAACAATCAGCACCATCCTCATCATCACACCCACAATCGTAGCAATGAGAGTCATCAGCAATACCCCCTTCGGCGGAATCATCGCCACGATCGTCCAAACCGTCCTCATCGTCATAAGCAGAAACTTCGGCCTCATCATCATTGATGTCGCCATCATCATCATCATCGGCATCACCGCCACGAACACAGGATCTCTGGGGACCTCCGGGGACCTTCTTGGATCTCTGGGGATCGAGGTCCAGGGCGGGAGCAAGACTTACCATCAACAGCTGACTTGACACCACTATCCACACCAAGAACATGCGCATTGTCGCAATAAGCGCCATCCCCCAGATCAGCATCAACGTCCAGACGCAAATCACCAGAACATATTTATCGTGAACGCCGCCATGTGCAGCACCACCGTCGTCACAATCAAAATCGTTACAATGATCGCCATCCGCATATCCCCCGTCGACGGAGTCATCACCGCGATCGTACAAACCATCGTCATGATCAGAAGCACACACTTCAGCCTTATCATCAGCATCATGGTCGTCGTCGTAATCATCATCGTCATGGGCATCACCACAACGAACACAATCATCATCATCATTACCATCGCCGTCGATATTCTCATATGCCTCATCATCAATTATCATATACTTATTTCCCCCCTTCCCCCTCACCAACACAGTTCATGCTTTCTTCCTCCTCGTCAGTTTTCAACAACGAGCACATTGCCATAATAAGGGCCATCACCCTTATTAGCATCAGCGCTCGAAAGCAACTCACCCGAAACATCACTATCGTGAACGCCGCCATCTGCAGCATCTAAGTCATCATCGTACTCGTCTTCATAATCATGATCCAAATCTGGCATCTCAACATCAGCACCACCATCATCATCACAACACAAATCGTTACAATGATCGCCATCATCATGTCCCCCGTCGACGGAATCATCACCACGATCTCACAACGCATCCTCGTCATCCTAAGTGCACTCTTCAGCCTCATCATCATCATCATCATCATCGTCGTCATCATCATTGTCATGGGCATGACCACCACGAGCACAATCAACATCATCATTACCATCGTCGTCGTTATGAGCATCATCTCCCTCATCATTACGATGGTTTTTGGAATATGTTATCCTCTACCTGCTTCCCTCTCTTCCTCCTTACCAGCACCATTTTTTGTTGGCATCCTCCCCACTTCTTCAACAACGGGCGCATTGCTATAATAAGCGCATCACCCTGATCATCACCAACGTTCAAAAGCAAAGCGCCATAACATAATTATCGTGAACGCCGCCAGCTGCAACATCCAAGTCATCGTCGTACTCATCATCATCATCATCATCATCATCAACATCATCATCAACATCGTCAAAACCCTTATCTCAATATCAACACCACCACCATTACGATCAAAATCGTTTGGTGATCCGGGAATCCGGTGAGTCCGGAAGTCTGGTGGGTCCTGCGAGTCCGGTGAGTCCGGCGAGTCCGATGGGTCCGGTGTGTCCGGTGTGTCCAGTGTGTCCGGTGTGTCCGAAGTGTCCGGTATGTCCGGTGTGTCCGGTGTGTCTGGTGTGTCCGGTGTGTCCGGTGTGTCCGGTATGTCCGGTGTGTCCAGTGCGTCCGGTGGCCGGCGTGTCCGGTGAGTCCGGTGAGTCCGGCGCGGCGGCTGGGACAGCAGGAGGACCATTCTGCGCCTGCGGTCGCCTCCAGCGTCGGGAAGACAGGCGCACTGGAAACGACCCCGATGCATCTCCCGCGCCGCCAGTGTGAACATCATAAACGCGACGTTGAAGACGATCCTGAAGCGCGGGCAGCAGGAATGCCAACAGCCCAGGACAAGAGACCAGGACCGTGTTCCTGACAACCAGCATCGAGAGAACGCTCATCCCCAGCAACACGCGGAGCATGAACGGCAGGCCCATATCGCGTGGTACTTTGGGCTATAGGCCGACACCGCCACCACCGGGCACAGCTGCCCATGGATCGCACCCGTCAGGGCCATGCCAGGGGTCCTGCGAGGCAACGTTACGACCACGACGTCCAAGACGATGCGAGCGATCGTGCCCTTCATTAGGACTATCCACATCATTATCACCAAAACCTCCGCCGGCGCCATCGAATCGAGGACGGTCGCGATCCGCACATTGGACCCAAAACTGCACGACGGAACGCCTCTCGGAGTGTCGGTGCCCACGATCAGTGGTGACCGAACCTTCAAGAAGCTGCCGAAGGCGGTCAAGGGGAGGACCCAGCGCAGCCAGAAGGGCGGCAGGCGGAGGAGCTCCCGCAGCGGCATGCGCCACCACGACCTTCATCTTGGCCTTCGAGGCGTTCGCCGCAAGGAAGAGGGCGATGTGCACAGCCCTTCCAGACCCAAGCTGCCTCCGAATCCAGTCAACGCGCGCCAGGCAGGGCATGGCAGTGCGAGCGTCCAGCAAGTGCAGGGTAGCAGCCACCGCGCCAGTAAATGCCAGAGCCAAAGCGGCTATTATACAGGTAGTGATGATGACGACGATGACGACGATGACGAGGATGATGATGATGATGATGACGATGATGATGATGATGATGATGATGATGATGATGATGATGATGATGATGATGATGATGATGATGAGTGGGCGGATGATGATGATGATGACAATTTTGAGGATGATGATACTTGTGGTGGTGATGGCCATGATGACGACGAAGATGATGCTGCTGCTGCTGCTGCTGATGATGATGATGATGATGATGATGATGATGGTAACGATGACGACGGAGGGGCGGGGGAGTCGGGGAAAAAACGGACAGGGCGGCCCCGGAGGAGGGAAGCTCTGCATAAACAAATTTTCGGACTTCGCATGAAGAAAAGACTTGCGGATATCCGCGCAGATTTCACGGATCGGCGTTGGACGCCCCTCCCCCGGCGCGCAGAGCGTGCCAGGGGCGGCGCCAGAGGTGCGCCGCCAGGCAAGATTTCAGCGTGGACCTCCGAAACTTGATGTTCATGCCGTTGCTGCAGTCTGTTGATTTAAAACCCAAATTCGGGGGACTCGGGTTGGCCTGACGGGGCCAACATGAGAATGACGAGGCCCAGTCTGAAACTTGACGCGAGCCCCCGCTGTAAATACAATACGAGAACTGAACCGTCAAAAATCCAGGACGCGCTCGTCAAAAGGCGCGAGCAAATCCGAATTCTCGCGTACCCGAATTTTACGTTTCCCCCACTGTTGTTTTCTTACTTTGGTTGATTGGGGTTCTCGGCATTCGAGCGATATCCATACGCTCGGCGGTGAGCTCGGGGGGGAAATCAAAAGGAGAAGGCCTCCTCAGAAGGCTCGGAAGTCCCGCAGCCTTTTGGGAAGCACAGCCGCCTTCTGAGAAGCCCTTGTCGTAGAGGAAGAAAAACGGCATAAACATAAACTTCTGGCGCTCCGCTCGGACTTCTTGGATCTGCGCTAGGACCCTCCTGGGGGCGCCTCCGGCGCAGCCCCCGGCGCAAGGGTGTCCCAGCGCAGATCCAAGAAATCCGCGCGGAGCGACAGCAATTTATGTTTAGGTCGGGCGTGTCCCCCTACATGCGGACTTTGGACGAAAAATATTACATACCCACAAATGCTCAAAAATACGGAAAATAGTCAAACAAATCGTCCCCAGACTACTTTCTTGACTATTTCTGAGTGCTCCTCATCTACAGGCCCGACTTAAGTTTATGTGCAGGTTTTTCGCGTGGAAGCCACGCCCAGGAAATGCCCTCCCGGGCAATTGCGGAGATCAGGGCCTGCGCGACCTGGTCGCCAGCGAAGGCAGAGAGCCGTCGGCGTGGCCGTGGGGGCATGGGCGCAGGCGCGGGCGCAGGCGCGGGCGGGGGCGCGGGCGCGGGCGTGGGCTTGGGCGTGGGTCTGGGCGTCGGCATGGGCGCGGCCACGCGCATGAATTCGGCCCCCCAGTCCGCGAGGCCAGCCGCGTGTTTCGGGCGTTCGCGCAGCGCGCAGTCGAAACCTCCGCGGGTTCATGTACGTGTGCGTCCTTCTCTGGCTCCCGACAGGGTGCGCTGACATCGTGAGCCACAGCCTCGGCCTGGGAGGTCGAGGGCGCGGCAGACCGGCACCTCGGCTCCTGGATGGCCTCGACGGAGGCCTCGCGCGTGCTTGGGGCGGAGCCACCAGGTCCTCACCCGTAAGCGTCCACGGCGACAGCACGACCGAACACCGACCGAGCCGACAAGCCGAAACCGACCGAAACCAGCAAGGCTCAGCGACGCAGCCACGACACGACGAGCGACCGACCCGAACAAAAGACCGAACGCCACCGGCTGCGGCGCAGCCGGTCCCACCGAAACGTGGGCGCCCTTGCTCAAAGGTTTTTCCCGCTTCCAATAGGTCGGGCATGTTCACTTACAGGCGGATCTTGGATGACACATTGAAAATATATGAAAATACTCAACCATAATCAAATGAGCACGAAACGTCGTCCCCAGACTATGTTTTTACCATTCTCGGATATTCTTCCTGTAAAGGGACATGCCCGACACAACGCTTCCAGGAATCGCCTGTCACGGCCGCGCCGTGCGCCGCCGAAGCCGCCATCGCCTGATGCTTGCCCTTCGCCAGTGCCGCCACCACTGCCACATAACAACGCTGCTGCACAGCAGCCGCCGCGCCGGGCCCGAAGGCAGCGCGCGAACGAGCGAGACGGTGCGCTCACGCGAGAAGGTGCGCGGCAAAGCCGCAGCCAGCCAGCGCCAAATGGCTCGGAAGGGTGCCAACTATACACCTACACCGATGCTTGCCGGGCCCATCCTGGGCCTGGGATCGGTGGGGATACGCCCTCCTGACTTTAGGTCGGGTATGCCCCCCTACATGCGGATTCTGGACGAAAAATAAAAAATACCCCCCAAAATAACCCAAACATATTATAGATAGTCAGAAAAGTCGGCCCCATACTATTTTGGAATATTTTCTAATCTTTCTTCTGTAGAGGGACAGGCTCGACTTAATACTGACTTGGCCAAGGAGGCATACACAACGATCCCGGGCCCCAGATCGGCCCCGCCAGGATCGGTGTTGGTGCATAATTTGATACCCTCCCATGGCTCGCGCCCCAACGAATGCCGCCATGGGATGGAAAGGAGCACGATAGGGGTCAAAAATCCATCCCCATAACCACCCCGACACGCGAATTCGTTTAGTAAACGCGCCCAAAGAAGGAATCGAACAGGGCAGGGCTGTTTAGTAAACGCCCAAGGCCGTGTAATAAACGCCCGGACGTCCAGTTCCTTTTTTTTTTTTTTTTTTTTTTTTTTTTTTTTTTTTTTTTTTTTTTTTTTTTTTCGGTCGTTTTTTTTTTTTTTTTTTTTTTTTTTTTTTTTTTTTTTTTTTTTTTTTTTTTTTTTTTTTTTTTTTTTTTTTTTTTTTTTTTTTTTTTTTTCCTTCCCCCCCCTTGACAGCGATTGCCATTGCCGCGATGGGGAGATCCGGAGACGATGGAGGGGATGAGCACGAGGAAGGACGATGAGCAAAAGCAGGGTCAGGAGGGGAAGGAAGACGAGAAGCGGGGGGATCCGTTCCAGTCCACACAAACCTACCGGGTCATTCTGGCCGTGCCCCCTCCGGCAGCCACGCTGCGCCGCGGCGACTCCACGGAGGAATAGCTCCTCTGGAGGACGACCAATAGACATCAACATGAACTTTCGGAAATCCAACGCCGATCCAAGAAATCCGCGCGGACCTCCCACCGTTTACTTGCCATCGCTCGGACGTCCATTCCCCGTGCATTTTCTTCGATCCCGTGCGTGCTTTTTTCGCCATGTGGCCCAAAATGGTCTTCGATTGTCTTTTCCCGGAAAAACACACACGTCCGAGCGATGCTAAGTTTATGTTCGTGTGCAGAGAAGCCGGAAGAGTGGCAGCTGGAAGTTCCATGAACGTGGAAGCGGCCGGGGCTGGAAACACTGGGAGGGGCCGCATCCGCAGCCAGAAACCGTCGGGATGCCGTCGTCAGGGCTGGAAGCTCTATACCTGAGGAGACTGGCCAGGGCTGCAAAGAGTGGACGGGCTGGCCCCAACAGTCGGAGCAGGACGAGTTGAGACAGCGCAGCCCCAAATCGATCCCCAGAACCCTCCCCGAGCCCAAACGCACCAGTTTTTCTGATCTGCGCCCAGCCGAAGGGACGAGGGCCCCCCCCCCCCGAAGGCCAAATGTCGTTGTCTCAACTCGCCGTTCTCTGAGATAACTGTTGCCAGCCTCCTAAAGGGCCTTCTTTGTCCACGACCCAGTTTGGCCCCAAACATTCCCCAAGAAGCCATCGAGAGGCCTCATCCTCATCCTTCGCTCTTCCTCCTACTCCTCGCTCGCCACGAGCACACCAGCATGGACATAGAGGACCAGTGACGCAACATGGGCTGGCGGAGCGAGCGAAGCGATCAAATAACTTTGTCCATCCTCCCTGCAGATTTATCTGCCTCGATCCTTCTGGAGTCGATCTGCGTCTGCCCCGTGATGGCCGCGAGCCTCGCCAGGGCGAAATCCCCGTCGCTCCCGCGCGGGGTCGTCTGCCCCGTGGGCACAGGCAGCGGCGGCCGCTCCGTCTTAGAGCCGCCCATCAGCGCGGCCTGATCCCGCTGCCTCGGCGCGGGGCAAGGCAGGTTCGAATGTCGGAGATGGTGCCTGTGTGCTTGGTGGCGAATCCCGTGGGCTGACCCCCTGGGACCACGGCATCTTGAGTTACAAGGCGCTTGGTTAGACCAGCGCGGGCAGACAGCGGTAGCCACCACCGCGCTGGCCACCACGTCCGATCCTCCGAGCAGGGCGAGCATCGGCGGCGCGCCGTGGGGCACCTTGCGCCTCGCCGGAAGGCGTGCGGGGCGGTCCAGATCGTCCCGAACGGCCGCCGGAGACACGAGTGGATGGCCCGAAGGCCAGAACCGATGCGAGCCAAGTGTCAGCAGTGACATACATCCTTAGAAGAAGAAGAAGAAGAAGAAGAAGAAGAAGAAGAAGAAGAAGAAGAAGAAGAAGAAGAAGAAGAATAATAAGAAGAAGAAGAAGAATAATAAGAAGAATAAGAAGAAGAAAAAAAACAAGAAACCACATAAACATAACCTTTTGGCGCTCCGCGCGGATTTCTTGGATCTGCGCCCGACCCTCCTCCCTGGCGCGCGGAGCGCGCCAGGGGTGGCGCTGGAGGCGCCGCCAGGGGGGAGAACCCCGCGCGGAGCGCCAACAGTTTATGTTTACGTGGTTTTTCTTCTTCGAGAGAGCGTGATCCACCGCCGCTTTTGCTGTGGAAAATTGCCCCCCTTTTCCTCGGGACCCCGGGCCGCCCCCCCCTCCGAAAATCCCTCCCCTCCTGCTGGAATCCCCCTCCCCCCCCCCGCCTCCCCTCCCCCGGCAAAACCCTCCCCCTCCCCTAACCCCTCCCCCCCCCCCTCCCCCTCGAAAACCGGGGGGGGGTCACTACCGGTTCGAACCCCACCCTCGAAAACCGGAGGGGGGGTCGCTACCGGTTCGAACCCTTCCCCACCCTCCACTCATCGGGGATCTTCTGACCCGGGTCAATCCAGACCCGGGTCAGCAGGAAACCAAAAACTGCAATGCAGGAGAAAAAAACTGCAACGCAGGTCTTCGCAAACCCGGGTCAGCCAATAGGCGCGGCCGCCTCGCGGCCACGAGCGGCTCGCTGACCCGGGTCAGTCAGAGGGGGTCTTCGCAGGATCCTGCAGGATCTGGCGCCCTGGCTGACCCCCGTTTGCATTGACCCCCGTCTCGAGGCTCCCGAACTCACCGCCAGCAAACGACTCCCGGTCCCTTCCACCGTCCGCACCACATCCCCCACTGTTGCTCTCAGCACCACTGTCCTCACCACCACTGTCCCCACTGGTTCCACCACCGTCCCTACTGTCCCCACCAGTGCCCCCACCACTGTCGCACTGTCCCCACTGTCCCCACCACTGTTCCCACCACGGTTCCATTCTCCCCACTTTCTCCACGGCCCCAACCACTGCCCGACTATCCCCACTGTCCCACTGACTCCTCCGCTGTCCCACTGAGCTGTCCCACTGTTCCCACCACTGTCCCCACTGTCACCACCACTGTCCCCACTGTACCTCTATCCCATTGTCCCACCGCCGTCCTCGCCACCGCCTTCACCACTGTCCCCACCGCCACTGTACCCTCCACTGTCCCACTGTTTCCACTACATTCCCACTGTCCCCACACCACTGTCCCCACCACCACCGTCCCCACCACTGTCCCACTGGCCCCACTGTTCCCACCATTGTCCTCACCACTGTCCCCACCACTACCGCCCCCACCACTGTCCCACTGAGCCCACCACTGTCCCGCTGTCCCCTCACCACTGTCCCCACCACCACCGTCCCCACCACTGTCCGCACCCCCTCGGTTTTCGATGGGGGGGGAAGGGGTTCGAACCGGTAGTGACCCCCCCCGGTTTTCGAGGATGGACTGGGGGGGGGGGGAGGGGTTCGAACCGGTAGTGACCCCCCCCGGTTTTCAAGAGGGGGGGGGAGGGGTCCGAACCGGTAATGACCCCACCCGGTTTTCCGCCAGCAGCGGTAGAACACGCTCTTTCTCTTTCGAATCCTAGGTCACGATGCGCCACTCGACGCGCATAGCACCCCATGGATGCGCGACGCGCGGTTATTCTCGAGCCCTGGCGGGGCCACCATGGAGAAGGGTAGCTCTCCAGCCCAGACCGCCACGCTCGAAGCGCGACTATCTTTGCGCCGCTGAGGGTGACCTAAAGAACTGGTGCGGGTCAAGTGTCGGGAGTGACTGATATCAGCGGAGTGGCTCTCGGATGCGCGAGCGGGGTAAGGAAGGGAAGGCCTCGTGTGGCCTGGAGGCCTGGGACTGGAGGCGGAGGCGATTTGCGCTTGAGCCCCTGTCGGGACTTCCTGCGTGTAGCAATCAGTAGCAGCAGTAGCGTCGGCCCAAAATGGCCGAGACACCACGGAGCGATCCAAGAGGCGAGTGCTCAGTAGCAGCAGCAGGAGGAGCAACTAATCAGGCCACCCAACTTCGCGCGTCTCGCACCACGCTCGCGCGGCTGCGACACAGGACAAGGCCGTCCACAGCGACAGCACAAGCGAAAACCGAATGAACTGACAGCGAAACCGAAGCCGACCGCATCCGACAGGCCGCAGGCAGCCTGGAAGGGCACGGCGACGCAACAACGAGGCAGAAGCCAACTGGACCGAACCGACCGACCGCAACGCAGCCGCACCGACCGAACAGCGGGCACCCCTGCAGGATTAGGGGTCGGGGACGACCAAGAGGGAGGCGTTCAGAGGGGTGGGCGCAAATCATGGCCCGAGGAATGTGTGGGGACGAGCGGGAGACCGATGAACATACTGGAAGAAGGGAAGGTGGCCATGAAGTCCGGGGAGATGTCGTGGCCCCGGCCACGAGACTATCTACCCCTCCCCTAGTCATTGCCCCCCCTCGAAGCCGCCCCCGAAGGAAGAGAAGGACGAGGGAGCCTCGGATACACCGTGAGGTCGTTCTTCGACCCCTGTGGGTTGCCGCCGCCCGCAATGGCTTCCAGCTGCTGCAGGACCCCCACGAGCCGCTCGTTGGGGTCCGGGGGCGGCTCGGGGGCAGGCAGGGCACGGCCTGGGAGGATGCCAGCAAGCTCCCCGATCTCCGCAGCTGCCTGGGGCGTGCGCGTGGCGCGTGCCTCGGGTGGCGGCGGCTCCGCCCAGCTCGGTGCGGGGCCGTGGATGAGGTTCGCTCGAATGCCGAGAGCTGAGGAAGAGCAAACGGCATGATCACAACCTCTCGGAAGTCGGCGCAGATTTCTGGGGTCTGCGCTGGACCTTCCTCCCCTGGCGCGCGGAGCGCGCCGCCAGGGTATGTATCCAGCGCCGATCCAAGACATCCGCGCAGGCCTCCGCAAATTCACGCTTGTGCCGTGTGCTGCTCCTCGAAACTGGCTGCGTCGCCCGACTTCGCGCACCCCCCGCGCCCCGCGGTGCGCAATCCTCTCGTCGCGCCCCCGCGCCGCCGCGCCGCTCTCCCCCCGATGGACAAGGGCGGCCGCTCTTGCCCAGACCGCGGGGCACGAAGCGCGGGGCGCATCTTCGCGCCCCCGCGGGTGCACGGTTTCCCCCCGGGGCTGTAGGCGATGCGGGGGGGAGGGAGGGGGAGATGGAGGAGGAGGAGGGGATCAGGAGGAGGAGGAGGAGCAGGAGGAGGAGGAGGAGGAGGAGGAGGAGGAGGAGGAGGAGGAGGAGGAGGAGGAGGAGGAGGAGGAGGAGGAGGAGCAGGAGCAGGAGGAGGAGGAGGAGGAGGAGGAGGAGGAGGAGGAGGAGGAGGAGGAGGAGAAGGAGGAGGAGGAGGAGGAGGACGGCGTTACGTACGACAACTTGGCAATCGACGTCCGCACGATAGGGCGTGTACCAGGGCCCTTAACACATTCGCTGGCCCTCTTACGCGGGGCAGTCGCGACGGCCTTTCTGAGCGCTGTGGAATCCGCGGACGCTGAGGCGGCCGAGAGAGCCAGAAAACTTTACACTTTCCTCGATCGCATCTTGCTCTTCCATCCCAACCGAGTGCGAGGCGGGCGGGGCGCGAAGAACCAAGGCGGGCTCACTCGGGTCCTCACCCGACGGATCCGATCAGCTTGGAGAGGAGATTTGGGTGCTCTTTGGCGGGAGGCCCATGCTGCAGCAGACGCCGCACCAGCGCGCCGCGCGCGCCAGAGCACCCCCAAGGACACGGCGCGGGCCGTCGAGGCTTTGCTGGCGGACGGGTTGGTCTCCAAGGGCCTCGGCTTGGTCCCCCGGTCCGCCCCGCTGGTGACCGAGGCCAGCGCGCAAGCCGAACTGCAGGCTCTTTTCCCAGAGGGCGCTCCGGCCACGGCGGGGCCCCCGCAGGAGGTCGACGAGGAGACGGTCAAGAAACTCATCCGCGAGGTGACGGTGGCCATTCGCAAGGCTCCCAAACGGTCGGGCCCAGGGCCCAATGGCTCTCGGTTCGAGCACCGGCAGGCCCTCCTGGACGATGCTGCGGCGCTGGAGGCCAACGCCCGCGTCACTGTCCTCCTCCTCCTTGGGGGCCTCCCTGACAGCTACACCACTGCCAACTTGGGTGCTCGCCTACGCGCTCTCCGGAAGAAGAGCGGTTGGATCCTTCCTGTGGCGTGCCGGAGCGTCGTGCGCCGTCTCGCCGCCAAGGCGGCGTGCGCCGTATTCCAGGAGGTGATCGAGGCGGCGTGCGGCTCGCGACAATACGCCGTGAGCAGACAGGCGGGTTGCGAACTCGTCCACAAGAGCGTGTCTGCGCTGGCAGAGGCCCTGCCCTCGGCCGCTGTTATCTCTTTTGACGCCTCCAAAACGTTCAACACGATCCCAGGCCAGAACGTCCTCGACGCCGTGGCCAGACGTGCCCCTGCCCTCCTCGGTGTAGCCAACGCTCGGCTTACTCGTGGAACCACGCACACCTACTGGACCCGCGACGGCGTCGCGCTGCCGGTGCGGGCGCAGGCAGGGGTTGACCAAGGCTGCCCGCTTTCACCGGGGTTCTTCGCTATCGGCATCGCCGACGCCTTGTCCCGGGCTGACGCGCGACTGGCGCACCTCCACCCCTCTGCCCGCATCTTCTCCTACTTGGATGACGTGGTGACGGTGGTGCCGGCGGGTCTGGCGGCTCGAGCGTGCGAGATCGTGCAGGAGGAGCTGACGACGGCCGGGCGTACGTTGAACCCCGACAAGACCCAGGTGTGGACGCCAACCCAAGGCACGGCGTTGCCGCAACAACTGGAGGCTCGCCGGGTCCAAGCCCTCACGGTGCTGGGGAACCCGGTGCCATGGTACGACCGCGACGAAGACGACGACGGGCGGCTCCCAGTCCACGGCACGACCGACGGACGGGAAGGTCTCGACAAGACACGTTGCTTCCTACGACACTTGCGGCAGCTGCGGGGCAACGGGTTGACGGCTGATCGGGGCCCGTACACTTTTGCGTACGTGTGCGTTGGGCTGCGCTACCCATTTGCTGCAAGCTGACTTCGAGACCATCTGGGCGGCGCTGCTCGATGACCTGGGGCGCCTACGAAGAGCTCGCCGGCTTCGCCCTCGACGCCTCGCAGCGCGAGCAAGCCGCGCTGGGCCTACCCGACGGAGGATGCGCCCTTCCGTCTGCTCGAGGCGCGGCCGCACGCGCCTACTTGGACAGCTGGGCCCTCGTCCTCCCCAGCGTCGCCAGTTGCCTCGGGGTCACTTCCCTGGAGGGCTCCCGATCCAAGTGCCCCCGTATCGCCCAGGATGTGAGGAGCGCCGAAGCCGAGCTGGACGCCCAGGGGGCGAAGGAGGCGCCGATTGAGTGGGGGAGCTACTTTGTGGAGCCACGAGCCAAGCTCCAGGGTCAGTGGGGCAAGTGCATCTCAGCGCACAAGCGGTGGCGGCTGCTACAGACTATGGGTGAAGACCACTCTGCTGAACTTAAAGTCGTCATCTTCACTGCTCGCGCAAACATCCCACCCACCCACCCGCAACTTGGTTTGCAAAACCTGTTAAGACCGACTACGACGACACCGACGACAACGACTAGATCGACACCGACGATGTCTCCGACGACTTCGACGACGACAACGACGCCGACGCCGACGACGACGAAGACGACGACGACGCCAATGAAGGCGACGACGAGGGAGGAGGAAGGACGACGACGGCGACAACGACGACAACGACGAGGGAGGAGGGAGGACGGCGACGACGCGAACGACGACGAAGGAGGAAGGACGGCGACGCCGACAACGACAACGACGAGGGAGGAGGGAAGACGACGACGACGACGACGACGGCGACGAAATAGAAGGGACGACGACGAGACGCCGACGACGGACGACGACGAGGGGGAGGAGGAGGAAGGACGACCACGGCGACAACGACGACGGGAAACGACCACGACGCCAAAGAGGACGACGACGACGAACACGAGAAAAGACAGAGGACGACGTAGGCGACGACGACGACGACGCGGGAGGAGGGAGGACGGCGACGACGACGACGACGACGACGCAAGAGCGCGCGCGCACGCTTTTGTCGAATCTCTAGCGAAACCTTGGGTTTTTTTTTGTAAGTTTTTTGGACGCACGATTTTGAAATCCTTCCGAAACCGATGGGTTTTGAAGGTTTTCGGCATACGCCCGCGACGACGCGCGCGTCTGCACTTCGTCCCGTTTTTGCAAAGGATTCTCGCGACGGCACACGCGCAAGGGCGTTCGACAGATTTCGACATGCGCGCGCGCGAAGCCCGTTTGGTAGCATTTTGCGAAAATCTTGAAAAACCTATGGTTTCTTAAGATTTCGCAGGAGCTCGCGCGGAAGCTTTTTTAGCAAATCAGTGTTGCGAAGCCATGTCTTTTTGCATGTTTTTTTTTGAAACTCGATTGCGAAATCCCTCCGGCACCGAAGATTTTTGTGGGATTTCGGCATGCGCGCGCGACAACGCGCGTGCGTGCACTTCGTCCCATTTGTTGCAAGGGATTCGTGAAAAAGTGTTACGGTAGAACAAAAAATGTCACCGCATAGTGTTTTTTACAAAGGAACCTCAGGGGGGGGAACCCGGCCTGCCTGGGATGGTATGATTTCATATTTAGGATGGACGAGTGTGCAGATATATATATATATATATATATATATATGTATATCTATATATATATACATATATATATGAAATCGTACTATCCCAGGGGGAACCGATAAGTCCGGGGGGGGGGGGGTAGAGTATATTCTCTTGTTAGAAAGGACAATTAATTTCTGTTCGCAGTGGGTTGTCCACTCCACTGCTCGCGCAAACATCCCACCCACCCACCCACAACTTGGTTTGCAAAATCTCTTAAGACCGTGACGGTGGGTACCACATGGCACTTGGCAACAACAGCGACGCCGACGACGACAGCGACAACGACGATGACGACGCCGCCGACAACGACTACGACGACACCGACGACGTCTCCAACGACTTCGACGACGCCGACAACGACGACGACGACGACGACGACACCGACGACGACGACGACGACACCGACGCCGACGCCGACGACGATGACAACAACGACGACGATGACGACGCCGACGACGACGATAACGACGACACCGACGACAACGACGACGTCAACGACGCCGACGACGACGACGCCGACGACGACGACGGCGGCGACGACGACGACGCCGACGTCGACGACGACGAAGACGACAACGACGCCGACGCTGACGACGAAGACGACGACGACGTCGCCAACGAAGACAACGAGGAAGGAGGGAGGACGACGACGGCGACAACGACGACAACGACGAGGGAGGAGGGAGGACGGCGACGACGCGAACGACGAAGAAGGAGGAAGGACGGCGACGCCGACGACGACAACGACGAGGGAGGAGGGAAGACGACGACGACGACAACGACGACGACGACGACGACGACGACGGCGACGAAATAGGAGGGACGACGACGAGACGCCGACGACGGACGACGACGACGACGAGGGAGGAGGAGGAAGGACGACCACGGCGACAACGACGACGGAAACGACCACGACGCCAAAAGAGGACGACGACGACGACGAACACGAGGAAAGACAGAGGACGACGTAGGCGTTGGCGACGACGACAACGACGCGGGAGGAGGGAGGACGGCGACGACGACGACGACGCAAGAGCGCGCGCGCACGCTTTTGTTGAAAATCCGTGTTGCGAAACCTTGGGTTTCTGTAGGTTTTTTGGACACACGATTTTGGAATCCTTCCGAAACCGATGGGTTTTGAAGGTTTTCGGCATACGCGCGCGACGACGCGCGCGTCTGCACTTACTTTTTTGTTTTTTGCAGGGGATTCTCGCGACGGCACGCGCGCAAGGGCGTTCGACAGATTTCGACATGAGCGCGCGCGATGCCCGTTTGGTAGCATTTTGCGAAAATCTGGAAAAACCTATGGTTTTCTTAAGATTTCGCAAGAGCTCGCCTGGACGCTTTTTTAGCAACTCTGTGCTGCGAAACCCTGTGTTTTTGTATGTTTTTTTTTGGGGGGGGGGGGAAATTAGAGTGCGAAGTCCTTCCCGCACCGAAGGTTTTTGAAGGACTTCGGCATGCGCGCGCGACGACGCGCGCGTATGCACTTCGTCCTGTTTTTTTTTTTGCAAGGGATTCGCGAAAAAAATGTTATGTTAGAACAAAACGTGTCACCGCATAGTGTTTTTTACAAGGGAGCCTCAGGGGGAAACCGGCCTAGCTGGGATGGTATGATTTCATATTGAGGATGGACGAGTGTTATATATATATATATATATATATACATATAGATATATGAACTCATGTAATCCCAGGGGGAACCGATAAGTCCGGGGGGGTGGAGTCTATTTTCTATTTAGAAGAAAGAATCGACCAGCTTGTTCTGCGCGAGAGTAGCGGCACTTCGGCGGGAAGCTGGCTTCTCTCGCGCCAGGAGGGGGACCCGCCCATCCCGGACGCTCACTTTTGCGTGGGGCTGCGCAAGCGCCTGCGGGCTGACGTCTGCACACCAGGGGCGCCCTGCCAGCACCGCAAGCGAGACGGCTCAGTCTGTGGTGCTCCCCTGGACGCCAAGGGCTGGCACCCCTTGAAGTGCGGCTGCGGAGGCTCTCGCGACCACCGACACAAAAGCCTCCGCGATTGGAGTGCGCTTTTCCACCAGGCGCAGACTGGCCACATGGCGGTCACCGAAAAACCCGTCCCCGCTTGGGACCGGGCGGACCCCGGCCCCGGGGAGCTGGAAGAAGCCCGCCTGGACGTGGCGACCCGCGACGCGGCCACCGGACAGCCTATTTACATTGACTGGTCTGTCACCTGCGCACACTCTGACAACCTCGAGCGCAGGAGGGCACGATCCAACACCGACGGGCTGGCCGCGTCGTATGCTGTGGGCGTCAAGCGGAACCGTTACCCCCCCTTCGGGTGGCGAGCTGGTCCTGGCCGTCTTGGGTCTTGCTCGTCCGCTCCTACGGCGCAGACGTGGCCGAGGCGGACCGGCCAGCTGTCATCGCAACCGCGTGGCGCCGCATCCAGCGTACGCTGGTCGTGGGCAACGCGGAGATGATCCTTAGCGCGTGCTAGGCGCCCACCGCGCAGGCCCGGGCGTCGCCGGAGAGGTGGCCGCAGGGCGCCGCCAGCTCGACTCCATCGGCGGTTCCCACCAGTGCAGTAGCCCCGTGGCTGGCGGGAGGCGACCGCCGCCGGCCACTCCGTGACTGGCGGCGCTAGTGCCGCCCACAGCGGCGGCCACCAGGACCAGGACCACCGCCAGCGCGACCGCCAGCGGCGCGACCACCCCTGGCACGGCCACCACTTCCACCACCAGGACCACCACGTCGACCACCACAACCACGGCAACCACCAGGACCACTACAGCAGCGGCAACCACCACGACATCCACCTCCGATGGTCGGTACCACCACGACGTCCATGACGCTCCGACATCCGCCCCCCGCCCCCCGCCTCTTCCCTCCCCTCCCTCGACTCTTCCCTCCCCCCCGCCTGGCCGCCTTTGCATGCTGCCCCTGGCCTGCCCTGTCGTGTGCCGGTCTAATTAATCTGCATTGCCGGAGCCCGGTCTCCGAAGGGCGACCGGCTGTGGGGTACAGGTGGCAGACTGAGTGGACCACCGCTCAGGGCAGCCTCCTGAGTGCTGGCGGGGGCGCCAGACCCGCGGCCAGCGAGGAGGAGGAGGAGGAGGAGGAGGAGGAGGAGGAGGAGGAGGAGGAGGAGGAGGAGGAGGAGGAGGACGGGTCGCCTAAGCCCTTCGGAGAAACCCTCCACCCGCGGGGGACCTGCAGCCAGCGTGCTGCCGTGAAGGGGCGCCAGAATGCAGGAGCGCAAGGGGGGCTGTCCTCGCCCCGGGCGACCCTCGTCCACGAGCAGGCTCCCCGACCTAGATCGAAGGAGCGGCCCTCCCATTCCACCGCCTCCTCCGCCTCCGCCTCCGCCTCCGCCTCCTCCTCCTCCTCCTCCTCCTCCTCCTCCTCCTCCTCATCATCATCATCATCATCATCATCATCATCATCATCATCATCATCATCATCATCATCATCCTACTCCTTCTCCCCCATAAGGAAAAATGATGGGGGGGAGGGGGAAGGAGAGGGGGCAGCGGGAGACGCAGGGGCAGAGAGAAGAGAGGAGGGAGGAGAAGGGCGCAGGAGAGGAGGCAGAGGGGGATGACGACGATGACGCGCCGACCTAGATCGAAGGAGCGGCCCGACCTAGATCGAAGGAGCGGCCCCTCCTGAGCCCAACGTGGTCGTTATTCAAGGAAGCCCAGAGACACACACAGATAGATAGACACACATCCCAGGCTTCCCCATGTTGTCTGGGTCTTCGTCTTCCCCCCACTTCCCATATATTTTCCCAACTCTTCTTGGAATTGACGATTCATAGTGTCTGTGTTTTTTCCCCTCCTGACTTATGTCGGCATCTTGACTGGAGAACTGCTAACCTGCACCGACCCCTGGCCAGGACAGCCCCTGGCAGGGGCCAGGACTGGTGGCCGGGCCCTCCCGCTCTGGCCAGGGAGGCAACGTGCGCGCGGGGGTGCCATCTTCGTGCACGTGCGGCGCTCGCAACGACGAAGGTGGGGAACACCAGGGTTCCTGCACCCCTGCCTAGAGTCAGGAGAATTTTACGCTAAGAAAGTGGCCTTCGCTCCAATCGTTTTCTTAAACAGCAGTCCAGGTCCAGAGATACGACAGTTCTACGATAATCAACTCCAAGAAAACGCCCAGGGCCCATTCCAGACTCTTGATTCTCTTGAGCGAAACCTGAAGCCTATGAAAGTTGCCCCGTTTTCTGAAGGTGTCTGATGGGTATAGGTCACCTATCTCGGAACATCGCGCCCCGCGATGCGCGATTGTCTTCACGCCCTCGCGCCGCCAGCTTGGAGAAGGGCCACCGCACTCCGCTCCACACCGCGACGCGCGAAAAGCGCGATGATCTCCGCGCTCCCGCGGGCGACGCAGGGGCCCCGGGGTTATCCCAAGGGCCCAGACCTGGCCGCCGACGTCGGCGCGCTCCCCCCCAGCACGCCGAGCCTGCCGTCCCGAAGGTGACGGAGGGCGGCCAGGCCAGAACGTCGGTGAGCGCCCATGTGCACTGATCCTGGGCCCGAGCTTTGGGTGGCGAGGGCTGGTGCGGGCATGCACTCGGTTGGCGCCCCCCCTGGCAACCGGCTGCGCGCAAGTCCCGCTCCTGCTTCTTCAGCCCGCGCTCGAGTGCGGCCAGCTGCTCGCGGAGGCGGCCGTCCTCATCGGCGAGCTCCGCGAACTTCGCGGTCGTGCTCTTCGTCGACTCCCGTGCCTTGCGCTTGATCATGTCCGTAGCCTGCACGAGAAACTCAATCTGCTCCTTGCAGGCCGTGCCCTGTCGCGAGAGCTCTTCGGCGCTCTTCTGGGAGACCTCCTGGAATGACTTGCTGCCCGCGGTGAGCCTCATCAGGTCGTCCGTCGTCTTCAGGGCCACCGAATCCATCTTGCTCAGCTTCTCCTTCATCGTTTTGAGCGCGGGCATCACGGCCTCGTCGTACTGGTCTTGGAGCGCCTGCAGGGCTCTCTTCAGCTTATTGGAAGCTTCGGAGGACTGTCTCGTCTCTGCCTCCGCTGCCGCCAGGCGGCGCGCCTGCTGCGCCACCTCGGACCGCAACGCAGCGATGGCGGCCTCGCTCTCCGCCAGGGCGGCCTGCTGCTTCTCGAGCTGGCCACGGATCTGGGCCTCCAGCTGCGCGCAGCCCGCCTCGATCGCGGCGGCCTGCTGCGCCCCCGCCTCCCGAGCGGCGGCCTCGAGCCTCTCAACGCGCTCGGTGAGGCCGCGCACCTCGTCGCAGCCGGCCTTCGCGGCGAGCGCCTCCCGGACCATCTCGGCGTCTGCCTTCTTCGCGAACTCGGCGTTGAGCGCCTCCCTGTGGCCGACGAAGGTCTCGTTCGCCATGGTCTCCACGTACAGCCGGAGGTCGGAGAGCCTCTTGAGCACCGCGTTGTGCTCGGCCCAGCTCACCTTCTTGTCCACCCGCTCGGACAGCTGCAACGTGTCGTCCTTCCTGGAGAAAAGGGCGAGGCACTTCCGGCCAGAGTCCAGGATGGCGTCCTCGACGCGCCTGTCGAGCTCCTGTCAGCATGAAAGACAAGGGTCCCGATGGACACGGGTCCTGGACTCTGAGGCCTCCCCCCAAGACCAGTTCTTGATCCCCTGATTCGTCTTCTGGCCCTGGGAAGCAGAAAACGGCGGAAAGCCTCAGGACCCGCTTCCCTCAGGACCCGCTCCCTCCACGGCGATCCTGGAAGGCGAGGCTTATCTCCCGGCGCAAGTCCGCCTTCGAGATCCTCTCCTGTAGGCCGGCCTCCAGGTTCGACACGGCGTCCTGCTGCTCCCGCGAGGCCCGCTGCAGCCTGTCTACGCCCTGTTCGATGTGGCACAAGCGCTTGCGCCCGAAGATCTGCTCGGCAAGGGGCTCCTGCTCGCGGCGTTTTTTTTTTTTTTTTTTTGTTTGTTTGTTTTCTGTTTTGATCTTGTGGTGCTTACATGTATGTCTGATCGTTATCTTATTCCCCACATCCTGAGTGGGGCTCTTGTTTTCCCAGAACACCCTCTCCTTCCCACCCACCTCCCGCTCCATCTTCCATACAGCACAATATTATTCCTACCACACACACCATACCATACCATAGCTCCTACCACACATACCATACCATACCATACCATACCATACCATACCATACCATACCATACCATACCACACCATACGTACCATACCGTACCATACCATACCATGGCGTACCATAGCATACCATACCATATCACACCAATGCCACACCGTACCATACCATACCATACCTCCAGTACCATACCATACCATATCATACCATACCGTACCATACCATACCTACCATACCATTCCATACCACTCCATACCGAAAACCATACTACTTACATGGTTTCGTGCCCCTCCCACCCCTCCAGGGAGGCCCCGCCTGAGCGAGGAGGGTATCGGAAAACCATACTATTTACATGGTTTCGTGCCCCTCCCACCCCTCCAGGGAGGCCCCGCCTGAGCGAGGAGCGTATCGGAAAACCATACTATTTACATGGTTTCGTGCCCCTCCCACCCCTGCAGGGAGGCCCAGCCTGAGCGAGGAGGGTATCCGAAAACCATAATATTTACATGGTTTCGTGCCCCTCCCACACCTCCACGGAGGCTCCGCTTGAGCGAGGAGGGTATCCGAAAACCATACTATTTACATGGTGTCGTGCCCCTCCCACCTCTCCAGGGAGGCCCCGCCTGAGCGAGGAGGGTATCCGAAACCTATACTATTTACATGGTTTCGTGCCCTTCCCACCTCTCCAGGGAGGCCCCGCCTGAGCGAGGAGGGTATCGGAATACCATACTATTTACATGGTTTCGTGCCCCTCCCACCCCTCCAGGGAGGCCCCGCCTGAGCGAGGAGGGTATCCGAAAACCATACTATTTACATGGTTTCGTGCCCCTTCCCACCCCTCCAGGGAGGCCACGCCTGAGCGAGGAGGGTATCGGAAAACCATACTATTCTAGACGCTTCGCGTATCCCCACCAGCCCGTCCAGAAATGAGTCCCAGGGGAGTGGAGGTTATGAGGGAAGCGGGGGAGCATGCAGAAGAACAAAGGGCGGGGTGAGCCGCCATATACCCCAAGAGGGGGAGGATGTAGGAGGAGCCGTCGTCGTCGGAGTAGGAGGAGGAAGAGGAGGAGCAGGAGGAGGAGCAGGAGGAGGAGGAGGAGAAATAAAAGGAGGAGGAGATGGAGGACTGCGAGGACGAGGAGGACGAGAAGGAGGAAAAGGAGAAGGAGAAGGAGGAGGAGGAGGAGGAGGAGGAGGAGGAGGAGGGGGAGGAGGGAGGAGGAAGAGAAAGAGGAGGAGGAGGAGGAGGAGGACAATTGCGAGCTTGGGGGCCTCTTGGGCCGTCCTTGGGGCCTCTTGGCGGTCCCGGGGGCCTCTTGCGTATCTCGGGGAGCCTCTTGTGGCCTCTTGGGGGTCTCTTGGGGGCCTCTTGGAGGCCTCTTGGGGGCCTCTTGGGGCCTCTTGGGGCCCTCTTGGGGCGCTCTTGGGGCGCTCTTGGGAGCCTTCGAGGCGCTCTTGGGGCCATCTTGGAGGAGATCTATCAAAGAAGGGGGGGTCCCCAATTAGCGCTGCTCCTCTAGAGTGCCTCGAGTCGCCTCTTGGGCCCCCCCAAGAGGCCAAAATCCTTCCAAAACCTAGGTAAAATCAATGTTTTTTGTTTTCTCGCCTTTTCGCTCTTGGACCCGTCTTGGGAGCCTCTTGGGCCTCTTGGGGGTCTCTTGGGAGCCTTTTGGAGGCCTCTTGGGCGCCTCTTGGGGCCTCTTGGGGCGCTCTCGGGGCGCTCTTGGGGCGCTCTTGGGAGCCTTCGGGGCGCTCTTGGGGCCATCTTGCAGGAGATCGATCAGAGAAGGGGGGTTCCCCAATTAGCGCTGCCCCTCTAGAGTGCCTCGAGTCGCCTCTTGGGCCCCCCAAGAGGCCAAAATCCTTCCAAAACCTAGGTAAAATCAATGTTTGTTGCTTTCTCGCCTTTGCGCTCTTGGAGCCGTCCTGGGTCATCTTGGACTCTCTTGGGGCCTCTTGGGGGTCTCTTGGCAACGTCTTGGAGGCTTCTTGGGGGCCTCTTGGGGTCTCTTGGGGCCCTCTTGAGGCGCTCTTGGGGCGCTCTTGGGAGCCTTCGGGTCGCTCTTTGGGCCATCTTGGAGGAGATCTATCAAAGAAGGGGGGGTTGCTTATTAGCCCCGCCCCTCCAGAGTGCCTCGAGTCGCCTCTTGGGCCGCCCCAAAATGCCAAAATCCTTCCAAAACCTAAGTAAAATCCATGTTTTGTGTTTTCTCGCATGTTCGCTCTTGGAGCTGTCTTGGGCCATCTTGGACGCTCTGACACCTCGCGACCGGCCCCGTCCAGGTCAGTGGGGAGGGGTAAGGGGAGGGGTAAACCCCTCCCGAAGGGGAAGAAGGGGGTTGGCAGAGGAAACTCCCTAGACCACCTACGCCCTAAAGGGCTGGTGGGATTTACATGGTTTCGTGCCCCTCCCACCCTTCCAGGGAGGCCCCGCCTGAGCGAGGAGGGTATCCGAAAACCATACTATTTACATGGTTTCGTGCCCCTCCCACACTTCCAGGGAGGCCCCACCTGAGCGAGGAGGGTATCGGAATACCATACTATTTACATGGTTTCGTGCCCCTCCCACCCCTCCAGGGAGGCCCCGCCTGAGCGAGGAGGGTATCCGAAAACCATACTATTTACATGGTGTCGTGCCCCTCCCACCCCTGCAGGGAGGCCCCGCCTGAGCGAGGAGGGTATCCGAAAACCATACTATTTCCCCACATCCTGAATGGGGTTCTTGTTCCCCACATCCTGAGTGGGGTTGTTGTTTTCCCAGAACACCCTCTCCTTCCCACCCACCTCCCGCTCCATCTTCCATACAGCACAATATTATTCCTACCACACACACCATACCATACCATAGTTCCTACCACACATACCATACCATACCATACCATACCATACCACACCATACCCCTCCAGGGAGGCCCCGCCTGAGCGAGGAGGGTATCGGAATACCATACTATTTACATGGTTTCGTGCCCCTCCCACCCCTCCAGGGAGGCCCCGCCTGAGCGAGGAGGGTATCGGAATACCATACTATTTACATGGTTTCGTGCCCCTCCCACCCCTCCAGGGAGGCCCCGCCTGAGCGAGGAGGGTATCGGAATACCATACTATTTACATGGTTTCGTGCCCCTCCCACCCCTCCAGGGAGGCCCCGCCTGAGCGAGGAGGGTATCGGAATACCATACTATTTACATGGTTTCGTGCCCCTCCCACCCCTCCAGGGAGGCCCCGCCTGAGCGAGGAGGGTATCGGAATACCATACTATTTACATGGTTTCGTGCCCCTCCCACCCCTCCAGGGAGGCCCCGCCTGAGCGAGGAGGGTATCGGAATACCATACTATTTACATGGTTTCGTGCCCCTCCCACCCCTCCAGGGAGGCCCCGCCTGAGCGAGGAGGGTATCGGAATACCATACTATTTACATGGTTTCGTGCCCCTCCCACCCCTCCAGGGAGGCCCCGCCTGAGCGAGGAGGGTATCGGAATACCATACTATTTACATGGTTTCGTGCCCCTCCCACCCCTCCAGGGAGGCCCCGCCTGAGCGAGGAGGGTATCGGAATACCATACTATTTACATGGTTTCGTGCCCCTCCCACCCCTCCAGGGAGGCCCCGCCTGAGCGAGGAGGGTATCGGAATACTATTTACATACTATTTACATGGTTTCGTGCCCCTCCCACCAGGGAGGCCCCGCCTGAGCGAGGAGGGTATCGGAATACCATACTATTTACATGGTTTCGTGCCCCTCCCACCCCTCCAGGGAGGCCCCGCCTGAGCGAGGAGGGTATCGGAATACCATACTATTTACATGGTTTCGTGCCCCTCCCACCCCTCCAGGGAGGCCCCGCCTGAGCGAGGAGGGTATCGGAATACCATACTATTTACATGGTTTCGTGCCCCTCCCACCCCTCCAGGGAGGCCCCGCCTGAGCGAGGAGGGTATCGGAATACCATACTATTTACATGGTTTCGTGCCCCTCCCACCCCTCCAGGGAGGCCCCGCCTGAGCGAGGAGGGTATCGGAATACCATACTATTTACATGGTTTCGTGCCCCTCCCACCCCTCCTGCGTCGCGAGGAGGGCATCAAGAAAATGGGTCCCACGAAACCGTTAATCTCTTTATGTGGGGAACTCCGTTAGCATAATTTTCCAAGAACATCCTCTCCTTCTCCCTCCCGCCTCCCGCCTCCCATATCAATACCATGCCTACCATTTCAGCCTCCCAGATCACCCCCTTCCAGGGAGGCCCCGCCTGAGCGAGGAGGGTATCGGAAACCCATACTATTTACATGGTTTCGTGTCCCTTCCACCCCTCCAGGGAAGCCCCGCCCGAGCGAGGAGGGTATCGGAAACCTATAGTATTTACATGGTTTCGTGCCCTTCCCACCTCTCCAGGGAGGCCCCGCCTGAGCGAGGAGGGTATCGGAAAACCTTACTATTTACATGGTTTCGTGCCCCTTCCACCTCTCCAGGGAGGCCCCGCCTGAGTGAGGAGGGTCTCGGACACCCATGTTGTTTACATGGTTTCGTGCCCCTCCCACCCGTCGTGTTGATGTTGTCGTACCCCATGGGTCCCACGAAACCTTTAATATCTTTATGTGGGGAGCTCCGTTAGCATAATTCGTTGTTTTTGCCTCGACCCTTTCGTTATTTCTCACCTCTTCTCAAAAAGGGCCGTGTCTGCTTCCTTGCTTGCTTGTGCATTTCTACGTCTGAATCTTGGCTGTTCAGCGAGACATAATCTTCTTCTTCTTCTTCTTCTTCTTCTTCTTCTTCTTCCCCACCACCACGTTCCGCTCCGTATCCCTGGCCTTCCTGCGCCTCGCGCTCAGCTGCGCGAGCGCGGCCCATCGAGAACGCAGAGAGTGCGGCCTCCGAAGCCCCCGACCCCGAGGCTCCTCTGCGAAGAAGGCCCCGTCGGGCTCTCGAGAGGCCCCCCCCCGCCCGACATCGTCAGAAGGCCGCCGCGCCTCGCCTGGAGGCCTCCCAGACTCGCCATCCCTCGAGCGGCCGTTCCCCGTACGCTTCTCGGTGCCGTGCGCGTCTTCTTCATAGGCTGGTGCAAGATGCTCCTCTCTGCTCCCTCCCCCTCCCTCCGCCCGCGCTCTTCCGGCTCCCGGCCGAGCCCAGCTCGGCTCCGCAGCGCCCGTCGGCTGCCTCCGACCGCGGCGCGCCGCTGCGACCAGAAAAAGTCGTGCCGCCCCACCGAGGAGGAGGAGGAGGAGGAGGAGGAGGAGGAGGAGGAGGAGGAGGAGGGAGGAGGAGGAGGAGGAGGAGGAGGAGGAGGAGGAGGAGGAGGAGGAGGAGGAGGGGGAGGAGGGGGAGGAGGAGGGGGAGGTGGGGGAGGAGGAGGAGGAGGAGGAGAGAGGAGGATGAGGAGGAGGAGGAGGAGGGGGAGGAGGAGGAGGGGGCCTTCGATAGACCGCGACATGGGCGCGCCAGCGAGAAACTGTAGCCGTGTTCCGAGATATGCTGCACTCTTCGCTTTCTGCCGCTGGATCTTGCAGAATCCTGGTTTGGCAGAGCCTGGTCTCCTCCTCCTTGTCCTCCTCGTCCTCCTCCCCTCCCCCTGGCAGAAAGCGCTCCTTAATTCTGGCGTCCCTGGATCCTCCTCCCCCTCCTCCCCCTCCTCCTCCGCCTCCTCCTCCTCTTCCTTCTCCTCCTATTCCTCCTCCTCCTCCTCCTCCTCCTCCTGCGGGAGTCAGTCGGCGGCGAGCGAGGGGGGGAAGTGAGAAGGAGAAGGCTTTCTCAGAAGGCGGCGGGACGTCTCAAAAGCCCTCGCGCCTTCTGAGAAATGTTCTGTGTCTTCGGGGAAGGATTAGAAAACTTCTCAGAAGGCCGGGGACTTCCGAGCCTTCTGGGAAGGCCTTCTCCTTCTCACTTCCCCCGCCAACTCGCCGCCGAGTGGTGACCACACCGCGTGGTGAGTCAGTGAGAACTTTGGGTCACCGCACGGTTTTGGGATTCGCGTCGTTCTCCGAGGACGTCTCGGGCGACTGGGGTCTCCGAGGTCCCAAGACCGTGTGGTGACGGACCGCGCGGTGAGGTCTCTTGGGATTTCGAGGTCACCGCACGGCCCATCATCACACCACGGCTTTCCCAGACCCCCGACTTTTTGTTTATATATATATATATATATATTGTTTATGTTTTCATTATTGATATTATTATTGCTTATGTTGATGTTTGTGTTGTTGCTGCTGTTGTTGTTGCTGCTGCTGCTGTTGTTGTTGTTGTTGTTGTTGGTGTTGTTGTTGTTGTTGTTGTTATTGTTGTTACTATCGTTATTATCATTGTCAGTGTTATTATTTTTGTTGTTGTTGCTGCTGCTGTTGTTGTGTGTTGGTACGTTGAAACGTAAACGATCGGCCACAAAAGATCTTGACCCTTTCCCTGGGACCAATTTCTCATTCCGAATCGTTTTTTGACGGCCCCGAGGGCCGGTAAGGGCCCCCAGAGGCCGACAATAGCGCAAAACCTCCCGCCGTGATTCTTTATGACTCGAGGGGGTCTGGGCTGGGCCCCCCGAGCGATACCCCCTGACCCCATCTGCTCTTTCCCCATCCGGGAGGTTTGGATGCACGCCTTCTCCGACCCCGTGCGCCGCCCAGCCGCACCGTCGGACCGCACAGGACCGCCAGAACATCGGAGCAATGCGCATGGTTAGCGTCTTAGGGTTAGGGTGCTACAGATAGGGTCAAGCCAGGGCCGATGTCGAGTCAGACCGTTCGGGTCGAACTGGACCCATCTCTTCCGCCTGCTGGACCTCCTCCTCCG